>OX461808.1:92941912-93400912 GCA_949802685.1 Dicyrtomina minuta | reverse complement strand
GTAAAGTTGTGCAAGGGCATGCAGAAATTAAATGTAAGAGTACAATTTAAAATTATAATTTTTAGACCCACGTATAAAAACTAAAAGTTATAACGATCGTTTGAATTGTTTAATGAAATAAATGAATGTTTATACTGATTCGATATAATTATTGTAGGCATTTGTTCACATCTCAACCGCATACACGAACGCAGATGTAGGAAGAATAGAAGTAGAGGAAAAAGTGTATCCTTTTATGAACAAAGCTCAGATTGACAAACTTCTCCAGGATGTTGACAGCATGGACACAAAAACATTAAAAAAATTGGATCCTGTGTAAGCGGGTACCATTCGTACCCTTGTATTTCGTACCCTGGAAGTTGTACCCTTAGAATTAGTACCCTAGGGGTATCGATATTCGTATCCCCAAAACCGCAAACCGCAACGTATTGGCTCACACAAATTGTTTGTATTACTTATGACTAAATTCTGTTTGAGGCCCGACGAAGGTGCTGAATATGTTAAATATATAATGATCAACTCTCATTTTATTTTACTGTGCAGGATATTGCGAGAAAAGCCTGGCACATACGTGTTTTCGAAAGCTGTTACGGAGAACTATATGGAACTTCACCAACATGAGCTCCCGATTGCAATGGTGAGACCTTCTATGGGTAATACACACCAAAAGCGATTAACCATAAAAAGAATGAAACATATAACCATATACATACCAAGCGTGACCTATATAACAGTAATATATCACCGTAAATTATTTTGTTAATTTTTTTTTAAAATTAGCATTGGTTAAAAAGTAAATTAATTTACATTTTTCACTGCTTATTCATGCTTAGAAAAATATTGGCGATTTTACTTTTCAGGTTTTATAGTACACGCTACACGCTTATCACAATATCAATAGGTGTTAACCGCGGTCAACAGGAATTTCAGTTAGAGATGTATACTGATAATTTAGTTGTATTAGGCTTACCAAAATCACTGTTACATCATCCGATAGCTAATCCTGTTGACTGATTTTATTATAGTTAAAAAAATTAACACCAATAGTTGGATTCGAACCCGCAACCCTCCTCAAAGACTCATAGGTACCTTCTAGCCTTAGCAATAATAATCCTTAAAATAATATCGCTATATTGTATTGTTTTAGAATGAAAGAAAATGAAAATCGGAATGCCGCAAATGGTGTCGGACTCGGGCATGGCAGTGATTTGATGAAGGTGTATCACGGATGCACACACAACCGACCTTCATTTCACGAATTTAAAAATGCCTCCCTCCCCGCGATGCGCATACATTCCTTTGATAACGGTGCGTCCCGACCACGAATGCATGGAATCCATAGCCCTTGGTTGTTCAAGGCGGAAAAATGGCTATTTCGTAGGATTCCTGCATTCTTCTTAGATAACATTAGGCCAGCTAAAAGGTTTGTGTTTGCAGTATTACCAGCATTAAATTGCAATACCAAATACCACAATATATTTATAGCGGCCCGCTCTACGGACGACGGCGTGTATGAATGAAGGTTTTTAATGTTTTTTTAAAAACTGGGGTTAAATTAAATTTTCAATTTTACCAATGTTTTTACCATCGACTGTGCATTTTGGAACCTTCTCGAATGGAAATTTGCGACCAAGTTGATGATTTTTTAGTGGAATCTCAATACTTCATGTTGAATAGCTTTACGTTTCAGAGAGAAAATGTATACAAATTAAATTCAGAGTTGTCAGGTCAGGATCGAAAATTGTTTCCACTGTTCCTTCACAATATAAACTGGACAGAGTATTTCATGCATTATATTGTTGGTATTCAAAAATATAAATTGGCACAACAGCAGAGGAGGGCTAATGCCAAAGCTGACATTCCAAATGTTCCCAGGTAAAAGTATTGCAAATTACCTTATGAAAAAGTACTAACCAGGTACTGTACTACTTACTATATCGTCTGTGAAGAACATAAATGACCCATTTCTAATTTATGCTAGAATCAAAATGAGCTATGTCATAAAAACAAAATTAAAAACATGTGTATAATGTTAATTACGAGTTTTTGAAAAACGTAAAATGTCCTATTTTCATGTTTTGAGAAAAATAAAAAATGTTCTATTCGCGTGTTTTTGAAAAGATGCAAGTTGTTCTATTTGCGTGTTTTAGAAAGGTATAAAATGTTCTAATTCCATGTTTTGTGAAAGGTGTGAAATTTTCTAATTCCATGCTTTTGAAAAGGTACAAAATGTTCTATTTTTTGCATATTTTTGAAAGGTGCAAATTGTTTTAATTCCATGTTTTTGAAAATTGTAAAATGTTGTATTTACATATTTTTGAAAAAGTGGAAAATATCCTATTTAAATGCTTTCAAGACATGTTTGAATATTTTTGTAAATAGTGGATATTGGTTTTAGCTACAAACGGATATGGGTCATTTTGGTTCTTCACAGACGATATAGTTATTTCTAAATTGTAAAACCTTTATTTTCTATGCACATATGCACACAAATACAGATACAGATGCTCCAGTCCTGCAGTAAAGACATGCATCAAGTTTCTCCGGGCGTGTAAGCTCGTCAAATAATGACTTGTTGGTTTGTTGCAAAAAACAAGAGGAAATACTACCATGGTATTGCTGAGGTAAATGGTAAATATGCCCCTAGAGCTGTACCTTCACAGGAAGTGTAAATTCTTCGAAATCATCCCAAAATAAAATTTAGTAGATGGGCCTGGAAGGTCGGGATTTAAGATTTAACTGGTAATGGGTGTGCGTTTTATTATTGGTATGAATTGTAATACTTCTTTACTTCTTAAATTAGATTCTTGACAAATTCTACTATATTCGCCTAGCCCGGTTCTTAGTGATTATGCTTTAAATTAATAGACAATAGAATAGATTTAGAATCATTTGGTACACAGCACACAGCCAAAATATATAATATATACCACACGTTGCGTTGTAGCTTGAAATAAATATGTAAATTGTCTATGAAACACTACCAGCTTCACACGGATCACATTGTACACGTTTATTTATTTACCATTTGGGTAATTATTTAAAGAGAGATAGTAAACTTTTATTTTTAACTGGCGCACTATTACGCTTGCCAAAAAGACACAGTAAAAACAAACACACATTATTCACAAGTTAATTATGGTTTTTGTAAAAGAAAGGCAAACATTATTTTAAATGATCAACTTTTAATCAATTATTAATTAAAATAATTATTATTACACTTTTTAACTAGGTACTTATCTTGAAAGTAGAGAAAACAATTTCATGCAATATGATGTCAAATTATTTATTAATCAAGTAAAGTACTTATTTTCTATAGAACCAAATCGTCTGTCAAGAACTAAAATGACCCATATTCATTTTCCACTTTAATAATATACCGTAAAGCTTCTAATAAAAGCCGGGTCTCCAAAAGAGGCCGGGTCTCTAATAGAGGCCGGGTCTCTAATAGAGGCCAGGGGTGTCGGCTACAAATAACAATAATACAAGCCGGGTCTCCAATAGAGGCTGGGTCTCTAATTTAAGCCGGGTCTCCAATAAAATAAAAACATACCTTTCTACCAAGAATTGCACTTGATTCCATGAATATTAATTAAATTAGCAATAATTTTGATTTCAGCGTAATAAAAACGATTTAATTTTCAGTAATAGTAAAAATTTGCTACACGCATGGTAGGTCGCGTTGAATTTTTTTGGTTCAAAACATAAAATTTTTAATAGAAGCCGGGTCTCCAATACAAGCCGGGGGTCAGAGGTCCTGTTTTTTTTAGAAGCCGGGGGCATCTATTAGAAGCTTTACGGTACACTATCTACAAAAGCATTGTAAAATGTCTTGAAAGCGTTTTAATAGAACATTTCACACTTTTTAAAAAACATGTAGACAGAACATTTTGCAATTTTCAAAAACTTGTCAATAGAAAATTTCGAACTTTTTAAAAACATGTAAATAGCTCATTTTGCAATTTTCAAAAATATGTAAACAGAACATTTTCCAAATTGCAAAAAACATGTAAATAGAACATATTACACTTTTAAAAAACATGTACACAGAAAATTTTGTAAATTTAAAAAAAATATGTACATAAAACATTTTGCACTTTTCAAAACTATTTAAATAGAACATTTTGCACCTTTTCAAAACTATTTAAATAGAAAATTTTACACTTTTCAAAACCATCTAAGTGGAACAATTTTAGCTTTTCAAAACTTCCAATTAAAAATTAATGTTTCTCACTTAATTTTTGTGACATTGCTCATTTTGATTCTAGTTTAAATTAAATTAGTTATCCAAGCATCATTATTATTAATTTTTAGTCTCTGGCAAATTGTCACATCCATTATTCAGCCAATTTTAGAGTATAACCATTATCCTCCTTTGTATTATTCCCGTGAGTTGGAGAAGACGAAGCTGTGAGCATTTTATGTCTAATTCTGATATCATAAGCTCTTTTACATCTTGAAATATGTCTATATAAATCACTTTTCGTATAAAATGTTTTTCCACACTTTGGAACAGTGCAATTATAATGGTCTTGATTTGAAATAATTCTATTTTCACTTTGCGTTAGTTGGACTTTGTCGAAATTAATAGCTGTACTAGTTTCCATCGCTAAAAGGGTCACTGGCACTGGTGGGATATCATAGAGTTTTTCAATTTCATTATTATAATATGCATCAGCTTCTTCTGTAGACCATTCAGCATTAGCAAATTTTGGAGTATCTCCATGCTTATCCTCATTATTTCCGTGAGTTGGAGAAGACGAAGCTGCGAGCATTCTTCGTCTCATTCTGGTATTATTAGCTCTTTGATGTCTTCTAATATGTACCGCTAACGTACTTTTATTATATCTGGAAAATGTTCTTCCGCACTTTGGAATAGGGCACTTACACTGGTCTTGAGCTTTGTCTGCGTCAATGAGTGTACTAGTTTTTGTTTCCTTAATAGCCCAATCCGCAACGGCCACTGCCACTGCTGCCGGTACTGGTGCCGGTACCGGTACCAGTGTATCACCATTATCTTCGTCACTACTTACGCCCGACGGTTGAGAACCAGAAGCTACAAGCCATCTTCGCCTCATACTAGCATCCCCGTGATAATTTTGGATATGTTTTTCTAAAGTACGTTGCAATTGATATACTCTGTTGCATTTTCGACGAGGACAAGTAAATTGTTTTTTTCCGGGTTCGGGAACAGTCACAGTTGTGGCTTCGATCAGTTTCAATGGTTTCACGTTCGAATCGATGTCACTTTCATGGTCACTCATGGTCCCTGCTTGATCACTATTTACGCTGAGCTGGTCAAAGTCTGAATCAAAGTGATGTGTCGTGTCAGTAGTGACAATATCAGGATTACTCTGGATACATTTTGTAACATTTTTATTGCTCAACCTTGCACTTTCGATTTCCTTAGGTGACAATCTTCTAAGCAATACAAATGGGCTTTTGATCCTGGCAGCAGCATTACAAACTGGTGTTTCTTCGTTAATAATATGTTGGGACCTTGTTGTTTGTTTAGGGTTCTTAGAAGTTGAATTCGGATTGTTTAAAGTTCCTACGTTTATAATGACAGAGTCCTTCTCTATTGTAAAACTAACTGCTCTGCTTCCAATGTTGTTGTCCAGTAGGTCAGAATTTGGCGAAGAATAATTAAAAGGTTTTGTGTCTTCGAATACTGCATCCTCAGTGATGTGTGCTACGTTATTGAGCGGTACATGTTGTCTTTGAATTCTATCGGTATCGGCACAACGATTCCAGTCAACTCGGCTTTCATCAATAAATGATTCACCTGTCGAAAGTATGTCTCCATCCGCGAAAGTTCTGCGAAGAAAAATACATTACATACATAAATTGCATGAGGAATTTGTCACGCATCGGTGTATCAATCAAAATGTGCTCAGAAGTTATGCATTGTAAAGCTCCCAATAGAACTCGTAGGTCTCCAATTGAGGCCGGTTCTTTCCCACATATGACATAGAATTAAATAGTAATTCTTTTATTTTCAGCTCAAACTTGCTACTTAGAACAATATTAAATTCATTTTAAGACTTCTATTTGGAACCTTACGGTAAATAGCTTTACGTCATACATTGATGTTTTATTCGTTTTCAGTAATGATATAACTACCTACACCTATAATATTGAATATTTGTTGGAGCCAAAAAGTGCTTAATGTTCTATTTAATTGCTCTTATGACATATTTGAATATTTTTATATTTTTGTAGATAGTGGATATTAATTTCAATTAAAAATAGATATGGGTCATTGTGGTTCTTCACAGCAGACGATATTAAATGTGTCAGAAAATGTACTATGCAGTGAATTAACTTACTCAAAATCACCATCGTCGACCCTCTCTTCAAAAATGATGTGCTTGACGGATTTAAACTGCTCAAAATGACTTTCAAATTTGTGCATGACCAAATCCGGAACCGCTTTAAATGAAGAACGACACAATTTGCACACGAACCATACACTTATTTGGTGCATGTTTAATAATTTAACCAGTCACGAGTAACTTCCTTGTAACAAGAATATTTTGTTTACTTGCTTGTGCTTTCAGATGCGTTTTAATAAATTAATTGTTATGTATGACTACTTTCATGGAAAGCGGCGGACTGACAACTGAAAATGGTATAGGACTTCTATAAGACAATAACCATTATGTAGTCGGTACAATTTCACAAAACAATAACTATAAAAAAGTGTAGAGACTATGTAATCCCTAGTTACTGCTGATCATTTGTTTATGAAAAGTGTGTCTAACGCAAAAATTATTAGAAAATTACACTTAAGTCAAGACAGTAACAAACAGTTAATTGGAATAGCTGACACTCGGAATGATTTAGAAGTCAACCTGCTGGTTGTTAATTTACTTAGGTTACTATTTTAATTGGATTTTACTATATTCAACATGCTATAAATTACAAAGATAAATCAAGGTATTTAAAGTAAGAGCACAAAAAGTTTACTCAAGTGAAAGTACTCAAACACTGAAAGTGTCAATCAAGTCAAAAGTGTAAAGTAAACAGTGAACTGAATTTCAGCGCTAAATTATGTTTCCAAGTATACCTGCTAAAAACAGCTCTCTTTAGCGTTTAAAATTCCAGATAGAAATTAGGTAGAAATGTTTTCAAAATGTGCAGAATACACAATTTGAAGGTTATCAAAATTTGCAAAATGTTTTCTAAATTTTTGTTTAGCGTTTAACTGACGTGTTTTTTGAAAAGGGCTAAATATACCATATGTAGCTACATGTTTTCCAAATGTGTTACATACTTTAGGTAACCATAGGTAAATGCTTTTAAAAAGAGCAAAACGTATTATTTTAAATTCTTTTAAGAAGTGTAAGATATGCTATTTTCATATTTTAGAAGTGTACCAAATTTTGTTTATCTTCTTTTGGGATAGCAATATTTCAATTTTTTTGTACCTACATATATACTTTCAATTTAATTGGTTTTTAGCTAAAAATAAATGTTGGGCATGTTAACACTTAAATGACAGTATTTAAAATTTAACTTTTAAAAATTTTAATACAAAACAAAAACACGTTTCCTGAATAAATTCCTAATTATGATTAACATATTTTAAGTAAGTAAACTAAATAATATTGCCGCATAAACTATTGTAGATTATTCAAAACATGTTAAATTAAAATGTTCTTACTTACTTTAGCTTTAAATACTTGGTTGATTCAGTTTAGGCTAAAAAGTCTTCGTGTAATTATTTCTCTCGATAAATGTACCCTAATGCCTAATACTATATTTTTCTTTACACGTATATTTGCAGTGTGCCACTAGGCACTTAAATGGTGGTTCGTCCGAGTGAGCAGCACGATAGTGTGCTCTAAGGTGAGTTTTTGTCAGAAAAGATTTTTTACCCTTGAACTCTTTGCACTCGAATCGCCTTATTACTTTAAGGTTGTGTGCAAGCGGTTTTGTTCCGCCGAAGCGCATTACTATCCTTATAGCTTGTTTTCCAGTATTTTTCTGGGTACTTAAATGCCTGAAATTTAACGTGCACTTTTAGCACGTGGCGACGAAGAATATACTTTGATTTGAAGGTTTTTTCACAGTTTAGATGATGACACATAAAGGGTCTTTTATCCGAGTGTGTCGCAAGATGGTATGTTAGCCCATATTTGGATGTAAATTTTTTTCCGCAATCTGCTTCAGTACATTTAAACGGTCGAGAGTAAGAGTGATGTTTGATATGAAGACGAATATTTTGCCTACGTAGATACGTTTTTGAGCAGCTTTCATGAGGACATTTGAATGGTTCTCTCTCCGTGTTCATGATTATGTGCTTCTGAATGTAGGATTTTGCTTTGAAGATTTTTTCACAGTTTTTATGTGAGCATTTAAATGCTCGTGACGTACTGTGGACTTCTCTAATATGTCGACTAAAACTGGTTTTGAAATTAAAACATTTTGAGCAGTGCGGTTTAGGGCATTTAAAACGTCTTGGTCCTTGTTCGTATTTCTTGTTAGTGTGTGTGACTGCGTGACGCTTTAGGTCAGATTTGTAACATCATTGTTTTGGGCAGTGCTCATTTGTTAGTCGTCTGAGCAGTACAATAGGGTTCTGCCGACTTTCAATAAATACTTGCGTTGGATCCCAATCTGAACTAAATGCACCCGCATTTAACTTTAGAGTAGCGATTGTGTTTTCAACAAAATTTAAATCAGATTTGAAAATTGAAATTTTATCCTCCTTTTAACTGCCACTTGCCACAGTTGAATTATGTGAAGTGTACATAGTATTCGCAATGATGATAGTTGCAGTTGAAAACCAAAGTCTGAATTCTGTGTAACTTAATTTTTGGGCGAGATAAAATCGTCGACGCCGTCTGCGCAATCCTGGTTACTACCGCGATGTTCGGTTTTGACAAATCCAACGTATTAAGGTTTGCCATCTGAACAATATGTATTGGACCATGTTGAATCACCACCATTTTTATTTTCTATTTTTACTTTTGGTGGATCAACACATTCCTTCTGATTTGCCTCTCCTATTTCAGGAACCATAGTTGAAGATGGGCTGAAATATTGGAAACAATAATTAAGAATCAATTAAGAATTGCCAAAATGCTAATAACATTATTGTAAGCCATGTTGAATTTTGAATGTTCAGTTTAAAATTACCAAATATTTTATTATGATTTATGAAAATTAATTCAAACAAAACATAAAGTAAAAAATCCGGCGCCTCGCGCCGGATTTGTCGACCGGGGGGGGCCCGAAGTAGATGCTGAGCTTCAACAAAGGCGCAAGATAATTTATGTAACGCTAAAAGATAATATTAGATTTATGAAAGCTCCCTTAGCATCAATAAGCCACATACAAATGTATATAGCATTTAGGTAAATATAACTGGAATCCTATTAAGAACTGCACCATTTACATATGCCGTCATTTATGGAGCCTCCCCTAAAATCAGTAAGCCATATACGAATGTACGTTGCAAGCAGTTAAAACAAAGGTTGAAAAAAATTTTAATGTTGAAATTGGGGGTACTAAAAACTATAATATTTAAATGACGTCATTATGGACGATCCTTAAATATCCATTTCCTATGTGAGTATGTCTATGACATGCTGATAAAATAGGTTGGAAACATTTTTAACGTTGAAAAATGAAGTACTAAAAACTTTGATATCAAATGACGTCAATAAGGACGATCCCTGAGTATCTGTATACTATATAGGTATATTTATGACATTTAGTTGAAGTGGGTTGGAAAAAAATTCAAACTTGGAAATAGGGGCATTTAAAACTATAAAATGTGAAGGACGTAATTGTGGACGATCCCTCAATATATAAATACTATATAGGTATATTTATGACATGTGGTTAAAGTAAATTGTAGGTATATTTATGGCATGTAGTTAAAGTAAATTAGCAAAAATATTGACACTTGCAAATGAGGGTACTTCAAATAGTTAAATGTGAAGAACGTCATTAGGGACGATCCCTGAATATATATACTATATTGGTATATTTATGGCATGTAGTTAAAGTAAATTAGCAAAAATATTGACACTTGCAAATGAGGGTACTTCAAATAGTTAAATGGGAAGGACGTCATTAGGAACGATCCCTAAATATATATACTATATAGGTATATTTATGGCATGTAGTTAAAGTAGGTGGGAAACAAAATTTAAACTTGCAAATGAGGGTACTTAAAACAGTTAAATGTGAAAGACGTCATTAGTATAGTGCCTTACTATATATATACTATGTAGGTATATTTATGACATAAAAATTTAAAGTTGATTCTGTAAAATGGTGAGGAAGGTGAATTCCGAATGCATGAGCTGGTGTTCGAAGAGTGGACCCCCGTCATGAGAACGCATATTTTGACCACTACACCAGTCTGCCCTGTGAACGTACATATGTCACCAGTACATTTACTTGTAATGGATATTGGTGAAAATTTTCCATGTGTATTTTTAATGGCGAAACTTGACAAGCTCTCAGCTCCATATGTACCTTCCATGTATTATCAGCCTTTTTTTTTATCTTGAAACATTGATTTAATTCTTGGTCGGTTTAACTGCTAATTGCGAACAAACTATAACTTTAATAATAACCAAAAACTATACAGCACTTGTGGCTCGCTTTTCTAGGCGATTAAAAAAGGATACAATTTAAAATCTTTACAAATGCGGCCTGTAGCGTGCGACCGACGGCCATACAGACAGACAGACAGCCAACATCAGACCAATAGATGCTTGCTCAGCATCTAAAAAAGGTAAGAAAATTATTTGAATATTACACAGTTTGCTCGTTGCTCCGAATAATTCTTTCCTCAAAAATTATGCGCTTGGTATTTTAAAATTCCTCAAAATGATTTTGTGTTTTGTGTTCCAGAAATTTATTTAATTCCTTAAATGATCCTCTACATGTCTTACACGCAAACCAAACTGAAAACATTTTGTGTAACTGTAATTCCGAACACCTCAGTACATGGAATGGTTTAATTTTAGTACTTAGTATACGTGTCAATGCTGACTGAAACTATATACTTAATAGTAGAGGGTTAAACTTTAAAAACAGGAGCTAACAAATTCTACCTACAACGAAACACACAAGAATGAAGCATGAAAAGGGCAGCTGAAATTTTTACAATTGTATTACCTAATATGTAGGTACGTAGCAACGACTACACAGCATAATGATAAAATGTTACGCAACACGCTCATAAACGGAGTTATTTCATTAAAAATGGAAATTGGAATTTTGCAATAGGAAATTAGACCAGGACAAAATCAATAAGGGATCATCCATAAATGATGTCACTGGTACAGGGTCAGCGGGTGTAATACACAGGTATGTATTGATTATGTGCCACGTTAAAGGAAGCCATTTGCACAATGTTAAAAAGCTGTCGTCTGAATAGGTGGGGGTGGGTCCGGAAACGAGTAATAGTTTAGGTGACATTTTTTTAGACCATCCCTAATAAACAAGGAGAGATATAATTATTCTAGTATCCCATACACTCGGACAGGAGACACATTCGTAAAATTTTGCTTTTAGACATCGATGCTTTGCCGAAAGGAAATAAAAATGAGCTCAAGGAATTTTTCCAAGACGTAATAACGGTGCGAAGTATATTATTACGTTCAAAACAAGGGCTGAAAGCCCTTGTTTTATGGCAGCCTTAACAGCGAAATTAGGCGTGTTGAATTTGCCGCCAAATTTTAGTTTCAATTTAGATGTTTTAAATTAAGGAAAGCAATTAAGCTGAACAATGTGTTTTTGGTTATTTTATTTATCTTATTTATATTCAATTTCAGTAATAAAATTCAAAATTCCAATCTTTGAATTTGCCGCCAAATTTTAGTTGTCAATTAACAGGTTGTAAATTAAAGCGAAGAAGCCATTACTCGTCATTACCTTTCTAATGGTATATCACACGTTGAAATTTGTCAATGAATTATGGCACTAAACTGAAAGTAATAAATTATTGTGATGCAATTACCATTTGTAAATTCCAATGTTTGAATTTCCCGCTTAAGTTGTAAAAATAGTGTTAAATGAAGATTTCGACCGGTTAGTCAATGAAAATAAACTAACTTGTTATATTATTCGACCGGTTAGTCAATGAAAATAAACTAACTTGTTATATTATTCGAACGGCAACAATTTGGCAAATGTAAATAACCTAGTGTGCACGCACGATTGTTATTAGTTTTTAAATGGTTTCGAAATAACATAATTGCAAATTAAAACATTTTAACGGATTATGTCGAGTGATATATCATTGGAAAGCTCTTCAAAAATAAGCAGGGACCTTTTTTTTCGTTTTTTGATTGTGACCCATGCAACACATTTTTGGCGGCATTTAAAAATCAAAAGACCGTTATTTTGAAAACGTTTTGTTATAATGGAGGCCCGTTCCTAAATTTGAATTCTACTGGCGATTAGCTTTCCAATGATATATGGCTCGATGAAATCGGTCCAGTATTGCAGAATTTTCAAAAATCCGGTAAATTATGTAGATAGGTAGGAATTAGAGCCAATTAATGAAAATTACATGTATTAGCATACTTATTACAATTACCTTATGTAGGTATATACCCATTAAGCGTTTAAACTTTCAGGTGGAATAACTACTGAAGATTTCAGCGACACACATTATATGTTATTAGGTTCAAATATATTTTTAAAACCAAATTCATATGGAAAATAACGCAATTTTGGACTAATTAAAAACGAAAAGGGAAATAGTAGAATAACTGGATGTTATGGGGGAATATGAATGTTTTGCAGTGTAAGACACGGAGCCGGTGACCGGTGGGACCGATTGCACTGACCGAAGCTCCGGTCAGTAAAATCGAAAACATAGCAGGCACGCTCGGGCTCATTTTTAGATGCTGAGCTTAAGCATCTATAGGAATGGCTATGTCCGTCTGTCTGTCTGTCTGTCTGTCTGTCTGTTATTTATGCGCTACAGGTCACAGTTTTCAAGCGATATTCGTCGAATATTTTTCAAATGGCCACAAATGCGAGGGAAAAGTGCCCTATTGTTTTTGAGAGAGATCGAACTTACCAGTTTTTTACAATTAACAGTTGACTGGACCAACTTTTTTAGCCGAATAAAAGCATTGGAGAAAAATCCATCGCTTCGCGCCGGATTTGTCGACCGTGGGCTGGCCCGAAGTAGATGCTGAGCTTCAACAAAGGCGCAAGACAATTAATGTTACGCTAAAAGATAATACAAGATTTGTGGAAGCTCCCCTACAATCAATAAGACATATACCAATGTTCGTAGCATGTAGTTTAATATAGCTGAAATTTTTCTATAAATTGCACCATTCACAAATAACGTCATTATGGACAATCCCTGAATATCTGTTACGCATATAGGTAAGTACGTGACATGTAGGTAAAATAAGATGGAAACAAATTTAAAGTTAAGACTTGGGATATTAGAAACTATGGTATTTGAAGGACGTTATTATGGACGATCTGTGAACATCTATAACACATATAGGTCAGTCCGTAACATGTAGAAGCAATTTTCACGTGACATTATTTGCGCGTCACCCTTAACCTGCTTACCTTATGTGAATGCGATAGCAGCTGAGTGGGGCTGTCTGAAAGAAATTTTCACGTGACGTCATTTGCGCGTCACCCCTAGCCTGCTTACCTAATGTGGATGCGATAGCAGCTGGGTGGGGCTGTCTAAAAGAAATTTTCACGTGACGTAATATGCGCGTCACCCCCAGCCTGCATACCTAATGTGGATGCAACAGCAGATGGGTGGGGGTGTCTAAAAGAAATTTTCGCCTGACGTCATTTGCGCGTCACCCCTAACCTGCTTACCTAATGTGAATCCAACAGCAGCTGGGTTTTGAGTGTCTAAAAGAAATTTTCGCCATACGTCATTTGCGCGTCACCCCTAACCTGCTTGCCTAATGGGAATGCAACAGCAGCTGGGTGGGGCTGTCTAAAAGAAATTTTCACGTGACGTAATATGCGCGTCACCCCCAGCCTGCTTACCTAATGTGGATGCAACAGCAGATGGGTGGGGGTGTCTAAAAGAAATTTTCGCCTGACGTCATTTGCGCGTCACCCCTAACCTGCTTACCTAATGTGAATGCGACGGTAGCTGGATGGGGCTGTTTAAAAGAAATTTTCGCCTAACGTCATTTGCGCGTTACCCCTACCCTGATTACCTAATGTGAATGCGACAGCAGCTGGGTGGGGGTGTCTAAAAGAAATTTTCGCCTGACGTCAGTTGCGCGTCACCCCTAACCTGCTTACCCTATGTGAATGCAATAGCAGCTGGGTGGGGGTGTCTAAAAAAAATTTTCGCCTGACGTCAGTTGCGCTTCACCCTTAGCCTGCTTACTTAATGTGAATGCGATAGCAGCTGGGTGGGGGTGTCTAAAAGAAATTTTCACATGACGTCATTTGCGCGTCACCCCTGCATCAGACAATCAGACTACATGTCATTGCCATTGAATACTGTGGCTTAGGTTGGCTGGGTCTGGGTCTGTACTATAAGATATACTTGTATTCGCCGCGCAGAGCTTCAAAATTACGGGGTATGTACATAAATCCTCTATTTGTTTACACGCATAATTCGCTTTTTTGGAAAGCCCACTTTGCTGAGTTTTGACATGGGTCCAGTTAACTGTTAATTGTGAAGAAATGGACAATCCGATCAAATTGGAAAAACAATACAGACCTGCGCGCGCGCATTTGTGATCGTTTTTAAACAAATTGAAGGTCATAGCTTGAAAGCTGTGACCTGTAGTGTACGGCCAACAGACAGACAGACAGACAGACAGACAGACAGACAGACAGACGGGCATGACCATCACAATAGATGCTTGCTCAGCATCTAAAAATCCGGCGCTTCGCGCCGGATTTGTCGACAGGGGACGAGCCCGAAGTAGATGCTGAGCTTCAACAAAGGCGCAAGACAATTTATGTTACGCTGGAAGATCAAATAGGATTTATGGAAGCTCCCCTACAATCAATAAGACATATAAAAAAGTACGTATTATGTAGTTAAAAATATAGCTGAAAAATTTTTATGAATTGCACCATTCACAAATGACGTCATTTATGGAGACTCCACTACCACAAATAGGCCATATATGGAAGTACGTGGCATGTAGTTAAGAAACGCTAGAATATTTTTGAAAATTGCATTTTTTACAAATGACGTCATTCAAGGACCCTCCTCTACCATCAATAAGCCATATACGAATGTACGTGGCAAGCAGTTAAAAAAAGGTTGGAAAAAATTTTGAGGTTACAAATGGGGGTCCCAAAAACTATATTTAAATGACGTCATTAGGGACGATCCCTGAGTATATATAACATATATAGGTACGTCCGTGACATGTAGTCAAATAGGTTGGAAAAACATTTAATGTTGGGACCGGGTGTACTAAAAACTATGGTAATTGAAGGACGTCATTATGAACGATCCCTGACTATCTATAACATTGAAGGACGTCATTATGGGCTCAGCATTTAAAAATGCTTAAATAATTAAAAGGAGGGGGGGGGGGTGGCACTCAAAGTTATTATATTTTTGAAAGACGTCATTAACGGACGATCCCTTACAATGTATAAGGAAAAATTTCGTAGTTGCTCCATATAACTACTAATAGTGAAGAAACGATTAGTGCGATCTCAATTTAAAAAAATACAACACACGTCCCTCGCATTTGCAATTGTTTAAAATTTGTTCTAGTTTAATCGGCTTGGAAATGCAACGTCCAGCGTACGACTAACTGGAGGTAGGAGAAATAGACATTTTGTTGGTTTTTATACGTGACCGAAATTGAGAGTAAAAAGTGTTGAGAGTTGGTCGAGTTAACTGCTAATTGCGAAAAACCTATGAAATGGTTTGAACCCAAAAACTATACAGCACACCTAAATTGCATTTGCGAGAGTTTAAAAATGGTTTTATCAAGATGTTTCCAAAATTACAATAATACAATTCACAATGGCCAGCACCAGCTTCAGTTGGCAACAGTGGCAGTGACACTTACACCAGTCAGTCAGTAAGTCAGTAATTGTTCACTTGTTGGTGCTATGCAGTAGAATCCGACAGCGTGAAACATGAATTCACAATGTATTGATGAAACGAACGACGACAATGACCAATAATTTACAATCTACATAATACTGAACTGAATGCACGACAGAGGACTGCACGACGACGTGAACGTGAACTGAAAACTGAATGAGTAAAATTTGTAAACCCCGCCACCCCCATTCATTCCGTCGTTCGTGTCACATGTAATAATACTGTAGTTTGTTGCAGTGTGTAGTTGTTGTAGCCATAAATTTGTCGCGGTGTGTTTGAACACACGACAGTCCATGTAGAATTTTTTTGTAGGTAGGTATGCACGTCAATGTAACCTTATGGGAGCTGAGACTAGGTTTTTCCCAGTGAATAAAATGAAGTTTAAAAAATTTTGAGAGTTGGTCCATTTAACTTGTAATTGCAAAAAACATACTGTGTGCATGATACCCAAAAACTATACAGCACATCTACATCGCATTTGCGTGATTGTAGAATTTTTTTGAATATAAATAGTTTAAAAATACGACCTGTAGCGTACAACAATGAAAAGGGGACAGACAGACAGACACACAGACGGACGGACAAAACCATTTCATTAGATGCAGCTAAAGCTCAGCATCTAAAAACGGGTGATTTGCCTTTGCACCAGTCAAATGCACCAGTCGAAATTTCAATTTGCCGCTTTGCACCAGCCAAATGCACCAGCTAACTGGTGACATTACAGGCGCCAGTCAATGCACCAACAACATGCACCAGTCATCGGCACAAGCTACCCGCAGAAGTTTCCAGCAGAAGTTACCCGCACCCACAAAGTATCCCTAAGGGGGCGGGGGTGTACTTGGGGTCACCCAAAAAGACGTCCCAACAATCTCAACTATTTTTGCTAAAACCATAAAAAAACTTTAAATACTTGCACCCCCTACCCACAAAGTATCCCCTAAGGGGAGAGGGTTTACTTGAGGTCACCCACAAATGACGTCCCAAAAATCTAAACTTTCTTGCTAAAACCATTAAAAAACTTTAAATACTTGCACCTCCCACCCACTAAGTATCCCCTCAGGGGAGGGGTGTACTTTGTACTTGGGGTCACTCACAAATGACGTCCCAAAAATATTAATTTTCTTGCTAAAACCATTAAAAAACTTTAAATACTTGCACTTCCTACATACAAAGTATCCCCTAAAGGGAAGGGGTCAGCCCTTGTTCCTTATGTACACATTTTGTTTGTGACACTTTTTTTTGCATTCTTTTATCCTTTTAATAACATGTTTATATAAACTGACAACGGCATCATCTGCACAGGCGGTTTACATAGGAATTTTACTATTCGCATGATTTACAGGGGCGAATTTGACGGGTGTTATGAGTATTTGCAAAATGCAAAATTATTTATGTAGGTACACGTTTTTTAATGTGCAAAAGATACAATCTTTAACGAACAAAGAAAGCTGAAGTTTTAAGGTAGATATCATATTTTTGTTAATCGTAATTACCACAACCAAAACACAGCAGTAATTACAGCGTCTTACTGATTGCATCCAGTGTCTTCAATTTCTCAAAATCTATGAGGACTTTTAAATACTGTGTATTATTAAAATCAAATATCCCTATTGCTATAGTTTTAAATATTTTTTTAAATTATACAATAGGTTCCATTTGGGCTGACGCCTATGGAACTAATTGTTGTGATTGCTTATTGAATTGACTTATATACCTTACTGAATAATTCTGTTTAATAAAATGTGGTAGCTCAGAATTACATACAATTTTTGAATTTAGGTTTTGATGACAATGTTATAGCTCTGTAAAAAGTTATAGTGTGAATTGGACAGAAGGGTATTTCTGTAATAATCATAACTGTTAATATAAGAGCATAATATTTTAAATATTGTAATTTATAAATGTTATCGAAGTGGATGCTTTTTTAAAACCATGTGAGGGTCTGTAGGCTTGCCATTTTAGAATTAGGTTGTTGTGCTTCAGATGGGCAAGATAATTCAAAAGAACTTTGTAATATTGACTGGATTGAAAAAGACATGGTTCACTGGACTTGAATTTTATGTTCTGTGATTTCATCTTTGTCATTTATTTTCCAGCATTGTGTGGTCCCTTGCCATGTTTCCCCAGAAAAAGTACTCCATGTCTGATTTAAAATTTTAATCGGAGGTGATTTTCCATTTCTTGTTGCCCGTATGGAAGTAGCAGTGTTATAGTTTAACGTTCGCGTTGGGTGTTTGCTGGGCATATTTCAATTTTTTGTGTTAAAATGTTCTGTTAAACTGGATGAGTTGATAGTTATTATTATTTTATGGCTGGCAGAATTGCTCACTATACAGTCACATAACTTTGTAGTGTTTTTTTTGTATTTTATTTTAAAATATGCTTTAAAATTTACGAATAAAATTTTTAAAATATGAAAAATATATATAGCCTTAACAACAATATTGGCAGTAATATGTAGCAATAATAATAATTATATCGTATCATTTTATGCCCTTCTACGATTAAAGTATAGTAAAATATGTTTCTGCCTATTTGCTTGTAAATGAAAGGAAAATCGGAAAAATCCAGACAAAAAAATTCCGGAAATTCCGGAATTTGGGAAGAGTTCTACTCGTATTTGCTAACACTCAATTCATTTTAGGACATTTAATGTGTTATAAGCTTTTTATAAGTTTAAAGTTCGCATGAGTGCAATAAACTTGGGTGCACACCACACATGTAATGTGCAGTTTATTTGTAAAGTTATAATCAAGAAAATTAGGATTGACTCTTCTGTTTATCCGAATAAATATAAGATTTATGTAATGCATAAGTAACACGATTATGGTAAAATATATGATAACTTCAATATTAAACTGGGTTGTTTGGTCATTCTAAGTCCGGAAAAATCTATAATGGATTTAAGAAAGACAATATCAGGACAGGAAGTATCTGGAAGAAAGAGCCGAAATCCAGAAAAAAGTAATAAATCCGGAATCCGGTTTGATCGTAGGTCCGTTTACCGAATTGAATCTGTTGAGTCGTGCTGATGAACCTTGAAAATTGGGTTAAAAGAACCTTCATGACGGTTGGTTATTTTGTCAGCATTAGGGACCAATTGACTTGACAGTATAATATTCAGTAGTCACCCTCTTAGTACCCCATTGCTTAAACTATTATGTTTAACATGGAGTGTCATGTTTTTCCAAAGCAACCTACCTTCAATATGGAAGACGCCATTTGTGGCAAGTCCCATAAGGTAACAGTAGCAGATGACGGTTTGAAGTTCCCGCAAAAATCTTGTCGAAACCTCAAATTCAATTTTTAGACCGGTGACTCAATGAGTATGGGAGCGACCCACGTTCCATCGTAAACTAATTTGTGAACCTCAGCTTTAAATGCAGACAGCCTACATCATAGACCGATTTGGGGCCGAAAACTAATGGTGCCACTCGAATTTACAAAATTTTCGACCAACCCTCGTTGTCACCCTCGTAAGCATTGCTTTAACAGCTATGTATAACATGCAGTTTTTTTTCAATGTGACATACCGTCTACATGGATGGCGGTATTTGTGTCTGGCCCCATGAGATAACAGTGATAGGAGACAATTCGAAGTTCCCGCAAAAATCTTGTCGAAACTGAAAATTCGGTTTTTAGCCCGGTGACTCACTGAAATTCAAATAATACGTAATTCGAAAGGCAATAATTAGCAGAATAAAACTGCATTCGAGTTCAGCGAGATATTCTAACAGTCACAGAAATTTCAATAAAAAACCAGTTTTTTTTCCGAAAATTTGGGCGAATTTCTGAAAATTCACTCTAAACGTGTTGTATGGGCCCAAAGTGAAAAATGAATCCCACAATGTTCTATTTTTTCAAGAGCTTTAAAATAAGCTATATTTCGTCAAAATCGGCCCATTATTTCAACAATATTCCAAATTATGTAAATAGGTAGAAACTAATGCGTAGACGGAAGGTTTAACTGTACTGTAGGTAGTATCATGATTATAAAGGGATCGGCGCCCCCCGTAGATGACGTAGACTACTGAGCAGAATGCGCGCGAAGTTTATAGGTGCCTGCAGAAAGTATATGGTTTCAGTATTTTCTCTCTGCAACTTTAATTCTTAATTAAGCATAATAATTAGAAAAGTAAGTTTAATAGTGCAATTTCGGATTGTAAAGATTCTGATAAAAATATTTAAAAAAAGATTTTGGCTTTGCATACCTTTACCAAAGACTCACAAGCAATTGAAAGTGATGGCTAGAGAAGTGCCACTGGTAAGGCCAATGTTATTGTGATGTCAGCTCTCTGCTTTGTTGGTTCTAATTATTATTAAAGCGAGTTACGGAACAAACTCTTAGTATTACCAATTAAAAAAGATTAAACCAACAGCAATTTCAAGCATTCTTGAATTTTGAAATGAAAACTCGACTGATAGAAGTCGTAAAACATGACTTGATAACTGGAGTTGGGAGTAGGGAGCATGAAAGAAAATAGTAAACAACTCTCACGGTGAATCTTATAGTCAGTTTGGTAAGTATGTTATTTATGTTAAAATAAATAATGCTAATTTAACTACTCACATGTGAACAAAATATTAGATATGCACTGCAACTGTTATTTTTTAAATGTAGTTTGATTTGGATGTATGATATTTTTTATTTCTTATTCTGACTACTGCATTATGGCACTGCCACCGCTGTTGGTATTGGGCATCAATTGCTGTTTTTGGCCATTAGCAGATAGTAGACTGCACCTACTTAGTATTTGTTGTACTTACGATTAGTAATTAAATAAGTTTCAGTAAATATCCAATTTTATAGTTATCACTCTCCCAAAATCAAAGATATTGTTCGCATTTGGGTAGTTAAATTAATTAGCATTAATTTGGACATAAATAAATTACTAACCAAACGGTCTTCAAGATTCATACCGACCGTCAACCGTCAGAGTTGATTACTATTTTATTTCTCCGGACTCCAGTTATTAAGTCTTGTTTTACGACTTCTCTTAATCGAGTTTTCATTTCAAAATTCAAGAATGCTTGAAATTGGTGTTGGTTTTAATCTTTGTTTAATTGGTAACACTAAGAGTTTGTTCCGTAACTCGCTAACTAACTAGAACCAACAGAACACAGACAGCTGACATTACAATAACAGTTTCCTTACGCTGGCACTTCTGGAGCTATCACTTTTAATTGCTTGTAAGTCTTTGGTAAAGGTATGCAAAGTCAAAATTTTTTTTTAAATATTTTTATCAGAATCTTTACAATCCGAAATTGCACTATTAAACTTACTTTTCTAATTATTATGTATAATTAAGAATTAAAGTTGCAGAGAGAAAATACTGAAACCATATACTTTTCTGCAGGTACCTATAAATTTCGCGCGCATTCTGCTCAGTAGTCTACGTCACGATTCCTCCCAGCAATCCCACTGGTTTTTAACTATAGGGCATGATACTACCTCCTATTTTATATGCCTTGTACTGTACCTGTATCTACATGAAAAAAAACTGAAAAAACTTGGCTGTTCAAACTTAAGGGCCAGACAGAAATGACGCCAGCCTACTTAATTAGAAATTTAAACCAATTTGGGGACATACACAAATTGTGTCTCTCAAATGTTTGACAATTTGGACCAACCCACCTTGTCACCTTCGTAGGAATTGATATGCTTAACATGGATTGTCAAATTTTTTCAACGTGATCCACCCTCAACATGGATTAGGAATTTGTGTTCGGTCCCTTAAGATAACAGTCATAGGAGACAATTTGAAGTTTCCGCAAAAACCTAGTCAAAACCGAAAATTCGGTTTTTAGACCGATGACTCAATGAGTATGGGCTTAAGTGATACATCATTCGAAAGGTAATGATTAGCAGAATCTAATTATGTTCGAGCTCAGCGAGATATTTTAATAGTTTGCGAAATTTTGTGAAAAAACCGGTTGTTTTTTTTAAAAAACCGTATAAAAAGTGTTGTATGGGTCTGAAGTAAACAAAAAAAAATATCGGATTTTTCGTTTTTCAAGGGCTTTAAAATAAGATATTGCGCGTCAAAATCGGCCCAATATTTCAACAATGTAATAAATTATGTGAACAGGTAGTAATGAAAAATAATGAAAATAAAGCAGCGAATACTAATAAACAAATTTTGGCTGAAAGCGCTACGCACGCACTTTAAAATGATATAACTGTTATTTATGGTACTTTAACTTTTTCTACTTAAATTGAAATCACTTAAAGCACAGTACTGGCCACCAGTCCACTCACTATCACATCTGAACAGAGTCTGCCTTTAGTTATAAATATGTTGTTGCATTTCTGACAACAATTTGTCAGGGCGTAGTATGGCGTGTAGATATAACTTCAGATCACCTTTTTTCTTGAAATTCAAATTCTAGGTTTGATATTAGGCACTTGAACTTTCGTCCGAGTGAGCAACACCATAGTGTCTTTGAAGGCTAGATTTTTTCAAAAAAGATTTCTAACATTTTAACTCTTTGCCATCAAATCGCCATATTGAGCCACAGTGAACTGCAGTCTCCGTACTTTATGAACCTGTATCGGCCTTAGCTCAGTTTCTGTGCGCCCTTACGTGGATTTATTTGAGCACTATGAAATGATGGTGACTCATTTTTTAAATGCACATTTAGTATAGCCTGGGATGTATGTATGTATGTATGTAACAGTATAGCCGCCTGAAGGCATAACACCCATCACGGCACTGTATTGCTGTACGCTGAATGTATTCTAGAGTAAACCATATGAATGGAGACTCGGTGAATGCACAGCTTTGAACGAAGGAAAGAAGATAGTATAGAATAGAAGGCCACCGAATTAGATAGTGCGGCTGTTAAAGCTTGCGATTATGCGATTATGCCTGGGATTTAAATGTTTTCCCACAGTTTTGTAAAGTGCAGGAATATGGTTTAGCGTCAGAGTGTGACAGTCCGTGGGTCACAAGAGAAAATTTATTATTGAAGCTTTTTCCACAGTCAATTTCCGGACACTTGAATTCGAAAGCTGTATTTTATTTTGAAATTTTTTTAGTAGTGCGGCATATAAATCTTAAAAATTTGAGCGTCTTGTCCTTCATGCTTGCTAGTGGGTTTAACTGTGCGACTTGGGTAGCAAACTTTCTGATGCAGGCAAACCAGTCTGTAAAAGCGTTTGCACTTATGATTATCTGTAGTACAATTTCATTGATAAATTTAAATTTTGGTATCTTATAAAAACATTTCAAATAAACGTGCAAATTCTGCGTGTTATGCACTCGGATAAATAATTTGTCATGGTATTGAATAAACATATTAAAATTTCATAAATGCATTAACGTTCCGTCCGCAGGACGGGCCGCGTTACTATTTTAATATAATAGCCAAAGCCACAAACATACATCCGGCGAAATACATTCGGGGAAACAAAAATTGTCCAACTAACATTTTTTGGTTTTAACGCTTCTCCTAACAATTAATAGATTAAAATTATTACATTATACGTTATTTTAAAATTTTAAAGACTGCAGGAATTAAATATTTTACAGATTTATATTTTTAATAAGCACAAAGCATTTATAACTCACACCACTCCTTCCCCCCAACTTTTGCAAAAACTACACTATATTGCTAGTCTAGAAATTACAACTGCGTATTATGTTTTCTTGAACCACTTTGTATTAAACCCAAAGATAAAGAAGCATTTTAAACAATGTATTTCTATTAAAGCTTGCTGCAGTCAGAATGATTTTATAATATTATCATGAGTATTATTATTCCCAAAACGAGGGCAGGCTACTATGTTAAAAATTTGCGGGGCATGCATTGATGTTTTTGTATCCTTTAGTGACGGGATCTCTGTCAAAGTTGGATCTATTTGTAACATAAATCGTTGACAGATGGAACTCACAAATAGAAATAAATGATCCCTTGCACTCTGCTCCACAAGACAGCGTCGTGGTCCAAAACTAAAAGCGAGCATTGCTTCATGTTTCAGCAAAGTTGAACCATCTGGTGAGAGAAACCTCTCCGGCCGGAAATTTTCCGGGTCTCCCCAAACCCTAGCGTCGTGATGGATCCCATAAATATTTAGGATGAGTCCTGTTCCCTTTTTTACAAAATAAGGGCCAATCTGTGTATCTTCTGTCGCTTCATGCGGATGTGTCACGGCAGCAACGGGATTCATGCGCAGAACTTCACAAAGGAATGCTTCTAGGTAGAGACAATGAGGTCTATCTGCTAAGCACGGTGACCTGTCCGCCCCAACTACCCTCCCTATTTCGGTCCAAATCTTTTCTTGCATTTCCGGGTTTCGTATCAAGTGAAGCATGGACCAGCTAAGCATATGGGCAGTAGTGTCGCCTCCGGCAACAAAGAATTCAACCATTGCTGCCAGGAGGTTCATTTCTATTTTTATCAATTTGTACAAAAAATGAATCGTTAGTTAATAATGTCATTTGTGTATAAATCAAAAAGTGTAGTTTTTTTGCCTGAATTTTAGCAATATCTTTTGTACCGCCTGTTTTTCCATAGAAAACAGATTTTATATCTTTTGTGTTCTCTATTTTTGTCAAATAGGCGTCTAAAAGATCCATTGATGAACCACGGTCTTGACTCTCATTTGGTTCATCTCTTTGAATTTTATTTTGAATAATACCGCGGAGGTATAAGCGTAGCTCTACAAAACTCCTGAAATATTCCTTAAGTTCGCCAAACACAGGAATTGGAAGCCAATCAATGAGATCCTGCAACGTTGACTCTCGTAAATTTAGCATTCCTAGAGAATAATTTGGAATCTTGTGTGCGTTCTGAAAAGCACTAAAGTTTAGAAACAAATAAACCTTGCTTGAAAATATTTCATAAAAATTATCGATTTGTAAAATTGAAAATAGGAAATTAAATGAGTCACCTAAAATTAGAGCTAACTCACGTGTAAACGGATTCAATAAGAGCCAATAGCTGAGTGTCGTCCACAGATACCCTTCTCCCAGTAAGACTCATCCACAATGAACTGACGACAGGGCGATAAAAATGTTTATTGGGGGAAAATGGTTTCCCATTAAACTCAACCCAACTATCAAGAAGAATGCTGACTTCCTCTTGTATTACTGTTTCCATATTTTTAGTCCCAAACCCAAACTGTTTTAGGTGGGAATGTATAAATTTGCGTTGATCTTTCCATTCTGGTCCAGGGGAACTAAATAGACCTGTGTAGAGACAATTTAAGTAGGTAGGTGCTTTAATTAGAATTCAGAAAAAAACGAAAATGTGTTTAAAAAAAGTGCATCGTAAAATTTCAAGAAGTGTACCGTAACTTCCTTGAGTAGGAAAATTAAAAAGATAGTTTTTTAATCTTCCATTAATTGCCGGATTTTTAAAAAGTTTTTTTCCAAGCTTGTAGTCGTTGATAAAAATGTATCTATGTAAAATTAAATTTCGACATAATTTAGTACAAAAAAGTGTAAAAAAATCAAGCTGATTTGTAATTTTGTGAATAAGTAATAGCAAAGCTTTATTTAAATACTAGAAGTAAAGCCCACCTGCCTACGGCAGGTCCCCCCGAGGGGCTGGGGCGGAATGCGAACAGAATTGAGGCGCATGTAAAAATTGTAAGATTTATTGACAATTCAGGTCGTAAGCATGAATAACATGAGAATTACAGAGGCAGTATTAAGAAACAAATGCGTAGATAGATGTTGGACGGTACAAAGATTGAGGGATTAAAAAAATGCGTTGTGGCGACGGTCAGGCATGAGGACGGACGAGGAACACAGTCACAGAGATACATCGAGACAGAAACATGACACGGTTGAAGTTAGAAGTTGTAGAGCGCGAAGAAGGACGGAGTATATAAACGGGCGGTTATCCTCCTTTCTTTGGGACTTGGGCCTTTAGGGAGGATGCGACGTCCTTAGTCCAGGGGGTCTTCACAGGCCGAGGCTTGGCGGGGGCTTTCTTTTTGAAGAGTGGGGGCTCCACTGCCGGGGGTGCGAGGTCAGAAGATGGCGGGGGGATAGTGCTGGCTGAAGATGTCTTGCGCGGCCTTTTGACGGGCTTTCGGGACGATGGTGCAGGGACTGCTGGCGAGGATGAGGGGGCCTAAGACAAACGCTCCTGGGCTTCCGCTGCTTTGCACAGCTCTTCATCCATGTCGTCCTCCATCCCATTCATAAGTTCAGCCTCTTCCTCGGCAGTGGGGAACTCGGATGTGGATGGAGGAGCATGACCTGCTGCTTCTGCAGGCTGTGGCCGCTGTGCGTCTTGGGGCGGCTGGGGTTATAGGGTGGCGGGTTGTGATGGGGACCAGCGGGGTAGGGAAGACGGAGCCGAAGTGCGGCAAGTTGGAAGAACAAGGGAGGCCTCTATGTATCGCTTCTCCCCCGCCAGCAGCTCCAGTTCTTTCTGCAGGGCCTCATGGTACCGCATCGTCGCCAGCAACCGGTTCCCCTTGCGGTCCACCCGCTATTGACCAACAATGTTTGCAGTATCATATACGTACATATGTCCTGGCGGGCTGGAAAAACATTAATAAAACTAAGATACTAAATCGAATACCACAAAGAGGTCAGGTTTGCCCTTCGCGCGCACAATCTGTAAGTATAAGTTTTTTCACGTGTTATTTATTGCGTGGCAACAGTTTTTGTATATGTTTATTTTTGTTTACAGTACCGCCATTGCGTCCGCATAGTGCTCTTGGCAGTTGCGGGGGCTGCCTTGAAAGCTAGATGGCAGAATGACGATTTTGCCGGCTTGTGCTCCTTCTGCGTCAGCCATATTATGCACGTTGTTGACCAAGCCCGCATACATTTCGCAGCGTAGTTCTCGTTGATGAGTCCTGACGTATTGCAACCTGTTGGCTTCCGCTTTGCAGTAGGCATCGACCACGTACATCTGAAATAACTTTCCCCTGTGGTGAATGGGATTAAATTTCTGCTCTGTTCTCGCCATGCGGTAAGCGTAATATTCCGATTGGGACACGCGGCGCGTACCCAAACGCCACACGCCGGCCTTGTACATGTATTGTCTTAAGTGCGGTCCCCAACCGCTTTGCCCTACAAAGTTAAGCTGCCGTAGTTTTTTTATTTCCTATTGTGTATGCTGATAGTTAAAGTGTTGATACCTGTAGGGTGAATTAGGAGGTACACAAGGGAATCGACGTTTGAGTCCAGTATCGAAACGCGTTGCGTTCTATTCGCTGCTCTGCTGTAAATGCGCAAGTCTCTTTTGCCCGGTGGGGCCCCGTCGCCACTTGCAAACACTGCTGCTATATCAGCTGCCGCACTAATATTGTACCTTCGCTGATCAATCCTGGGTTCTTTGGCAAATGAAATGCACACATTTTTCAGGGGGCGGCCAGTGGGATTATCTGTGCCATCATCTTCGACTTCTTTCATCGTCTTCAGTGCCGCAGCGTACACATTGACGGCACGTATAGTTGCGTCTGTTTCTGCCATGACATGAGGCAAGCATCCTTCATTTTTTACTATACCCATGCGCTGTGCCGTCGCAAGCTCCGTGTCAACAATTTATAGTTGGGCATAGCGTGGCTTCATCCCTTCTGGGAGATGCAGCTCGGCGGTCACCACATGATAAACTTTACTATGCAGCCGAACGAGCGGCGGGCCTGTACAATTGGTGCTGTTCGTTTCAATAGGGTACTGCGTTCCCATGGATGCGAAAGATACGGCACTATTGTATTGTCTTATAAACTTTTTGAAGTTCCGCTTGTCCCCTGCCGCAACGTTACCTTTTTCGCAGTCCATGAACTTCTTTAGTTCAGGAGGGTAGTCGTTCTATTTGTGTGTCTTCAACTTCCTCCTCATCAGAATCTTCGCCACAGTTTCTCTCCGCACCTTCCGCTCCTGCATTCCCCCCAGCTTCATCATTGTCGTCTTCCGCTACGACAGCAAAATTTTGTTCCAGCATCCTGATGTCCTCCTCGTGGTCAAACACAGAATCACTTCTTTCATGGCTATTTTCTTCCGACTCTGTGTTGCTGTTAACGATTTGTTCACCACTTGCACGGTTATAACTGTCCCGGCGACAATATTTTAGGCGTCGATTACCAGCTACGTTGCTTCTTCTTTGGCGCGGCATAACTTTTGCTATTTTTGAACTGAACTATTTGTAACTATTTGTTTTGCCGAGCTATAATTTGCAGTTCATTATTGCCGCACGTGCCTGCCGGCGGTCATTCAGTGCGGTGCGTGCGTTTCCACACGGCCATGAACCCTGTCTTTGCCACTGTTCTTGTAGTATATAGACCCCAAATAACTCTCCACTCACCATACCTCACCATCCTGGCATGAACTACGTGGTGACGTCTAAATGGAGGCGCTTACATGGTAACAACCGTAGTGCAAAGTGTCATCTGTCTGTTAGCATTAGGCTGATAACAATTGGGTAATGGCATAATCCTGATGAGTACTGTCTGGTTAAAATTGCCTGACTGCAGTGGTATGGTTGGAACAGCCCAACGAAAACTGCCTCGGGGCGAATTTGTAGTGGCATTTGTGAATGTTTTTACCACCTATATTTTGCTGCCTACTGATCACTGCCTTGTGTTTACTGCTTTTAGGTGTTTTCTTGGTAAAATGTGCCAGTTGACATGCGCAACATGCCACTAGCTATATAGTAACTGCCGAACAGCAACTGCGTAATGACACTTGCCTAGAGATAACTACTTGGAAGCAACTGCCTACAGGTACATGCCTGATAGAAACTTCCTCAAAGAAACTGCATAATGGCAATTACCGGGTAGTATCTTACCCATTGCAATTACCTCAGAGCAATTACATGGTAGCAAATGCTTGATGGCAACTGTCTGGGTGCACATCTCTGAGTTTTACTGCCTTGTAGTAGCTACTTGCAGTTAACTGCAAAATTCTAACTTTTCCTGCACTGCAGATTCCGCGCGAACTGTGGTATACGCCTGTTCCCACAAGGCATTCGTGACCGAGAAGTTGGCCCAGGGCAAGTTCAACAATTTAGTTGCTACGAGGAAGCTGCTACAACACAGTTGCCCAAAATGCAATTCCTACGGCGTGGTTTTCACTGACCAGTTGCCGTTACGCAGTTTTGAGAAGGCAGTTACCGTAGTGCGGTTGCTGCAAAGTAGTTACCGCTAAGCAGTTGCCCACTTACCAGTGATTACAACGCTATTTTCCAAAGGCAGTTTGCCACAATCCAGGCCCCCCCCAGGCCCTAACCAGTCGGCACAACACATTGGCCACCAAGCAGTTGCTACTGGGCAGATGCCACGATGCAGGTACCTCAGAGCAGTTCACATATTTTTTGAAAATGTAAAGTAAGTGTAAACTGTTCTGTTCAGCTGGGTTTATACTACTATTGTAATTTGTTCACAAACAATCTGGCAGATTGTTCTTCCGAAGCACGAGATTGTGCACAATCTCAATTGTTAACAATGTGATATAACAGCAACAGTTTGTGTTTGTGAAAGATTGTGATTGTGCACAATTCGATGAAACAAGTTATTAAAGTACGAAAGCCTGCATTATGAACTTCAGATTTTGAACTTTGTGCTAGTACGACAGTTCAGCTATAAGATATGGATGGCGTTAAGGGGGCGTGCACAAATGGTGCCACCTTCTTTGGTCAACCCACTCTAGTCGCCTATATTGAGCATACGGAAAATCATGACTTTTAAGACCCACCTTCTTACACTAAAGGTGGCGCCATTTATGAATGTTTCCATAGCTCGCAATACATGAATGATGAATAATGCAGTACCACAAGAATAACATAAATTCATTTTTTAATTAAATCGCGATTATGTTATTTGTGTAGTAGATTTATTTCACATGAAGGCATACATTAGTACAACACAAGTTTGTAATTTTTCAATGCAGCCACTAAATAGCTTAAAGTAAATCAAAGACAAAAATGTATCCAATTCGTTTCTGTAAGAAGTTAATGCCGTTTAGGTTGTCCATAAATGCCGTCACGAGTAGGGTGTTTTGGTTAGCCCGCATTCTGATGACATCCTAAGTAAAAGAATTGGCAGCTTGAACTCATACCCCTCATGACGTACCACGTAATTTATGCACGCTCCCGAAGTCGTTGAGTTTAAACGAAAGTGCATTGGTTACTGGCGCGTAACCCAAAAAACGTCGACATTACTGTCATCATTTAACCATCCACCTACCCTTACATATGATCTATTTAACTTGGCGCTAAATAGGGTACGCTTTAGTACCCACCCGCGCCCACGACGTCTTGCCGTGCACCTTTATTACGCTCAATTTGATTGGCTGTCTTGTAACGACTGCCTCCACCCGCTATGCGAGGCTGGCGACGACTGTAAATCTTTTACTAGTTTGTTCTCGTTTGTTGCTGGAAGATTGTTATGCACATTGTGATTGTTCGCAATCCATACTTGCTAGTTTGTCCGTTAAAATCCGTTAAGTTCCATTATTTGCTACAACGCGAATCGTTCTAACAACCTGGTTTTAGGTTAGAAAACTGATGTACCTACATGATTTTAGGAAATTAAAAATGTACTAAAAAACTGATGTAACTACATGATTTTAGGAAATTAAAAATGTACTAACTACATGGTTACTGCCTTTTGCATTTTTATTTAAATCATGAGGTTAAATGAATTCGCGTTTTAGCATCATGTAGCTAGGACCGTTCGCAGCGGTTGCATCCGTTTAGTTACAACATTTTGCGTTTTAAAATATGCAATTAGAGCAGTTTGCAGTTTTTGTACACATGTAACTATGAATTTGTCAGCTTATTTGCTTCTTTAAATCAAAAGTGGAAGTTTGCGGATTTGCTTTTTAGCAAAAAACCAACTTAACGGATTTGGTCCTTTGCCCTTGATATTCTATTTACATGCTTTCGACGCGTGTTTCTTTTTTTTGCTACGTGGGCGTTGTTTTTAGGTGCCACTGGATGTGGGTCATTTTAGTTCTTCACAGACAATATGTTGCTGCCCCCATTCACCAGTGTGACTTTAGGGTAGCGCACCACTCCACCGGCCACCATTCAACACCCCCTTTACAGCAAAAAAACAAAGATATTCTATTTACATATTTTTCAAGTGTAAAATATTCTATTGACATATTTATGAAAAGTTTAAAATGATTTAAGGATATGTTTCATACTTTTTGTAGATAGTAGATATTGTTTTTCAGTGGATGTAGGGGGTGTAGTGGGAATGTTGGTGCGGCGAGTGTGGTGGACGGTGGAGGTGTTGCTACGTCCAGTGTCGTGGCCGGCGGAGGTACGGTGCGGCGGTCGTACTGCCCGGTGGTGGCCCCGCCAGCCCCGCACTGACTGTCCTCCTGCCGGTTTGCGTCTTTGGTTTCAGGGGTTGCACTTTCCCTCTTGGAGTCACAGACGCTAATGCACGTAAGGCAAAAATGTTTTCCGGTTTTCTTATGAAAACTTGAGGAATGCAGAGCCTCAACACTTGCGACGTACTTTTTACGACTTTTTGAGTTGTTTTTGGATTCCTCGAGTTTTTTCAGAAAACCGGAAAACATTTTTTACGTGCCTGCACCCATGGGGACAAGTTTGAGTTCAACTACTCGAAGAGAAGACAGAAACTTGTCGTCACTATTTCTGCCTTCTTCTTCCACTCCATCCTCCACTGCCTTGCCCGCCCACTACCACAGTCCGTTCCTGTCGTGTGAGGTATCAAAATGTACGTAATCGTATTCTCTGTGTATCGGAGTTTAAGGTTTGTGTGTTTCTCTCTCGCGGGTCTGTGTTTTTGCCCCCGCCGTTCTCCCTTCTTTTTTCACATTTTATCGTTCGAGCGCTTCGCGCTGGGGTGGTCTTTGGACAACATTTATTTACGTTTCTCGCCTTATATGAACTCCCTGGTTAATTCTGCATCTTTTAATACCTCTCACTCTTTCATGCGTTGAGCCGTTCAAAAGAAGAAGGGCCCTCCGTAACCCTCCTTTTTCCTTGTATTTCCCAAATATCAATTTCTACAATCTCCGTTCCTGGGCTGGGCTTCCACATATATCCAAATGTGAGCATTTGTCTGTGCTCCTCTCGTTGTTCTGCGTCTTTTGGTACCTTGTGCGAGTTTGTACGTCCTGTGGTTCGGGAACTACGTCCCGTTATGTTCTCCAATACCGTGCTTTATTATATAGATAAAATTGGAAACATGACAAAAACTTAGATAAAAAAAAATTAAAAGTTTTTCAAAATTCGTATTTAAGATTTAAGTTTTCTAAAATAATAGTTATGGCTAATACCTGTACCTATTTGATAGCATTTTAATTTCAATGAGTGGACTATATTTTGGCAGAATTTTGAGAAATTCTGTAGATCGCCATTCACCGTACATACTCATGTGATACAAACTTTGCCAAACAGGAAGTTCTGTAAAACATGATGAAAAAGTTAATTTTGTGAAAATAATTTTAACAAAAACATGTAAATAGTATTTGTAAATTTACAAATGATAACATCAATGTACAAAATGTTTAAAATAATTTTTTTGAAATTTTCTAAATTAATTTACTTGGAGCTTCTCGCAAAACTTTAAATTCTCTGTTAACCCCCACTTTGTCCTGGATTAATTTCGACTTTGTAATGAAGTCAGTGTATAAGATGTAAATTCCCACAGTTATAAGACATAACAAAGAGGGCCCAATCTGTTTAAATAATTCTTCGTGTAAATTAAACAGCATTTAAAAAAAATTGAAATCAAACAAAAATAATTTAAAATATGCCTTGTTGTATAGTTATGCACGCAATTAAATCGTTAAGATTTTTCTATTTGTTTTGTACTTCATGTATAATTTTGCAATATAGCCTGGTCCTAGTTCGCCTAATTTTTCGAAATGGTAACTACACAGAAATAAAGTCATCCATTTATATAGGTAACTTATAAATTTTTAAATAGTTTAAGGAAATTTGGGAAATATATCGTTTAAGGAAGTTAACTGGAAAAAAGTTTGATTTTACTACAGGAAAATGTATGTCTAAAAAATGTATGTTTTATAATAATTATAGATTTGTGTTTATATAAAATTAGAAGCGCAGATTGGAGTATGGAACCATAGGAGGAAAACGTATATAGCAAACTATTTAGTTTTATTTTTTTGTTATATTTCCAAAATGTGCAAAAAAGTTCGGCATTTCTTTGTTAGTGAAGGAAATAGCAAATATCATTGATATTAATAGAATGCAAAGCAGGAGTCGACGATTTGTTTGAATATCAAATTCGACGGAATAATAGAAGCTGAATACAATTACAAAAGAAGCACGGAGGAAAATTCTAAAATGGAATAAAATGCATTTCTAGTTTTTTCTTTAAAACTTTTTTTGTGAAGTTTATTAATATTTCTGGTGTCTACGATTCGTCTCGTGCCAAATAATAATTATATATGCTCATACAAATATCAAAGCGGTTGTATGTACGTACTAGTTGTCTGGCATAATGCTCATGATCGTGTCGTGCAAAAAACGGTATCTTCCCATGGAATCTTGTAGCTTAGCTCAATGCCTAGGATCTACTAAATTTTTGTGTTGTTGCAATTTTTTTAGAATTTAACACAGCCACGTAATTAACTATACTACAAGTCGGCTTCCATACAAAAATGCTTGTCATGGCGATGTATTTGGTAGATATTACATATTACATAGCGACTGAACGATATACGTGTTACTTGTCCTTGTCTTTAATCATCCCTTTAATGGAGCACCTGTCAATTATTTAATAATTTTCCCTCCATAACCAACGTTACTTAAATACGAGATGTTCAATCACTGTGCTCAACACTGCAAAATAACTTTTCCGTAGTTTAAACTATTACTTGTATTTTACCTACATTTACAAGACTAATTATCATATTAATAAAATGTTTCTTAAAATTTTAAATGAACCAAATAAAAAAATATCAATGCATCAAATTAAATAAATAACATTAGATTATTTATGTTTCTTTGATTTTATAAATTATGCGCCTTAACTTAATTTCGCCTCTGAATGCATAAAGGTGAGAAACTTACAATATGAAATCTCATGAAAAACAGATATAAGAATTTTTTTAGCTGAACTTGTATATTCATAATATCTCGTGTTAAGAATAGCAATGTTTCATGTTGCTGCACTTAATAATTTCTTGCACGTCATGCTATAAATACCCAGGAAAATTAAAAATTTTGGCATCGTATCAGGCATGTGCTACACTGTAGTCTTGACGCGTAGTTTTTAATACAGTGATATGCCGGCCTAATGTGCCACAATTGCTTATTCAGCCAGAGCAATACCGCTGCCGCTGCTATTCATTCCGCATGCATGAAATACCGGGAATGTTAGCCTAATATCGGCTGGACATCCGCGGTGGCCTACTCACATTCAGATTTTTTTCGCAGGTAGGCCAGCATTTTTAGTCCCACCTCCGTCTTTAAATAATTAACGTCCAAATTAGCCTTGGATTTAGTACATCACTTTTACAAACAGTAATATACGTAATGCAATACATTGTGTCTCATAATTTTAAACTCACCCCCGTTTATGGGGTTTTCTTCCCTTCCAGAAAGAATTTTTCAGCGAAATATTTTTTATTAGATGACTAGTCACTATTAATTAGGATTCGACTTTGATTGACCCCGGGGTCAATCAAAGTCGAATCCTAATTAATAGTGACTAGTCATCTAATAAAAAATATTTCGCTGAAAAATTCTTTCTGGAAGGAAGAAAACCCCATAAACGGGGGTGATTTTAAAATTATGAGACACACTGTAGAAGTCAAAAGCTACAAGTTGCGACTTTCAAATATGATAATAAGTGGAAAAATAGTTTGTAGCTATTGTCAACAACAAAGTTAAGCCATACAACAAGCAATCTCACAGTCACATTATGGCAACGGTAAGTAGAGTCAAAGTCAGATTAAGAGTAAGTAGTTTTTAAGTACTTAAATTGAATTAAAAAATAATGTTTTCCTTCACGAGTATACTGCCAACAGAAACTCCAAAATCAAATTTTGAACGTGGTTTCCTTAATTTTCGTAGTTATATAGGAATTACTGAATCGCAGTACAACAGCTTGAGGAAAGTATTGAGGAAACTTTTTGGAATTTGTGTGGACTAATTATTATGAATATCAGATGTTTTTACAAAACGTATATTGCTACGTTAGGAATCGTCCACAAATAACATTTTACATATTTACAGTCGTATGACTCCCCATTCAGCAGCTTAACCATTGCGTAGATGGCTAGCTTCTGCATAGGATGTAATCCGTTGTCAAGTTGACTGAACCTATTAACTTTACCCATGGCGTCATTTTTTGGTGATCCTTTTTGTGATGCATTTTATAATCCCAGCGAGTTGGTGGGTCGTGCAGGCAAATAAAGCATTATATTAGTATAACAATAAAGAAGAATAAAGTTAACAAAAAATGCATCGTCAGAATATTCCAACAGGTTCACAATCTTGCAAATCGTCGTCGTAGATGTTCTAGCTGACGACTTGGGTACTGAAAAAAATGTTGTCGTCACAACAACAGATTGAAAGTGCAGAGTCACGCATAATTCCAATGTACTTGCGACCATGCATATAATGAACATAATTACTACACAATGCTGAATGATCAACACGTTTCCAGTATAAATATTACGAAATATTCAAACTAGTACTTGCATACGGCTTTAGAAGTCAACACGTAAATAATCAGTTAGTAGATACTTCATTAACACAATTTTACAATTACATTGAACATTTTTATTGTCCATTAAATTCGACAGAAATGGAATTTCTGCAGAAAGCGTTCGCGAAAATTATTCAATTTCTTCGTGCAATACTTTTGCTAGCATTCAGCCTTTTCTACATAATATTATTACTCTCCTTTTTTGCCCCACTTAAATACACTGTTTTCCTCTGCGCACGGATTTTTCGAAAAGATGTAAAACAATTTATGGGCGGGCTAAGCTCACTATACGCTTCCCGTGAGAACATTTACAAACGTCCTAGAAGTAACCTGTGTGTTTGTGCTGTTTTCAATGGGCCCATTGAAATCTCCCAACTCCGACAACTTTTTCAAACGCGTGTGTTGCAAAAAACTCATCACAAAAATAGTAAAAAGGGGAAAGGAACCCTAATGTATCCAGAGCTACAGCAGTACTGGACGAATTTTCTTAATTACAGATTTTGGAGCGCAGAAAAAAACTTTGATTTAAAAAATCACGTGAGACCTTACGACTTTGGTCATGACATAGAAGAACCCGCAGGGTGTAGTCAATTCCTCACAGAAAAAGACCTACGCAAAATTATGGGTCCACTTCTGGAAAAACCATGGACACCTGGGCGAAGCCCTTGGGAAATACTTGTGGTTGAAAATTTTAATTCTTGTCGTGATAAAAAAGGCCTAAACCAGGCAAGCACTGTTCTAATCTTTCGACTGCATCATGCCCTAGGTGATGGTTACAGTATTTTAAAACTTGCTCTTCGAGACTTGATGCTCTCCTCACTAAAAGTTAACATAAATTTTCCTAAAATGAGCAAATGCCAAAACATTGGGCTGTGGTCAATCCTGCCATTCAAACTTGCGTGGGATTTAGCTGGAAGTGTGAGTCGATCAGCTGAAAAAAAGACAAATTGCTGGCTTGAACCACTAGAAGTGGCAGGCAGTACTCTAACTGCCTTTTCTAAACCAATTGATATGAACTTCATTAAGTAAATTAAAAATAAACATGGCGTCGGCTACAACTCCGTCCTTTGCGCAGTTGCAGTGCGCAGCTGCCAAAAGTTAATGAAGGAAGCTGGGCAAACTGTTCCTCAGGCCATATCCTGCGTTGTACCAGTTCCACTGCCTAATCATCCAGATGGGCTCACCAACCACTTGTGTGTGGTTTATATTTTTTAAATGCTTTTTATGAATTTAAATTATAATTTATTAGTTTTATTACGTAACGAATACGGAATTTATTATTTACTGTTTTTGTATCTTAAAGTTGCTATGTATGTATGTAGCACGCAGGACTATTTGAAATTACCGCTTAACTCCCATAAGGAACTATCTCCTGCAGAGAACCTACAGATTGTTTCCTGTCAAATGACCCGCTCCCCGTATTATATGGCTCCCTTAGGATGGTCACTTTTAATCAAGTCCTTCAGTTTTTTACCTAATTTAGCAATAGCCGTATTTAAACGCGGAAGTACTTCCATAGCACTCACAAGTTTCTCATGTCATGAGAACACACTTGTGTTTAACGGGCTGATTTCACCCATTAAAACGAACCTCGTGGATATGTTTGTGTCGGCTGGTGGCGGATGCGGGCAATTAAGTTTGTAAAATTGAATTGATTTTTTTGGTTTTTTAGTATACACAAGAAAAATAAGAAAATAGTTTTATTTAAAATTAATTTAAAATTTGGAGCAACATTTCTTTTTTTGTTGTTTACTTAGGATCGTTAGTGGCATTAACGTCATTGAACGGAAGACAGCGGTTTACGCTTAGTATTGACAAAGCAGTATTTCCGAAGGAAAATGTTTTACAAAAATGGGACACGTTTATTCAAGAAGAATTAGATGACCTTTGGAATATTCAACTGGATAAAGAACACGAAAATGCATAAGTTATATGTTAGTAATAGAAACAAAAAGTGTATTGCCTACCATGTAATTATTGTGGCGTCGTTAAGTCGTTAATGTTGTTTTTTAATGTAAATATTACGGTCGAACACTTTCCTCTAACCAGCAAACTTGCACGTAGACGATGTCGCCAAAATCATATAACTTGAAAATTAACCTCATGAAAAGATAATCGATTTTTGAACTTAAGAAATAAATTATTTCGTACACAAACTGTAACTAATCATTTTGTCAATTTTTTTTTAGGTTTTGCTTATTTCATATTGCTGCATTTGCAGTTAGAACGAGAACGACTTTTCCACTGCGCAAAATGTGTAGTAAGAAAATGTTCTTTCATGAGATTTATTATTGAAATAATAGTATCGCTAGCCATTGCTATAAGACTACAACTTCCTTTTAATATATTTAACTGTAGCAATTTAGATTATCAAAAAAAAAGCATACGCGTACATAAAACTACGTTTTTAGTGAACAGCTAAAATAACATAAATCCATTTTAAGGTATAATTATAAAATCCACTATCTACAAACCATTCAAATTTTAACATCTTGAAAAACATTTTGTAATCAAACATTTTACAAACCTACTGAAGAAAAATAATTAAATATGAAATTGTACAAAAAATGCTTGTAGGTACATAGAAAATCTTGCACTCTTGCAAAAAATGTTAATAGAAAATTTTACAGCTTACAAAAACAAGTAAGTTGAACGTTTTGACCATTTTAAAAACATGTAAATATAACATTTTGGACGTTTCAAAAAAGTCTAAATAGTACATTTTGCACGTTGTAAAGACGTGTAAGTAGAACATTTTGCAAGTTTTAAAAACATTTTAAAATCAATCATTGTGTACCCTTCAGAAACATTTCAGTTAAATGTAATATAGTGGACTGTTTAAAGAACAAGTAATTAAATATAACATTTTGCACCTTTTAAACAACTCTTTATTATCATTATACGCGTTTTTCGCATTTACAGTTTTTTTTAATGATGTAACTAATTTTTTTGATAGCTCAAATTGGATATGGGTCATTTTGTTACTTCACTCACGATAAGTTGCTTTATATTGACTGTACTAATTTACGTACATGAATATTAGAAAATTTTATAACAGATACTAATCGTAAGGTTAATTTATAAATTGGCTAATTTTCTTATCAGAATAATTATTTGAAACTATTATTGTTTTGCAATCGCTCAGTTGCTACCATATAAAAACTAGCAGGAGAGATTAAAGCTGATTTTTGGTCCCTCACAGGAGGAAACACTGTGGAACTAGGACTCATTTCCAATTTAAAACGTTGAACGATAGAGCTAACAAATAGAAACAAATGGTCACGTGCACTCTGTTCACCCAAACAGCGTTTTGGCCCAAGGCTAAATGCAATCATTGCCTCATGCTTGACAAAAGTGGAACCATCCTGTGACAGAAACCTCTCAGGTCGGAAATTTTCCGGGTCGCCCCAAACTGAAGGGTCGTGATGGATCCCATAAATGTTGAGAATGAACCCAGTTCCCTTTCTAACGAAGTAAGTGCCCACATTCGTATCTACTGTCGCTTCCCTGGGATGGGTCCCTCCCCCAACTGGGTTAGTTCGAAGAACTTCATTTAGAAATGCTTCCAAATATGGGCAGTGGGGCCGGTCCGCTAGACACGGTGACCTATTCCCCCCGGTTGTTTGGTCAACTTCGGTCCAAATCTTTTCTTGGATGTCCGGGTTTCTCAACAAGTGGAGCATGGACCAGCTGATCATGTGGGAGGTAGTGTCCCCTCCGGCAATGAAGAATTCAAACATCGCTGCCAAGAGGTTCATTTCTGTGTCCACAAAAAATTTAAAATCGTTAATAAAAACACATTCAATTTTTGCTTATTTTAGATATTTCATACCTCCTGTTTTTTCGAAGAAAACAGATTGCAAATCTTTTGTTTCAATAATTTTGATTAAACATGCTTCCAAAAGATCTGTCGACGACGAGATTCCGATTCCGCTCACATTTTCAGACAGGTTTTTAATTCGCATTTCAATAATATTTTGCAAATATGAACGGATATCTAGAAAACTTGAACAAAATTCTTGTAACTCCGCAAAAACAGGGATAAATGCAAGCCAATGGGAGAGCTTTTGCAAAATTGAAGGTTTCAAGTTGAACATGGTTAACAAATAATTTGGAGGTTTGTGTGCGTTCTGAAAAGCGCTATAAACAAATTTGGAAAAAGAAAACAGAGTTTGAAAAAGTTATGTTAGAAAACGGAAAATTTTTAAATCGGGGAACCCTATCTATGTTAACTGTAAACATGAACTCACGTGTAAACGGATTTAATGAGACCCACTAACTCGTCATCGTCCGCAGAAGCCCTTCTCCCCGTAAGATTCATCCATATTGAATTGATGACAGGAATGTAGAAATGTTTGTTGGGAGAAAATGGCTTTCCATTCAAATCAGACCATTTATCAAGAAGTAAGCGGATTTCTTCTGTAATGACTGCTTCCATATTTTTAGTCCCAAATCCAAATTCTTTGAGATGGGAATGAATAAATTTTCGCTGGTCTCTCCATTCTGGTCCAGGGGAATTAAAAAGGCCTACGAAGACGTCGAAGACAGTGCCAATTCAAAAAAATTTAGTTTATTAATTTAACTGTAAATAATTATTAGATTGGCGGGTGGTAGTGATTTTTGCAAAAGGAAAAGACATCAGACATCCAATCACAGATTAAAAATATTAAAATATCTTGAACACGGTGCGAAATGACATAACGTCGTTGAAAAACTAAAACGACCCATATCCAGTTTTAGCTAAAAACAGTATCAACTATCTACAAAAATATTCAAATGTGTCTTAGGAGCATTTAAATACAACATTGAGCTTTTTTTCAAAAATATGTAAATACAACATTTTACAATTTTAAAACACATAGAATTAAAACATTTTGCACCTTTTTGTATACATGAAATTAGAACATTTTGCAGCAGAGCCTCGTTTAAGAAAAAAAAACTATGTGCCAAATCTCACAAAAGGGCAATTACAAGCCAAATAAAAGGGCAGTACGCAATAAATTTTTTAAGTGTATCAAACTATCATTTTATTACTAACGACTTTAGCAATGCACATAAGAAACATAACGAATTTAAAAAAACTTTTGCATGTATGGCTTATTAGTTTCGTATTTCTGAGCATCTGGAAGCTTGTTTCTTCTTTCTTTGCTTTCCACAAATTTTGATACTACTGGTAGTGGGTCAAAATGGGCGGTCCTAACACCATTAATACATACCAGAAGGTAATTATTAATTGCTGGTATGGACAAGGAACTTCTTCCGATCGATTTAATTTTGTTGTACATGGAAACAACACGCTCCACTGTCATGCTATGTGGTGAGGCACAGTGCATTGCATGTGCAATTTTAGTAAACATAGGATATTCTGTCGGATATTTTAGAAAAAAATCTAAATTTCCTTTTAAAGGCAATTTATTATTAACCTCTAAACCGCACGATTCGTCGTAGATAGAGCCACTGTCTACAAGTTTGTATTTTTCATAAAACGGGCTGAGCGCACTGTACAATTCATTTGCTGTGCTGGCGTTTTCAAGGTTTTGTAGCTCTTTTATAATTAAATCGTCTTCAAGCTGATCTTCTAAATAATTTTCAGCCGAAACAATTAACTCAGACCTCACAGCTTTGAAACATCGCTTAAATGGAACATATTTGTTTGTTGCTCGGCGCCCGTCAGTATAACCCGAAAATTGAATATTGACCACGTTTAATGTAATTTTTTTGAGCTTCATGAATTCCTCCTTTGCACCAGCTGGCATTGGCCGGGTTTTCATGTTTCTTAATTTTAATAGTGCTTTGTCTCGAATTGGTTTTAAGTCGGTAAGTAGTAGCTTGTCGTATTGTAAAGATTTTTGGAGGACTTGAAATACATCTAAAATATCTGCCATGATGCATGTAAAATGAATCATATAGTCATCTTCAATTTTGCTAAGAAAACCAGTGGCTTCCGCTTTTTTAGTCTTAGTTCCTGTCTTCTTTAAATGTTTGAAGTACTCTATGCAGTACTTAATATTTCCAAGAAATGATTTTAAAAGACGCAGCATGTGTTCAGCCATTCGGACTTCAAAGTATTTAGGAAATTTTCGTATCTTGGAGGAAAAGTATTCAGGTTTGTTATTTGTCTAAAATGGAAATAAATAAAAACAAAAAATGAGTACACCTACAATAGTGAATTAAAAAAACTAAAACAAACTGAACTACATTCCTGAAAATAGGCTTATTCTAACAATTCAGTTCACAAGTTCCATTTGCCGCCTTTGTCATAAAATTCCAGGGTTAAAAGGAACTCATTGTGAGCTGTATTCTACAGCACACAGTTCTAAAATGAAACTGAACTGAATTATCTTGCAGTACTTTGGAATGCGTACCAGTTCACTTCAGTTTATTTTTATTTGAGTCACTATCTAAAAAGGTGCTGGGCAGAGCTTCTTTGCGCATGCTTATACATACTTGAATTTATATGTTTAGAATACATACTTGGCAACGAAAAGGAACTCAAATACTATATATTGAGCATGTCGGGCTGCATTATTGTTTTAAAAAATTGTTGGGCCGCGACTATCATTTTTGAAAAATGACGTAATATTTCTGCCCATTTTAGTCTCAGTTTGTATTTTGTAAGGTTTAAATAGCTTTTAAAAAAAGTATGTTTTGTCTTTGACAAATTCTAGAAAAACAGTCCCGTTGCTTGATTTTATTTAATATCATTATCCAAAACGGCATTTTCAATGCATGCTCAAATTTTTTTCAACTTATTTTGCGGTTACTTTAATTCTCTGATAATAAAATAAAACTACGTTTGACACCAGTGGTCAGCATTTAAATAAAGGCAATTTTTGCTAGTAATTTACTAGGTATGACATTATACTGTTAGTTTACCAAGACCTGTGTTGCCCTTAGTAGCTTTTGTAAAAGTAAAAGTTACTGCTAAAATACCCGTTAGATTTTTTTGAAATGTACAGCTCTAGTGAATGTAGCTCACGGATTTTTTAATTTCCAAACATTTCATCATTTAACGTTTTTTAAGAAAACGAGGTAAGTCTATTTGTTTTCAAAAATAAGGTTATTTGTGATATGTATTTTATTAAACTAGATACATTGCTGTGTTGAATTGTTAAGGTCAAAGTTCAACTGAAGCAATTTCTTAAAATATCCCAAATTTCGTTTCTTGGTATAACGCGATAAGTTAAATAAATTATGTTTGGGAAAATGCGATAACACACATTTATAATATAAATGAAGTAATTAATTTTACTGAATAATACGCTAACCTGAAATTTACGCATGTTTTTCACTGTTTTATGACATTGATTATACCTCATTTTGATTCAAGCTTAAACTGAAAATGGGTCATTTTGGTTCTTTAAAGACGATAGGCATGGTCCATAAATGATGTCATTCAAATTTCACGCTTTTTAGGACCGACCCACCCCCATGTCATTTCAAGTCATATTAGGGATTTAGACCCACCCACCCCCTAGTATGACATCACTTATGTCATATTTACTAATACAGGGCGGGCGATTTATTACGAAAGATTCTAACATGCCATAAATTATAAGTTTATCATTTGATTTTAATAAACAATATACCAAAATAAAGTCAATTTCTGGGAGATTTGTTTGACACCTGATTGATGTAATCAGTTAGGAATAAGTTACAAAATGGCCTAACCAACAAAAATTATAGTTTTTAGATTTTTTGGTCAATCCTAAAATTAAGTTTTAATTAAAAAAATTTCAACAACTTTCATTTAAAATTAAATCGTAAAACAATTCAGACTATAAACATTTGACTTTAAATATTCCAACAGAAAAAAACCTAGCAAACATTTAAAAATTTCCGAATTTTTTTGAAAATTTTCACATTTTAAAATGTTTGCCAGGTTTTTTTCTGTTGGGATATTTGAAGTCCAAAGTTTCTAGTCTGCATTTGTTTACCCTTTAATTTTAAATCAAAGTTGTTAAAAAACAATTTAAGGATTGTCGAAACAAATTTAAAAACTGTGGTTTTTGTTAGTTAGGCCATTTTGTAACTTATTCCTAACTTATTTAAATAAATGAGGTGTCAAACAAATTTCGCAGAAATTGTCTTTATTTTGGTATATTGCTCGGTTTATTCGAATAATAAACTTGGCTTTAATAGCCTGTTAGAATCTTTCGGAATAAATGGCCCACGAGCGTCATCCGCCATGCCGTTAAAGAGTTTTTGATAAATTTGTTTTGTTAAAAGAGCGTCCATAAAACTTTGAATTGCCTAACAAGAATGGGTATTTTAATTAAAAACTACTTTTTAGAAAAACCGAAAAATGCCTGAAAATGTTTTTATAATACTAATTTTATTCTTTTGAAAATAATTCACGCACAATTTTTTAATATTATGTATAATAAACCATTTTCAAATATTCTGACTTTAAAAACAAATAAAATTTAAAACCTTAAAATTTTTTTCGAAATTTTGAAGGAACCGGGGTATGATCCTTTAAATCGAAAGAAAAAAATATTTCGGAATTTTAAATTTTGTTTTCGAATTATATGTTAAAATCGCCTTTTATGCACAATTTAAACAAGTTGTGCATATAATATAAATATAAATTCAATCTACGGGAACATCGGATCACATCATCTAAGCCCGTTTAAGGGACCCTCTGTGTCATTTAAGTCACCTTTTCCTGAATTGAGGGACCCACCTAAACGATGACATGCCTTTTTCTGATACACCCACCCACCCTAACAATAGAATGACAACTTTTTTAACATGGGCTTAAATGGAGAGGTATTTAAGACCCACACACCTAGCCAGTGACATCATTTATGGACCATGCCATATGTTTCGTACCAATTATATCAGATTTTTCCTCGACAGTATGTTTTAAGCTCGTCAAATTGGAGTTAGAGACCAGTCCCAGTGTGTCAAATTATTTGGCTGCAATGTAGATGCCCTGTCGACATTCCAGGTTGATAGTTCATTGCAATATAAAGAAAACAATAGTCAGAAGCAAAACGCAAGCAATTGCACAGATCAGAGGGATCAATTTCTAGTTTTACAGTCGCCCATTTACACTCAAATTTAAGTTCCTATTTCAGTTCCATTCGAGCCAGGAAGTGCAGTGAGTAAGTACGTGACAAGCAACTAAATATTATATTTAAAGTTTGCCGACGTATTTTAAATAATTCAAACTACTGCTTGTCATCATTCGAGTTGAATCGGATACAGGTCGAGTCGAGTCGATTTCGAGTCGGATCGAGTCAATGGTAAACTCGACTCGAAGGGATTTTATCGGTTTCGAGTCGAGTCAGATTATAGTCACAAAAACTTTCAGTCGAGTCGGATGTCGGTTACGGAAATTTTGAGTAGAGTGAAACACTTATAGAGAATGTAAAACTTCAAAACAAGTCAACAAATGGGATGTTTCGTAAAATTTGTGTAATTTACTGGAAAAATGAGATCGTATAAATCAAAATATAAATCACCATGGTCCGTTAGTTTTTTTACCTTAAAATCTTTACTTACTTTGAAGATGCGTTAATAGTTGCCAGTAAATAGCTAACCATTTTCGAGTCGAGTTACACGCTATCCGACTCGATTGTATTCGGTTTCAGTGGAGTTTGAGTTGCGTAATTTTGTTATCGGTTTGGAGTCGAGTTTAGAATTTTTATCCGGTACATATCGAGTCGGTTCGAGTTTCGAGTCAGGTTTACCTAAACTGGACCGATGATAAGTCATAAATAAAACTACTGCCTTTGTAATTTTACTATTAATTGGTCAATAGTACAGTATTAGGTGGATTGACAACTTCGGACCTGCTCAATTTTTGCCTTGTTTGTCATGAATGGAATTTTCTGGTTGCACCAATTCTTTAAAAACGGGTTGCTTTTTATTATTATGCACCTGATGTCAAAACACTAAAAAATATTCTACTATTTCAAAGTCAAACCAATAATCTACGTCTTCGAGAACTGTCGATTGATTTTAGTAGTTTTGAATCGCAATGTGCCAATAATCCGGATAAATTTTTTAGACTTATAAGCGTACTTAACAGAGTACTACAGTGAAGTTGTAATTCACTAACGTCTTTAAAATGAAATTTACCTAACTTTCCGCATGGGCGTTTTTCTCTTTAAAGTTAAAGTTCAAATAAAAGAAGGTTCGATGCCAAGTTAAATGTGGCACTTTAATGTGAAGGTTTTGGAGACGAGACACTGAAAACTGACTGCCCCCTGTCTACTGTTCAAATCTTGACCTCCCATACACGTCCACTAGCAACTTGTACTGGCCTGTCAGCTATAACATTCACGTGTACCGTCATTTAATACTTTATTAAATACACCTGTCCACTATTTAACCCTTTTAATAATAAACATAGCAGAATTTTTTTTGATATATCTGTATTCATTGTATCTGCTCTTCTTTAACACTAAAGTACAACCGTACCATATGGATTTAAAAATTCAGATCAGCTCCTTTTAGTCACTATTTTAGGCATTTTTAGGTGTACCCATAAATAATACTTTGTTTCGTTAATAATAATAAAACATAGCTAAGTAATTAAAGTTCTGAATGTGTTCTATTGATGGAATTTTTGCGTCTTCTGCAGCTAACTTTAATTAATTCAAATCTAAAATTAAAACATTTTTATATTTTTACCCTTGCTGGGGGTGATAGTAATTCCTCATAGCCGCATTCATCCGAGCTAGAAGCAGAATCATCAGCACTGTCACAAATGTCATTATTGTAGGTTTTAGCGATTGCACGAAGTCCTTTCCATCTTGACTTAGCTCCTCTAAAATACGATGCAACTGACAGTAAATCTGATCGCCACCATTTAATTTCCGGCACCATTTTTTCCATCTTTCCAAGTACCAAATCAGCTCTAAAACATTCAACGAATAAAATAAAGCTGTTAGTTTTTAAACAATGCATAAACAGATGTTAAATTATTTTAGTTTCTCAAAACGTTAAGAGATATATGTTACCTGTGGCATGAGCACCAAATAGTGATTATTTTTCTTTCAAGTTCATTTTGCAATAACGCCCGAAGTCCACCATACTCGCCAGTATTAGCTGCTTCTCTGTCCGTAGTAACGCTTGTTATTTTGTGTTTTAATTCTTTGATTTCAAACCCAATATTACGTAAAACGCATTTTTCTGCTAAGTTTACTGAATTATCAGTTTGTTTCTTTGTGGTTCCTTTAGAATCTACATGTTCACTTTCATTTAATTCGCTAACTTTCGATTTCTTCAAAAATTGTGAAATTGTGACACATTTTGCAGCTGCTCGTTTTAAAGCTTGTTGTTTATCACTTTTAATTCGTTCCGAATTTGGCATTTTGAAAAAAATACAAAATATAATAAGTTTTGCCATCGTGTTAAACATACTAGACTAGATACTGCAATACAAATATTGCGCTTATGAAAACCAAATGATCTAGGTTCTACATGCGATCCCACAGACTGCGCGCTATGTACGCAAGTTCAAATTTACGTTGCTCTTGATATTCAATATACGTGCATTATACTGAGGTAAACTGAGAAAGCAATTGGTAAGATTTATTTCCTACAATTAGCATTTACAGCTTGAACAATATTTAAAAATTTGACATACAGGACATTTTGGAAAGGGCAAAGCACAGAAAACACTATGTGCCACACTCAAGGGCTACGTGCCATGTTGAAAGGGCTATGTGCCAACTTTGGCACCCAGTCAACATGTTATCCGAGGCTCTGTTTTGCAGCTTTTCAAAGACATGGAATTAAAACATTTTGCAATTTTTAAAAAACATGGAATTAAAACATTTTGCACATTTTCAAATACGTGTAAACAAAACATTTTAGACGTTTCAAAAACTCCTAATTAACATTCAATGCATGTTTTTCATTTTGTTTTTTGACATCGCTCATTTTGATCCCAGCTTAAATTGGATATGGGTCACGTTGGTTCTTCACAAACGATATTTGTACTATACATAGGTTTAATTTTGTTTAAGCATTGAAGTGTATATCCCACTAACCGTAATTTCCTTGAGCAATAAAAGTAAGTAAATAGTTATTGGATCGTCCTGTAATTGCACGATTTTTAAAACATTCTTTTGCAAGTTTGTAGTCGTTGATAAAAATATATCTAAAATATAAAAACAAAAATAACTTTTACCTTAAACAGAAACCAATAATTAGAAAATGTACTTTATTTCTATTAGGATATAAAGTACAATTTGTGTCACCTATTTGATAGCAATTTGAGTTGAACAAGTGGGTTGTATTTTGGTAGAATTTTAAGAAACGATGCAGCCCGCCCTTCTCCATACGTCACCATGTGAAACAAAGTGTTCCAAAATGGAATGCCTGTATACAAAAAATATTGTATTGCTGAATTAGAAGTAATTCGTATAAATTGAGTTTAAATATTTAAAAGAAAAAAACGTTTTTACTTGGTACTTCTGTCAGCAACGATTTATTTTCGCGTCCGTCTTCTTGTCTGTTGCCTTTATCTTGATTAGCTTTGGTTGATGTTAACTTTGACTTTGTGATAAAGCCAGTATACAAAATGTAGATTAATAATACTGCTATTAAACATATCAAAAAATAAATTCGAATATAAGTAAATATTTCCTGGTGTATATTGTATAGCATTTTAAATGTGAAACCAAAGTAATTATTTTGTTAAGTGCTTTACTGTTTAATTTTATCAGTTTTAAAACAATATTAAATAATTTCAAATTTTTCAGAGCACTTCTTCACTATCAATGTGCAAAGAACGCTTATCTAATTCCTAAGTTTGTCGTGGTTTTAGTCTTACTAGTTGGAAATCTTTTGTAATACTGGCAATCCCTCAAGTGTAGGCTTTTAGTTTTTGATTTAAATACTTGAAGATAACTTTGGAAACTAAAGACTGCTAAATTGTAATAATAGCTGATTAAGGAAATTCAATGCAGAAATGTATTTGGTACAGGAAAATCAAATTAGTAAATCAATTATATATCGTCAGTGAAGAACAAAAATTACCCATATCCATTTGTAGCTAAAAACAATGTCCACTATGTACAAAAAGATTGAAACATGCCTTGAAAGCATTTAAATAGAACATTTTGCACTTTTTCAACTATGTTAAAAGAACATTTTACACTTTTCAAAAACATGTAAATAGAACATTTCACGCTTTTCAAAAACTCATAATTAACATTTTACGCATGTTACTCAATTTGTTTTTATGACATAGATCATTTTGATTTTAGCTAAAATTGGAAATAGATCGTTTTGGTTCTTCACAGACGATATATTTTATTTTTATTCTAAAATATTAGTCTTTAATAACAGTTCTACCGTAAGCATTTTTTCATTGATGCGAATTTAAAATAGTGAGTGTAAATAATTAGGGAAACAATCTTGTGGATAAACGTTAGAGGAAAAATTAATAACATAATATCATGAATTTTTTATAAATCTTTGTACTCAAAACTAATAGGAAAAAATGCATTTTATTGAAAGCGCGTATACGTAGGGATATACATATCAAGGGTAATTATAAAAATAACGTGGAGTCATGGTTCTATTTATAACACGAAATTCAAAAGGCAGAATTTGTAAAGGAATGTCGATGTGGAGGAAAGTCTGGAAATGAACCAACATAATTTTAAAAAAAACAACATAATTTTTTGTTAGGTTTATTTTTATGTCTGGTGTCTATGGTATACGGCATTCTGGCATCTATCTCAAGCAAAATTTGATATCTCTCAATTGAATTTATCTAATTATCTATTACACTTAGGTTGTGTGCTATGTGATGGACTTCATTGCTTGTTGAACAAAACGAAACAAAAATGAAAGAAGAAAGACATTTTTTGTGAGGTTTTTAGGTCATGATTATTTTATTTCATAAAGTCGTGGTGATTACTTACAATAGTTTATCCATAAATTATAACATAGTTATTAAGGTATAGACTTCGTGTATACGTGATTATTGCATTAAATTTGTAATCTTACTGCATTAATTTTCACGTTTTTGTAAAAATTGGTCCATTATAATAGGCCTCAAAAATATTGATTTCTCCAAATTTGTTTGAAATAATGAAATTTTTTGAATTTTAAAAAATCCTGAAATTGTTTTTAAAAAATAGTCTAAACGTTAAAAAAAATTAAATTTCGTTAAAATCGGATGAAAACTGTAAAAGCTACAGGGCGGCAAAGTGTTAAAATTTTAAGTTTTTTAAACTTTGGCGGGCTATTGTAACCAAAAAACGCAAAATGCAGCCGAGTTACTTTGGATCCCTACTATTTAAAAGTAGCGTGATTTTTGTAGGCACGAATTTTTGAAATTGAAGGGTTCCATGTAAAAACCATTCCCTTGTAAAACTACTTATATAAAGTTAATAAAGTTATATATAAATATTATTACCGCAGCAATTGCTAATAAGGCTAACAATGCATTTGCATTGGTTAATTTAATTACTTTATTTTGCCTGAAGGCAACCACCTATCACACAAAGTTAACAAAACGTATTAAAGGGGTGGTTAATTGATACAACAAATTAATATTAGTAGCTGTACATTAGGTTTTACAAATTGGAGGTTACATGATTGCTCGGTTTTGGATTTCTAGAGATAAACAGTTGTTTGAAATAAAATTGTTTTGGTCTCCTCTCAAATGGCGTTAATAATGCAGTTTAGATTCATAAATTCTGTAAACTGAATATTGTAACATTCAATATGGTATCAAAATAAACATATTGTACTGTATGATCATTTGTACTAGAATTATATATTGTATAAAGTGAACATATGTAAAGTAAACAATAAGTTTAATTATTTAATACGCTGAAATGAGTGGTCACAAAGCTATTAAAACTCATTGTTGTATCTTAATTTTAGGTAAAAATTAAGTCAAGATTAACAATAGCTAGGTTCTGGCGATGCAAGGACCTATTTTAAAAGTTTATTGTTTTATGAAACTGAGTTATTTCTAAATTAATATTTATAGCAATTGTCGCATTGGACTTTGTATTTTTTTATCTAAAATAAATCGTTGCTGGAAGAAGTGACAAGTAAAAATGTTTTTTTTTTAATATGTAAAACTTTATTTTAACTAATACGTACATATTTCAGCAATTACATATTTTTTGTATACAGGTATTCCATTTTGGAAAACGTTACTTTTTCTGTTTTTAAATTTTAGATATATTTTTATTAACGACTACAAACTATAGGAAAAGAATGTTTTAAAAATCGTGCAGTTACAGGACGATCCAATAACTGAGGACTTTGTTATCAAAACGCGTTAAGTCCATGTTGCCCAACTTTACAGGAACCGCAAATTTTGATAATCATGTGAAAACGTGAATATTTTTTCGAAATTTTTTTTTCAGTAACTGCATACTACCAGGTGTATTAGTAGCCAAAATAACTCAAATCTGACGCAGCGTCGTAATTTTTTAAAAATGATTCAAAATTTTGAAATCTTGGACTTAACGTGTTTTGCCAAAAAACCCATAAGAAACAATGCAAAAAATTAACCTTTTGAATTATATTGAATTGCATGCTAATTTGTGATTGTAAAATTGAAGTATAAATTGTACACTTCAATAACATGTAAATAGAACATTATGAACTTTTTACAAAAATGTGAATAGAACATTATGCAATTTTCAAAAACATGTACATAGAACATTTTGCACTTTTTAAAAACATGTAAATACAACAGTAAGCATTAATTAAAACAATCCTGCATTCCAATGTTAAATTTTCGAGTGCAAATCTACTACTCCTTAAAGAAGTTGTTTGCTAAGGGATTGTCCACAAATGACGTCATAGAAAAGTGTTCATTTTTAAAACCATGTTGCCCCCTGTCACCAGATTAATCATATTGCGTAAATGACTATCCCTAGCATAGGATTGCCGAGTAGACCCATTGAAACTATCAATGACGTCATTTGTGAACGACCCCTTGCGTCTTTATTTTCTTCATAAGAAACGCGACTGTTCTTTTGTACAATTTCTTAATTACTTTGTAAACCATGCTCTTCTGTATTATTAAAACAGCAGAGCTTCCAAATGTACCAAACAAATTGAAATTTAGTTTGCATATCGATCTGTTAAGGACCGTCCATAAATGACGTTTTCGGTAGGTTATGTGAATCTAGTCATGTAGTAGTAATGATATGTCATGCCGTGGGAAAGATAACAGATGAACGCAATGGTTAAGTGATGACATGGCGATGGATTAGCCTTAAAAAGTGAAAATTTGTGGGACGTCATTTATGGACCATCCCCTACAAATAGTTCACGTGAATTTGATGTTAAAGCGAATACATTTCGTTTCATTACAAGAAGCAGTTTTGGGAAAATAAGGATATTTTTTTATAAGAATCAGTTGTTTTTATTGGGTTTAGTGGACTTAACGTGTTTTGCCAACAAACGACTGATGGACTTAACGTGTTTTGCCAGAAAACAGTTTTTGAGCGAATTATTTAAAATAGTTCCAGTGACCTTTGACCCCTAATATTGCACGGTGTGAATTATATGTACTTAGTCGTTCTTAAACACCAATAATCTCAATTTCTGAAAAAATGGACTTAACGCGTTTTGCTAGCAAACTCCTCAACTATTGACTTACTTTTATTCCTCAAGGAAATTACGGTTAGTCTTCAATGCTAAAACAAAATTAAACCAATGTAGAATACGGATATCGTCGGTTAAGACCCAAAGTGACCTATATCCAATTTAAACTGGAACAAAAATGAGCTATGTCATAAAAACAAAATGAGAAACATGCGTAAAGTCCTTATTAGATTTTTTTTAAACGTCTAAAATGTTTTATATGCTAAGTTCGTTAAAAGGTGCAAAATGTTTCAATTCTGTTTTTACAAAAAGGTGCGAAAAGTTCTAATTTTATGTTAACAAAAATGTGCAAAATGTTTTAATTTTATGTTAACAAAAATGTGCAAAATGTTTTAATTCTATGTTTACAAAAATGTGCAATTTGTCACTTTAGAGAGGAATGTAGGCATAGTTTAAGAATTAAATAAATGACACGAAGTAGACTTGAGGTGATGGTGTTACAACGAAGAATAATTCAATATTTACTCTCAGTAAAGAAGGTAAAGTAGAATACAGTGTAGGAATGTCTTGTCAGCTTTTGACCATCCTACGCTGTTTTCTACTTTACCTTCTTTACTGAGAGTAAATATTGAATTATTCTTCGGTGTAGTACATTACATGCCTACATTCCACTAAAGTGATACAATTCAAATATTTGACAATAATCCTCTCGTTAATTTGCTTCCAAAATAAATATGCACATACTTACCTATAAAACTACTGAATTTAGTTGACAGGCAAAGTTTTATTTAGCATCATATCGTTCACGCCCACGTGACAAGATCCAGCAGGACGAGTTTATATAGTTAAGTTAAACTTATTACTAAACACGTTATAATTACGAAATTATAGCGTTGCAATATCAAATGGGCCGGCTGGCTGACGCCAATGTGGTGAATATTTCAAGCAATTCGTTTACCTAACTGTCTCTTCTCTTCTAATGAAATAATAAATAATTTAAGTGTTTTCGTCTTTCTTTGTCCAAGGAAACTATTTTTAAATCTTAGGGCCGTCACGAAATGTAAAGTTCCATTAAAGTTCATACGTAGTTATATATTTTGTTTCTAGTTTCTACAGACAATTTCTAACTACATACGTGGAAGTACCGACCTTAGTTTCACTCCGCTCAGTTCCTTAGATGCAGAGTGACTACAACGTTTGTGCCTCAAGTGCTTCTATAACCACTTTTCATTACAACACAAACAATTGAATTCATTGAAAGCATAAAATACGAAATTAAAATGTTGTCCAGACGTGAGAACTATGCCAATTGGCTTGCATTCAAATTCTTGTCAAGATTTTGCATTGCTCCTTTTGATTTCAATCCTCACACTGATGAAATTAGAAAACCATCATCTGCACTAAAACGATACATCTGGAATTTTTACTTTTTTATTTATTGTGTCTACGTTACACGTATGGCCATTACATTATGGACTCTCATCCAGAACGTAGCAACACTTGGAACTTTTAATTTTAATCATTTCTCAGTTCACGTTATGTACATGAGTTTATTTTCGTTGGTGGGAGTATTTGGCTTTAATTGTAAGAAATGGGCTGGAGTTATAACGATTGTACGAAATGAGGTCGGAGGCAAAGTTCAAAACAAAGCGCGAAATTCAAAAATGCAATCTTCTGCTAAATTCTCATTGCAGAAAAAAATACTTATTGTGTACCCAGTTATGCAGTTGATAGCGTTTACATTTGAAGAAGTTGTTGTTTTCGCAGACACCACAAGACCTCAGCTTCTGTTTCAACTTTTAAGTCACGAACACAAGACACTTTTGAATTATGTCATTTTGGGTGCATTTGAATATTCTGTAGGTGTCTTTGGTGTTTGCATCATATATTTCGAAAATAATCTTCAATTGCTATTTTTTGAACACATACACCACGAACTAGCTTCTGGAATCCAATCGTTTCAAAATTCGATGTAAGGTGTTTGATAATTTTGTAATTTATAAAAAAATGAATTTTTTTATTAATAATTAAGATAATTTTGACTATTGTTTGACTTTTAGGAGGACAGAATTTGTTAAGAAACATGAAATGGAAAATAGAATACGCCACTGTCGTCATCTGCAGATCCTAATTCAGCTTTTCAACCGAAGCAACGCACAAGTCATTTTTTACTTCAAGTTGATGTGCTTTGCTCTGAGCATCGGAGGAACATTCTTTTTCATCCGATTTGTTCACGTGGATCCTATCGTTGCACTGTTGAACGGATTTGTTGCGCTGAATTACATTGTCATGTATATTGTAATGTATGAGAAAGCGTTCAAGATCCCACAGCAGATGGACGAGTACAAAAACATGATTTTAATGGCAGCACATCCAGGTGTGGGTGTTTCGGGGAGAAGAAGGAATAGATGGGCTGAGTGTGTTGTACGAGCGAATCAGTGTGATGCTCTTGAAATCTCTCGGTTGGTGAGATCGATTCCTAATACTGGAATTAAAGCTGGAGAATTCAACACAATGGAGAGGGCTTCAACGTTGAATTTTATTGATTTTTTTGCAAGGAATGTTGCGTCGCTCCTCATTACTTTTAACTAATGAACACTACTCTATTAGTCTCGGTTGCCCCTGCATCAAGTTGCCCCTGCATCACATTGCCCCTGCCCCTGCACCAAAAGTCTATTGCTTCGTAGTTGTCATTGATTGGGCGTGTACAATTATTTGAGCAGTCACTCGTCACTATTACGAAACTAACATAGTTTAATGTCAGTAGCCTATACGGCGTATTAGGATAAATTATTTATTGTGTTTTGTTGTATGTGCATGTTGTATCTGCACGCTGATAAAAGAGTAAAAAGCTAGATATTTATATTGTAAGCGAAGAAATCATAATTTTTTGGGTATTTTTTTAAATGTGCTTAAAAATAAGGATATTGGCATTTTCTATTTTCGGTCTTGAGTTTTTTATTGCAACTTGGCTCGGGGCATTTAAATATGATGACAGAGATCGTGTGACTATTGACAAATTTTGAGATTTAGTTTAAAAAATTTCATAATTTCATGTCCCAATTGGGCTCTGGACGGTTTACCAAACCAGTTTCTTCAATCATATATGTATGTGTTTCGAAATGCCAAGTTGGGTTTGATGTCTTATAGAAAGCAAAGTGTGGCACTTCCCACGTTGAAAAGGTATGCTATGTGTAACCTGATGCTTTATTGTTATTTAATCACAAGTTTTTACAAAATGCATAATTATTTATTTTCCCTTTTTTTTAAGTGCAAAATATTCGATTTATAGATAATGTTATTGTACTCAAACTGTTTTATTTACATTTTTTCAAAATAGCAAAATGTACAATTTGAAGGTTATCAAAAGTTGCAAAATGCTTTATTACATTTGTTTTTTAAATTGCAAAACGTTCTACTAATGTGTTTTTTGAAAAGTACCAATTATACCGTATGTAGGGTGAGAGTGCCTAATTTTGGGCAGTGTCTTAATTGTAATCACTGGCTGTGTATCTGAAACAAGTGGATGTATAACAAATTGAGTTTCAAAAGTTTTTAACAAATAGGAAATTAATCCATCGGCCACAATTAGGACACCGGCCACAATTAGGCAATCTCACTCTACATGATTTTAAAATGCGTACAACTTTTATAAGGTACATGCTTTTAAAAAGTGCAAATCGTATTATTTGCAATTCTTTTGAGAAGTGCAAAATATGCTATTTACATATTTTAAAAGTTTTCAGAATTGTATGTTAATCTTTTTTTTTTTGGATCGCAATACATACTTAAATTTTATTTTTTACCTAAATACTTTCAATTTAGGTAACTTTTGGTTTTTACTAAAAGTAAATGTGGGGCATGTGGATACTTAAATGACGGTATTTACAATTTATCTTTTAAAAATAATACAAAACAAAAATACGTTTCCCTAATAAATTCTAAGTATGCCTAAAACATTTTAAATAGGTAAAATGAATAGTATTACTGTCTAAACGTTTTAGTGAGAGCATACTGTTGTCTAAAATTCCCCACTTTAATTTTTCACCAAACAAAGCTCTAAATTCATACAAAATGCAAGAAAGTAGATATCATAAAGCATTCGTCATTATGTACCGCAAACAAAGCATACCGCTGTCATTAAAACACCATTAAGTCAATAAGTTATTGCAACTGTTTTTGATTTTTCAAAATCTATTAGCACTTATTTAAAATCATGTTAAAATAAAATATTTTAACTGGCTTTAGTTTTAAATATTGGATTGATTCAGTTCAGGCAATAAAGTCTGCATGTATTTTTCTCCGTAAATGTACCCTAATACTACATTTTTCATTACACGTATATTTGCAGTGTGCCACCGGGCACTTAAATGGTTTTTCGTCCAAGTAAGCAGCACGATGGTGTCTTGTAAGGTGCACTTTTGTCACAAAAGATTTTTTATATACGCTTTAAATCTTTGCACTTAAATTGCCTTGTTATTTTAAGGTGGTCTCCAAGCTCTGTACTTTGTGAACCTGGTATTTATTTAAGCGCAATGGAATCTTGGTGAGTTTCTTTTTAAATGCTGATTTAGTATGCCTTGAGTTTTAAATGCTTTCCCACAGTTTTTATGAGTGCAGAGAAATGGTCTAGCTTTAGAGTGTGACAGTCCGTGTGTCTTCAGGCAATATTTATCTTTAAATCTTTTTTCACAATCAATTTCAGGACACTTGAATGGTCGTGATTCCCAGTGTGCGATTTTGTGTCGCAGAAGGGCATTACTATTCTTATAGCTTTTCTCACAGTACTTTTCTGAGCACTTAAATGCCCGTGTTTTGGCGTGCACTTTTAGCACATGGCTACGAAGAATATACTTTGATATGAAGGTTTTTTCACAGTTTAGATGATGACATTTAAAGGGTCTAACACCTGAGTGTGACGCAAGGTGGTATGTTAGCCCATATTTGGATGTGAATGATTTTTCGCAATCTGCTTCAGTACATTTAAATAGTCGAAGTCGAAGGTCAGAGTGATTTCTGATATGAAGACGAATATTTGCCTTACGTAGAAACGTTTTTGGGCAGCCTGGATGAGGACACTTGAATCGTTCTCTCTCCGTGTGCATGATTAGGTGCTTCTGAAGGTAGGATTTCTCTTTGAAGGTTTTTTCACAGTTTTTATGTGAGCATTTAAATGATCGCGACGTACTGTGGACTTCTTTAATATGTCTACTAATACTGGTTTTTGAATTGAAACATTTTGAGCAGTGCGGTGTAGGGCATTTAAAACGTTTTGTACCTTGTCCTTTTTTCTTGTTAATGGGTGCGACTGGGTGACGCTTTAGGTCAGATTCGTAACGAAATTGTTTCGGGCAGTGCTTATATTGGGAGGATTTTTCTATTTCTTGACAAGTTAGTCGTCTAAGAAGTACAAAAGGGTTCTGCAGACTTTCAATAAATACTTGCGTGGGATCCCAATCTGAAGTAAATGCACCCGCATTTAATTTTGGAGCAGCAATTGTGTTTTCAGCAAAATTTAAATCAGATTTGAAAATTGAAATTTTACCCTCCTCGGAACTGCCACTTGCCACAGTTGTATTATGTGAAGTGTACACAGTATTCAATGATAGTTGAAAATCAAGTTCTAAATTTGGTGTAACTTCAGTTTTTGGGGAGATAAAATTGTTGACGCCGTCTACGCTACCTTCCTGGTCACTACCGCGATGTTCAGTTTTAAAACATACATTTACATTTTGAGGTGTGTCATTTGAACAATGTGGATTGGACAAGGGATCATTTTCATTTTCTGTTTTGAATTTTGGTGGATCTATACATTCTTGCTGATTTGCGTCTCTGATTTCTTGAACCGTAATTGAAGATGATCTACAAAAAACACAGAAACAATTCAGAAAAAATTATTAATTGTTAAATTACAAATTTCATTGTAAGTCATGTTAAAAGTTAATTTAGATTTTTTTAAATATTTTATTATGATTATAATGTATTTGTGAGGAACTATTTTAAATTACCCAGTCTGCACGTTGACCCGGATAATTCTCTCCTCAAAAATGATGCGCTCTGTATTTTGAAATTCTTCAAAATGATTTTGTATTTTGTGTTCTAGAAATTTATTTAATTCCTTAAATGATCCCCTGCATGTCTTACAGGCAAACCAAACTGAAAACATTTCGTAGAACTAATTTTGTTCACCTATACGTGATGGTTGTATATTTAAGTATCCTTAATAGTACAGGTTCAAAGCAGGAGCTAACTAATTCAAGCTACAACTAAACACACACAAAAACGAAGCATGAAAGAAAAGCAGGGATGAATACTATTATATTACCGAAGTATGTGTGTAACTACAACTACGAAGCACAACATTACAATGTTACGCAACACAGTAATAAACGGAGCTACTTCAGCAAAAATAAGAATTGGAATTTTGCAATACTTAGGAAATTGGACCGGGACAAAATCAATTGGGGATCGTCCATAAATGATTTCACAGATATATGGTCAGAGGGTATAATAGTCAGTTATTGAAGATGTACCACATTGAAAGTAGTCGTTTGCATAATTTTAAAAAGCTGACGTCTTGGTAGGTGGGGGTGGGTGGGTCCGGAAACAAGTTATAGTTTAGGTGACATCATTTTTGGACCATCCTTAGTAAATAACAGATAAAATTATTCTAATATCCCATACACTCGGGCAGGAGACACACTGTAGAATGTAGAACTTTGCTTTTAGGCATCAACGCTTTCGCCAAAAGGAAAAGAAAGAGCTCAAGGAATTTTTTCAAGAGGAATTAACGGTGAGTATATAATTTAACGTTTAATTACAGTCAATCAATGACAATTATTACATTTATAAGAAAACTTATGACAATTATGCAGATACTCATAAGGCGTTTAAACTTCCAGGTGAAATAACTGCTGACGATTTCAGCAACACACATGACACATTGTATAGTATTAGGCTTAAGTATATTTTTAAAACCAAATTTATACGTAACATAATGCAAATTGGGACTTATAAAATAGGAAGCTTAAAGGAAAATAGTATTGGGGCCTATTTTTGGAACTTTCCTGTATCCATATTAGTTATATAGCTTCGTTGTTCATATGGACCAGAAACTAGCGCTAAATGAACCACCAAAATATCGTGAGTTAAGAATCAAAACGTCCTATCTTTAATTTAGGCTAATACATATTAAATTGAGTTTTGTCAAAGTGCTCTGTCTGTAAATGAACTACATGATTCTTATTTAAATAATAATTTTAAGAGTAGGTACTTACTTGCAAAATGCAAAATTATTTATTTACACCTTTTGCTATGCACGTGCGAATTACACTATTTACATATTTAAAAAAAACTCAAAATGTTTTATTGACATATTCTCAAAATGTACAAAATATTGTAATAATATTTTTTCAAAAAATGTACTATGTTTTACTGATATGCGTTTTGTTGAAAAGTGCCAAATACACTATTTACATGTTTTTAAAATGTGCAAAATACTTTATGTACACATTTTTGAAAAGGACAAAACGTAGTATTTGCAATTCATTTAAGAAGTGCGAAAAATATATGTTCTATATTTACATATTTTAAAAGTGTGCAAAATGTTATATGTTAAGCGTTCGTAACTACCACATCGAAGACATACCAGTTATTAAAGCGCATTACAAATTGCAACCAATGTTGATTTTTCAAAATCTATCAGCAAATCAGCACTTTAAAATCCTTCTCAGAAAAATTTTCTTTTTGTTTAGTTAGTTTTCAATATTTAGTTGCACTTTAGGTAATAACAAATTAGCGTGTAGTTTAGTGCGTAGGTGTACCTTAAGAACACCTTTCAGCTTGCATTTATATTTGCAGTTTGCTACTGGGCACTTGAACGGTCTTTCGTCTGAGTGAGCAACACGGAGGTGTCCTTTAAGGCTCGATTTTTTTAAAAACGATTTTTTACACCTCAACTCTTTGCACTCAAATCGCCATATTGGGCCAAAGTGAACTGCACACTCCGTACTTTGTGAACTGGTACCTGTCCCAGTTCCGGTTCCAGGAACAATTCCGTGCGCCCTTTTTATCCGTTGATTTATTTGAGCACTGTGAAATGATGGTGAGTCATTTTTTAAATGCCGATTTAATATGCTCTGACTTTTAAATGCTCTCCCACAGTTTTTATAAGTGCAGGGAAATGGTCTAGCGTCAGAGTGTACGAGTCCATGTTTCACAAGAGAAAATTTATTATTAAAACTTTTTTCACAATCAATTTCAGGGCACTTGAATGGTCTTGATTCCGTGTGTGTGATTTTGTGCTGCCGAAGCGCATTACTATGTTTAAAGCTTTTTTCACAGTCAATTTCTGGGCACTTGAAGGGGCGTGATTCAGAGTGCACGTTTTGCACGTGGGTACCCAGATTAAACTTTGTTTTAAAGCGTTTGGCACATTTCGGATGAAGACACTTAAAAGGTCTATCATCCGAGTGTGAAACAATATGATGGTTTGTCAACATACTTTTACAGATGAACAATTTTTCGCAATCTGCTTCTGTACACTTAAATGGTCGACGGTCAGAGTGATTTTTAATATGAAGAAGAATACTGTCTTTAGTTAGAAAAGTTCTGGGGCAGCCTTCTTGAGGACACTTAAGCGACACTCGGTCCTTGTGCATAAGTTGGTGTTTCCGAAGATAGGATTTCCCCTTAAAGCGTTTTCCACAGTTTTTGTGTAAGCATTGAAATGGTCGTGACTCACTATGAACTTCTATAATATGTCGACGAATGCTATAGTTAATTTTTTAAAATTTAAAAGGTCGAGCGTCTTGTCCTTTATCCATGCTAGTGTGATTGACTTCGTGACGCTTTAGGTCAGATTGGTTACACAATTTCAAAGAGCATTGCTCACATTGATTGGTTTTCTCGAATTTGGCAATTTTTGAGTCTTTAGTTCCGTGACGCAAGTAAATATGTCCTAATAATATCCGCCTATCGGAAAATTTCCTATTGCATGGGACACAGAAGCGACGACGATGTGGATGCACAAAAACACAGGTGATTAAATGCGTTTTGATCTCCAAGTCAGATTCAAATTTGCAAAGGCATAATTTGCATTGAGCGAAGATACTGGAATTTTTTGATGGACATTTTTTTGCCGTCGTCTCCGAAGCGGAATCAAGTGTGACTAAATTCTGCTTAGAACTGCTGGCTTTTTGAGAAATAGACGAATTTATTTGTTTTTCTTGAGAAATTAGCCGTCTAAGAAGAACAAATGGATTTTGCCGACTTTCAATGTAGATTTGTGTTGGAGTTGGAGCAAAGTCCAAGCTTAATTCACTTGCATTTAATTTTGGGGCGTCGATTGTTTTAGAGTTTTCAACAAAATCCAAATCCGATTTAAAAATTGAAAACTTGGCGTCCGCGCCATAACTTTTGTCACCTGCAGTTTGATTCTGTGAAGTGTACACAGCATTCAATGAAGGTTTAAAATCAAATTCTGAGTTTCTTGTAGTACCTTCATTTTTGGATAGGATAAAATGGGAGACGCCGTCTACACTATTTTGGTCACTATATTGTTGTTCAGTTTTAATAAATCCATCATTTTGAATTGTGTCGCATGAAAACTTTGGATTAGAAGAGCAGTCAGCATCATTTTTATTTTTATTTTCAATTTTGAACTTTGGTAAATCAGTACATCCATGCGGATTTGCTTCTCCGATTTCTTGAGCCGTAGGTTCAAATACGCTGAAAATAGAGAAGCAATTAAGAGTAAATTCATAATTGTCAAAATGCTAAATTATTTAATCATAAACAAGTGTCAAGTAACATAACGTAAGTGAAGAATCAAAATGACCCATATATAATTTAAGCTGGAAGTAAGAGAAGATACGTATTTACATATAGTATACATATGTAGAAAAATGCATTAATTCACATACATACAATGTAATGCACAAAACTTCAACTTTCGTACGAGTATTTTGCAAGATCCTAAACATTTTATTTACATGTTTTTGAAAGGTGCAAAATATTTTATTTACATGTTTTGAAAGGTGCAAAATATTTTATTTACATGTTTTGAAAGGTGCAAAATATTTTATTTACATGTTTTTGAAAGGTGCAAAATATTTTATTTACATGTTTTGAAAGGTGCAAAATATTTTATTTACATGTTTTTGAAAGGTGCAAAATATTTTATTTACATGTTTTGAAAAGGAGAAAAATGCTATAATTACACATTTTTTTAAAATGCCAAATGTTGCAAATACACGTTTTTGAAAATTTGAAAATGTTCTATTTACAAGCTTTTAGGATTGCACGATATTCATCCACGTATTGTTTGTAGATAGTACATTTCGTATTTAGCTTAAAAAGATATGGGTTATTTTGATTCTTCACAGTCGATATGTTGAATGTTTAATTTACAATTAAAAATATAGTATTATGATTAAAATTTATTTATAAAGGAAACAGTCAAAAGGTAACAAAATTATTTGAATTACACAGCTTCATCGTGGCCAAGGCTCTGGATTTTTCTCTCCTCAAAAATGATGTATTTTGTGTTTGCAAATTCCTCAAAATGATTTTGTATTTTGTGTTCAAGAAATTTACTTAATTCCGGGAAAGATCCTCTGCATGTCTCACACGCAAACAAAATTGAAAACATTTTGTGCAACTAGTTTCGTTCACCTACGTGTATGGAATATGGTTGTATATTTTAGTAGTATAAACTGTGTACTTTTGATTGCTGACTAAAAATATCCCTAATAATAGTAGAACTTCAAAAAGTTGCTTCCCAACCACTCAAGCTCACACGAAAATAAAGCATGAAGAGGGGTAGGAAATTTAAATAATTTATTACCTCTCTAGGTCCTAGGTAGGTGCGTAACTACGACTACGATGGATAACAGCAATACCACGCAACAACGCAGCTATGTATTTTAAAAGTGTGAATTCAAACTTTGGAATGAGCAAAAATCAATGAGGGATCATCCGTAAATGATGCCATTGGCGTATGGTCAGTTGGTCTAGACAGTTGCATATTGATGGTGTGCCCTGCTAAAGTTAGCTGTTTAAATGCATTGTTTAAGTGATGACGTCGCGTCGGGATGGGGGGGTTTGGAAAAGAGTAACAGTTTGAGTGAAATCATTTTTGGACCATCCCTAATAAACAAGAGATATATTCCAGTTCCAGTATCTCAGACCCAGGCAGGAGTTAGACAGTGACAGTGGCAGTGAGGTAGACCGAAAAGTGTGTGATATCAATATCGCATAAATGTGCGTCAAAGAGGAAGCTGGATATTTTACATACTGAATCAACTACAAAAAATTAGGTATTTCATTTTTAATTGACATAAAAGTTCAAAATCATGCTTAATTTAGTACATGCAACAATATATCGTCTGTGAAGAATCAAAATGACCCATATCCAGTTTTAGCTAAATACACTATAAAATCGTTAGAAGCATATAAGCTTGAAAATAGTGCATTTGGTACTTTTCTTAAACACTTAACTAGAACATTTTGTACTTTTCAAAAACGTGCAATTCGAACATTTTGCACTTTTCAAAAACGTGCAATTCGAACATTTTGCACTTTTCAAAAACATGCAATTCGAACATTTTGCAATTTTCAAAAACATGCAAATCAAACATTTTGTACTTTTCAAAAACATGCAAATCAAACATTTTGCACTTTTCAAAAACATGCAAATCAAACATTTTGTACTTTTCAAAAACATGCAAATCAAACATTTTGCACTTTTCAAAAACATGCAAATCAAACATTTTGCACTTTTCAAAAACATGCAAATCAAACATTTTGCACTTTTCAAAAACATGCAAATCAAACATTTTGCACTTTTCAAAAACATGCAAATCAAACATTTTGCACTTTTCAAAAACATGCAAATCAAACATTTTGTACTTTTCAAAAACATGCAAATCGACTATTTTGCACTTTTCAAAAACATGCAAATCGACTATTTTGCACTTTTCAAAAACATGCAAATCGACTATTTTGCACTTTTCAAAAACTTCTAATTAACATTTGACGCATGTTTCTCATTTTTTTATGACATAGCTCATTTTGATACTAGTTTATATTGGATATGGGTCTTTTTGGTTTTTTCAAACGATATTTCTAAAGTATTTTTACAGCGTTTGAATTTAATTGCCTTCACAATCAACGTACTATTCCATCGTAATTAAATTACAAAATTTTTTATTACAATACTCTGTCAGAATTCATTTGCAAATGTCTTTATGTAGTTACAAAGTAAAAGTAAAAGTCAATTCATGATTTATGCCAATTTCTACTTACATATTATTTGCACTTAATATTTCATACGCAGGCTTCATACTCAATCATCGTAAAAATCTCAGACGCAGTTGCGTTCGTCAGCAGAAAGTGAGAGTCCATCTGGACAAGCACACGTTGTCTTGGAGACGGAGCCGGTGCCTGGAAACGGAACCGGGAAACAAAAATGGGAACAGTGGTCAATCCTGACGGAGCAAACGTTTACCCCTTGAGGCTGAATTGCCTCGTTAAAAATGTTAATATCTCTCAAATTTGTATCCTACAAAATAAGAAAAACACAAACGAATTAATAGCGTTAAAACTATATTTTACAAATAAGTAAAATATTTTTTATCTAAACTAAAATAATAAACGGCAGATATAATAAAACAAATTATTTATTATTAACTCACAGATTTATAAATTATTTCCAACTCTTCGCCATTGCACTTGCTCAATTTGTGAATTGAGTTACTGTAAGTTTCTATCATATATATGTACTTATCAAATGTTGCAATTCTCCAAAATAAACTGGTAGAAAATTGAGATGGATTTGGAGTGAAAATTAGTTTTGGGTCTGAACCATTGAAGTCACATGACCAAATGGAGCTAGGACTTTTTCCTTGTGACCAAAACAGTCGACTATCCACAAAATCTATAACAATACTCGAAGGATTCTTAATGTTTGCACTGAGAATAACTTCTCTTTGTGATCCGTCCAGACCTGCTCTTTCTATGTGATTCATACTTGTGTCTGTCCAGTACATCCACCTGGCGAATTCGAAAAAAAATTGGAACTACAGTTAGCATCAAAATATAAGTTAGTCGTTAGGGATCGTCAAAAAATAAAGTCATCAAAAAATTCTCATTTGCATGACGCTATGACCTCTCTGTTATCAGATTAACCATTGCGACGTAAACCTTTGGCAATTTTAGCATGAAATGCCATCAGCCGACAAAGCGTAGGTGAAGAAGCAAAATAACCCATATCCAATTGTAGCTAAAAACAAAATATACTATCTAAAAAAATATTAAAATATGTCTTGAAACCATTTAAAAAGAATATTTTCAACTTTTCAAAAATCTTGAAAATAGAAAATTTGAACTTTTCAAAAACATTTAAATATAACATTTTGCACTTTCAGAAAACATGTACATAGAACATTTTGCACTTTTCATAAAAACTTAAAAATAGAACATTTTGCAATTTTCAAAAACATTCATATAAAACATTTTGCACGTTTAGAAAACATGTAAATAGAACATTTTGCAATTTTCAAAAACATGTAAATAGAACTTTCTGTACTTTTCAAAAACTCCTTATTAACATTTTACGCATGTATTTCATTTTTGTTTTTATGACATAGCTCGATTTGATGCTAGCCTAAATTGGATATGGGTCATTTTGGTTCCTCACATGCGAAACAGACAAATACACCCTACCTGTGACGTCATTTGTGAACGACACCTCACAATGTCTTGTTTATTTTTTTTAAAGTTACTTTAATTTTGCTTTTCAAATTTGTACGGAAACAATTCGAGAACAATGCAATTTTGGATTATACTAAAAATTAAACGGCTAAATTAAAAATCACACCCATTTGTAGGATTCACAGCAATCGAAGTTGGGTATAAAAGCCCGTCGTTGAAAAGAAATTTTTTCATTGTGCCGTTGAAGTTAGAGACACAGATTTGATGTTTTACATAATCCACCCAATAGAGATGCTGATGCATCCAGTCGACAGCTAATCCAAAAATAACGGATGCTGAGCCATGCAAAATACTTGTTTTCTCAAATTTTGAATTTATTGGTGCTGAGTAGATTTTCTTATCAGACCAACTAAACCAAAATATTTTGTTGGTTCGGAAATTGTAGGTAGTGCCTCTAAAAGAGTCTCCCTGCTGAATAATTTTAGTTGTCTACCATGAAAAAAAACAAAAATGACACAAATATTTTTTGTGCTACACCAAGTTTACAGTTCCACTGTTATTCTACAAATGAAGAGTTTTTTGGCAAAACGGGATAAGTCCATTAAAGTAAATTTTACAGGAACGACAAAAAACGAATTAAAGTGGTAATTATAAATGCTGAAAAACGAAATTTGGGCTATTTTATAAAATTGCTTTGGTTGAACTTTGACCTTTACCATTCAACACAGTAATGTACCTAGCTGAATAGAACAAATAACACAAATAATCTCATTTTTGAAAAAAATGGACTTATCCCGTTTTGCCAAAAAACTTTTCAAATTTACAAAAATACGCTTTCTTTTGATCTTGATCTGTTCAAGATGGTTAACATACTCACGTTGAGTCCATCCAATAAAATCCTTCTAATGTCCACCCATGAGGAAATAATTAGAGATGCATTTTCATTCGCGTATTTGCATCTCGTGCCATCTTCCAGATCTTTGACAAAACCATGCCGACACGTGTGACAATTTCCAGCGTCACTTATTGGAGGAGCACACGTCCCGGGATATCCACACTTGTTCAGGTCTAAAACAAAATTTTAATCCATTTAAATTTTATAGTAGAAAACAGATATAAGGGGTCATCCATAATTAATGTCATCCAAATATCCCAATTTCTATGACACTATGACCCTCCAATCATCAGCTTAAGTATTAGGTAAATGGCAATCTTCATATGTCATCAATTTGGTAGTACACCCGCAGTGACCTCAAACGTGACGTCACTAATGAACGCTCCCTAAACTTGTTTACAATCATGTCAGTCGTCATTTCGACATAATGTATCTTAAAATTATTACGTTCACAAAATTTCCCGGCAAATCTGTCTGCGCAGATGCAGCTAAAGCTTCTGGTTCCATCAACGCATATTCCATTATTTTCACAGCGCTTGCGCAGTGAGCACTTGTCTGTAACAAGTAAAAAATGGCTTAAATGAAATAAATGATTTGTCGACCAGCGACTCAAAGTAGTTGCTGAGTTTACAGCTCAAGCTTAAGCTCGGAATCCAAAAACTCACCAAAGTTATTGAGCGTATCTTGAATCCAACCGACATATTTAGAGACTTGCATGTAAATCCCCGGGTATTCTGCCCTCCCACATCCGACTCCAGTGGAGACAACACCGATCAACATAAAGGATCCGTTGTTCAACTTTACACTGAGTGGTCCACCAGAGTCCCCTTGACAAGCATCCACGCCACCCTCAACAATGTCCCCAGCACAGAGCATTTTGACAGACACAAAGATTTGCTCCTCCTCGTACGCTTTGACACAGTCTGTCCTGTCTACGATTGGCACCGTTACCTTCTGAAGAAGAAACGGATTTCTCCCTTTGTATCCCAATGTGCCCCACCCACTTACAACTGCTTTGCCCCTTGCTTCGTAATCTGCGTCCGGCAACAGAATTGGCTGCACTTCTGGCGACCAGTTCAGTGGACGGCTCAGCTTGACAATGGCGACATCGTTCACGTTAAAAATATGCTTGTATTTTTCATGGATGTAAATGTCTTGTATTTGACGCTTTTGTTCTGTTCCATTGTCGATTTGCCAGTCGTGGTCCCCTGCAACGATCGTCAAGGACTCGTATTCTTCTGCGTCCAACTTGTAGCCATCTTGATCAGAGAGACAATGCGCAGCTGTCAAAATGAAGTTTTGGTTGAGAATTATACCGCCGCAGTGAACTTTTCCTGAATTTAAGAAAAGAACCTGAAAAGGAAATTCATTTGGCTTTGCAGTGTTTCCACCCACAACTTTAGATTCTTGAGATTCTATCGGCGGCTCGTCCAGATTTGTATTGATCAACGTGTAAGTATTTAGTTTGGGGGATTTTCCTTCAACTGTTGAAACTGTTAAGAATTTAGCGAGAACGTTAGTATGTATGTATGATTATTGAGAATTTTGAACCTCGCGGTTATGTCTCTTAATCAGTTGCTCTACGATGTGAATCTTGGTGGGCATGTATGAACATGTCACTCAAGTTCCGTATCGCTTATACTTATCTTTAAACATGGATAGTGTATACTTAATTACGACCAAATGTCAGCGGAGTTTGTATATTTATACTCCACTACTGGAGATATTTACATTCTTGTTTCCTGCAAGCAGAGGGATCGAGCACTGGTAACTCCACTAAATCATCTTGAGCCGCCAAGTCAAGAAGAGAAAGGGATCCGGCAGTACCCGACACTCACCAGTCACAACTCGTGCGAAAGTTATTGGGTAGTAACCCCTGTAGCACATAGTAGAGAGAGTGGGAATGAATGTATTGAACTATATGAAACATACAGTGAGAGGCAGTAGGTACCTACATTAAGCCATCCAACATCTCTGTCTCAGACAGTAGAACTGTCACAGATAAATGTATGGAAAGCACCCACTCACCTTAGTTCTCCACAACACCCCGTTTCTTCTCCCCACCCATCAGCCAGGAAAAATCACCAACACCAACTCCAATCCTGAGCGTGACTGGCTGGCTCGACTCAGTGGTGTGACCATGCCGTAGCATCGTCAACCACCAAGCCGGGTTTGCGAAAACGTTAGTATTATTTAAATGCAAAATATTTTAAAGATTTCCGCCTTTTTTATTAAACACAGCCCTAATAAAACGCGATGGTTGCTTAAAATTCTTACCACAAAGGGCTCCAGTGATTCCAGATTCTTTGTTGCATTGCAAGACTTCCGTTTTGTTTTCCATTTCTGTGATTTTGATTTCCATCCGCACGTCGTCGAATGTGTAGTTTCCGCGCCTGATTTGCTTGATGACAGTTCCATTAATTGATCCGCATTGCGTGTAACTGAAGTCACAGTCGACGATGAAAAGCGCATTTGAAGGTTTGTAGAGAATATTCAGAAATATGTTTAAATTGTCTTCGTAAGAAACCCTGTCATTTTGTTTGAATTTAAACTTTGTAAATAGAACGTAAGTTGATTTGTTTTGATTTTGATAAATTTTTGAAATCAAATTTGGAGCTGAGCCAAAATATTGAATGCCCGGATAGTCCTCATTTAATTTGCTGCAGAAATCAACTTTTTGCAACTCTAGTTGATTAAGCACCAGGGTACCCCGCACCTTTTTAGGATTTAAATCTTGGCCTTCGTAATTCTCCAAAACTTGAGACAAAGCAGAATTGTTCAGGGAACCGGATTTAACCTGTAGTAGTGTTGTTTTGAACTGTATGTTTAATATTTCTACAGCATTTGAAAAATTGTTTTGTAATTCTTCCATTTCTGTATTAATTTCCTTTGAAACACAATTAGAATTTTCTTGAATCTTAACAAGTTCTTTTCTCACGCGTTTGATGTCGTTCATTATGCTTAAATATTTGTGCAGTATTGCTGTATCTACATAATGAGCCTCAGTGCTATTAACTACTGTCACATTTAAATATCTTTTAAAGGTGGATATTGGCGTCAGTATGAATTTGAGTGGGACTCCAAGGCCAGAATTTATCCTTTCGATTGAATCACGTACGTGATTTATTTGTGCCCGGGCTTCTCGTAATGTTGTTGGGTCCACGTTTTGGAGGGAAACGTCACTTGTTAAATGCATTTTGAAACTTGCAGCTTCGTCACGTGGAACTTCTGAGGTCCTTTTGAGTTTCCAAAACTCTTGTTTTAGAATATTGCTACTTTGAATTTGAACGCCAGTTCGTTTGTGTAATTGAGAAAATTTGACGGCGACGCTCCCTCCCCAACTGACCCCTGTTACCACGTGAGTGGCATGCGTGTGAAGTTCATCATTTGCATTTAAATACAGTTTTAGTTCATCGTTAAAATTGGAAAGCGTTTGGTCAGCAGTTTGAAACGTTTGAAGAAAAATCCCAGAGAGGCCGGTTGAGCTCGTCAGATCTTCATTCAATACACTTGCAGCTCCCTCTGGTTGAATAATTCCAGTTTGAATACTTGCAGCTGTGTCTAGGTCAAGGCCAAAAATGTTAAATTTATCAGAGTCTTCTGTAATTATTTGGGATTCTGTGTTTATTCGCGGGGTTTGTGTTGTGGAGATGAGATGGCTGGGAAGATTGGTTTTAAAGATACTAGCGCCAATGAAGTTGTCCCTACGGGCGTCGTACAAGGAACCAATGTGGGATACTCTGCCTAAGGCGGGAATTTTGAGTTGAATTTCTTCTAACGGAAGACAGTTGGTAGGTGTGACGTAAATTGTCAGAAAAATTAAGAGATTTAATATCACGGCGAAGAATTCCGTTCTACTTAGAGTTGGAGCTAATGCCAGTACAGTCCTGAAAGTATTTCCCATGACAGCGGATTTCCTTAGTGGAACTGCTTTGACGAATTAAAACCTAATTATTTAAACACTCTTTTTTGCTTGATAAATATTTTTGTAGTTGTTAACATGTTTTTAATTTCATTTTATGTTGTAGAAATAAACTTTAATAACAACGGAAACACACGAAGTAAAACTGGAGCGTAGAACGTGATAATCTATATAACACTAAAAACCACAAATAATATTAGGCAGTGAATAATACCAGTTACATTGAAATATTAAAAAATGCAATTAACGCAAACGACGACAGAAATAAAACATTCTTGATAGTGGACATGTACTGCGCTGCGGCATTCAGACTTTAGGCTTTACGTCATGCACAGAAGCATTCATTTCAAGATCTTTTGCCCTTTGCTCATCGTTTCAGATATAGATGAGAAAATAATGTGAGATTATTTTTGCAATATAATTTTATTTGTATCTACTATCTATATGTACACATAAAATACTATAAGACAAGAATTTGATTAAAAATAAAATGTTCTATGTGCAATCTTAACCTATTAGAGATAGCGACTTGAGCATTTAAGATCGTACATAAACAATTTTCCTTTGGCCTTTCAAAAGTGGACAAACGACCGGTTTGACTTCATGAGCGTAATCAGTAAAAAATTAAACTAAACACTATTTCCTTCTCCACTGCCTTTTTGTTATGTGAACGCAAATTCATCCACTTACAACTATATTACTATATCGTTAAAATAATTATATTTTAATGTCAAGTACATATCTGTAAAAATTGAATAAATATTCAATGTGTGCATTAATCAAACTAGAATTGAACACACTGCAAGTATGGACTACTATAGCCCACTTTACATATATTCACTCTCTCCCTTCAATATTGTAGATAAGAAGGGAACATGACATATATCGTCTGTGAAGAACCAAAATGTCCCACATCCATTTGCACCTATTGTAAAAACAATATCCACTATCTACAAAAATATTTAAATGTGTCTTGAAAGCATTTACTGTATATCTTATGAAAATACGCCCCGCGTACAATCCTTTGGACCTCTCAGACCAGCGTACTATAACAGACCCGCGTAGTATTACAGACCCGCGTACTGCCGTTTAATAGCGTGTTAAATTGACCCGCGTACTATTCAAACAGAGGCCTCTCAGACCCGCGTACTATTACAGACCCGCGCATTATTATAAGATATACAGTATATTAAGCAGGCGTGCTTGGGTGGGTGGTTAGGACTGCAGACTGTAACGAAATTTACAGCCTCAGACCCGGCTTCGATCCTCGGCCACTGCTAATCGTTTACGGCTCGGTGTTATACGGTAAACGTCACTGGATGGTTTATTGAAACCCAATCTCCTTCGGTGCTCCTTAGTGACCACTACTTACTGTAGGGGCCTAGGGAATGAGACTTCTTTACTGTGGAGGAGGGGACGGGGATAGGTGAAAGGGTACAAAGACCGAGACGATCTAACGCGGTAGCCTCCTATTTCCTCACCCACAGTGACTGGTTGAGTCTGGTTGTATGAACTTCGGTTAAATCGACCCAATGAATAAATTATTATTATTATATACAGTATATTTTGCACTTTTCAAAAACATGTAAATAGAGCATTTTCAGCATTTAAAAAACGTGCAAATTGATTAATTTACACTTTTCAAAAACATGCAATTAGAAGATTTTACACTTTAATAAAAATGAAAGTTGAATAATTTACACTTTTAAAAAATATGCAAATAAAATATTTCACACTTTTAATAAATATGTAAATATAGAACATTTTACAATTTTCAAAAACTCTTAAATTAACATTTTGAGCATGTTTCACATTTTGTTTTTATGACAGCTCATTTTAATTCTAGCCTACTTGGGTAAGTTGGATATACGGGTCATTTTGGTTCTTCAAAATATATTATTGTATATATTTGTATTATACATATTATGATCATAAACATTCTTATAAAATACCTAATTAGTACGAAAAGCTAAATATTAAAAGTGCATAAGTAGTCAAACCATATTAATTTGAGCCTTTCAAACTCTTTCTTAAAAACGCCCCATTAAACCTTTTTGCTTTATCAGATTACTACTATCCTGCCAAAACTTAGTAATTCCTACCTCAAGCATCTTTTTTATCACTTCACGCAGTGCATCTGCATTCGGTGTATAAAATAACCAGGCTAATACAGTAGTAAGATAAGTTGAAAGCGAAACCTTATTAACAAAAATACAATCTTGTTATATATACATTCAGTGGTCACAATTAGGGCACTGGCTAGGTGTCTTCTAAGGTGCGTTTTCTGAGTTTATGATTTTGTGCCGCCAAAGCCAAAGCCCATCACTACCTTTACAGGTTTTTCCACAGTTTGGTTCTGAACACTTCATTTAGCGGGATTTAGCGTCTATTTTTCGGACGTGCTTGTAAAGAATATTTTGTTCTATAGTTTTTTTTACAATTTAAATAATGACACTTAAAGGGTCTGTCATCCGAGTGGGAATCAAGATGGTTTGTCAATTCAAGTTAGAATTTAAATGATTTTTTGCAATCTATTTTCGGACATTTAAATAGTGGAAGGTGAGAGTGAGTTTTTATATGAAGACGAATACTGTCCTTTCGTAAAAATGTTTTTGAGCAGCCTTGATGAGGACACTTGAATCCCACTCCCACCGTGTTGTGCGTGAGTAGGTGCTTCTGAAGACAGGCTTTCCTCCTAAAGCGTTTTTTAAAATTTAGATGTGAGCATTTAAATGATCGGCACTTACTGTGCGCTGTGCACAGCTATCATATGTCGATGAAAATTGGGTTTTAAATTGAATGATCTTGAGCAGTTCGGCTCAGGGCATTAAAAACGTTTTGCACATTTTTTCTAGTCTTTCTTGTCAGTGTGTGTGACTGCGTGACGCTTTAGGAGGGATTCGTAACGAAATTGTTTTGGGCAGTGCTCACATTGATATATAGGATTTCTTGGTGGATTTGGCTTTTGGCATCTCTTATTGCGTCAGTAGATCCGTGACGGCATGAAATATGTACTAATAAATTACCTCTATTGCAAAATTTTATGTTGCATGGGATACAGTAGTAACGACGGTGTGGGTGGGATAAAACACTGATAATTAAATGGGCTTTGAGTTCCAAGTCAGATTCAAATTTGTAAAGGCAATATTTGCATTGAGCGGGGATATTTTTGGTGAGCACTTTTATGTCCGTTTAGAACTGCTGGCTTTAACGGATACTAAAAAATTTGTATTTCTTGAGGAGTTAGTCGTACAAAAGGGTTCCGCCGACTTTCAATAACAATTTGCGTTGGGTCCCAATATAAACTAAATACACTTGAATTTAATTTAGCAGTGGTGGTTATTGTGTAAACTTCCACGCAGGCGCAACTATCAATTGTAGTTGGCTTCTGTGACACAGTTTATACACAGTATTCAATGAAGAAGGTTTCAAATCAAGTTTTGAATTTGTTGCAGCTTCGAGTTTTGGCGAGATAAAATCGTCAACGCTATTATCCTGTTCAATAATTTCATGTTCGGTTTCAAAATTTTCCAAAATTTTGAGTTGTGCCACAGGAGAACTGTGGATTGGACAATAAGTTACACCATCAACACCATCATTTTCATTTTATATTTTTATCTTTGGTGGATCAACACAACATCTATGCGGATTTCCTTCTCCAATTCTTGTAACTGTTGTTGAAAATGGACTAAAAACATTTAGAAACAAGGATTAAAATTGATTTAAAGGAAGCTTATCGATCGTATGTGAAGAACCAAAAAGACCTATATCCATATGTAGCTAAAAACAATATCCACTATCTACAAAAATATTTAAACATGCCTTTAAGCATCTAAATAGAATACTTTGCACTTTTATTACACATGTAATTAAAACATTTTACACTTTTCAAAAACATGGAATTAGAACTTTTCACACTTTTCGAAAAAGTGTAATTAGAACATTTTGCAATTTTCAAAAACGTGTAATTAGTGCATTTTGAAGTTTTCAAAAACATGAAAATAGAACATTTCATGCTTTTTAAAACCTGTGTTTTAAAATCATGTAAATAGAGCATCTTACAAGTTTCTAAAACTCCTAATTAACATTTTACACGTGTTTCTCATTTTGTTTTCATAACATCTTGATTCTAGCTTAAATTGGAAATGGGTCATTTTGATTCTTCACAAACAATATATAGTCAAAGAGGTGATGAAATTGTTTGAATATTACAGTCTCCTCGTTGCCCGAATTATTCTCTCCTTAAAAACGATCAAGTTTGTATTTTGCATTTCCTCAAAATGATTTTGTAATTTGTGTTCAAGAAATTTATTCAATTCCTGAAATAATCCACTGCATGTCTCACACAAAAAATAAACTGAAAACATTTTGTGCAACCGCAGTTCCATTCAGCTTCAGCTACATATGAAAAGGTACTGTAACTATATATTAATAGTAAGCGGGTGCAAATTCCGAATGTTGAGTAAAAACATCTTTAAAACAATAGTAACTACATGTTTAAAGCAGGAATTAACTTATTCTACACTCTTAACCACACACACATGAAAATAAAGCAAGAAAAGTAGGAGGAAAAAATTTTAATATTGTATTACACACATATGTACGTAATTACGACTACGAAACATAACATAGAGTATTTTTGCTGATGACACTCATATACTAGTAGGAAATGAAAATCACATTGAAATTGTCGAAAACGAACTGGAACTGTTTCAGAATTTCTCAGGTGGTAAACTTAATCGCAATAAATCTAATCTTCTGCTTCTGGGATCATGGAAGGGGAAACCAATCAACACTAAGTTTCCAATTATTGAAGATGGGGAGAAAATACTTGGAATTTATTTTGGGAACGCTACTTTTATGAAACAAAACTGGGACGACCTCCTTAAGAAGTTTACACTCAAACTTAAATTCTACGACTCCAAATATGAAACCTGTGGTATATTTTTAAAAGTTAATATACTGAACACTTTTCTACTACCAATTCTTTGGTATAAGCTCAAAGTTCTTGACCCGCCTCAAGATTTTCTTGATGCTGTACTAAAACTCGTCATTAACTACGTATGGAAACACGGAAAGCATTGGGTTAAGCAATTTTTTATATTTGCACCGCTCGATCAAGGAGGGCTAGGAATAAAACATCCATCGGCGCAGATTGGCATCTTTAGAATTCGACAAATATTAAAAATTATAAAGAACCAACAAAACACTTATTTTGGTGTAAATGCCTCTCAATTAATATTCAGGATTATAAACCATCACACAGTAGATTCAAAACTAATGTACTACAAAAATGTGCAGTGTCTTCTCTCTCGACTAAAATTTCAATTCGTTAATATAAATGAGGAGCTATGCAACAAAATCAGTGTAACAAACCCCATGTACGTGGATACTAATATTGGAAAAGAACTTAAAAATTTTGGTTTTAACGTCTTAAGTGACCTATTAAATAAGGAAACAATTACAAAATGTATTAGCTCGGCCCCGACTCACAAACAAAGGTCACTTGATTATTACGTCCAAATATTAAGTAATAAGATCGGACAGGTGAAGAATGACAACAAGATCAATGCGGCAGCTTATAACCCTCTACTAGGCAGTCACACAGAATTAAACGAATTAAACAACTATTTTATGTGTATGATAGTAACAAAATGTAACTTTACGGAAGAGGATTTACAACTATGCAGAAACTACAACTGGAAAAGCATTTTAAATTGTATGAATAATAAGGAAAAGGAAATTGTATGGAAATTCTGGCATGAAGCTATATGTACCCCAATGGTAGCAATGAAAATGGGACTGATACCACATAATCTGTGTCCTTTCTGTAAATATTATAATCCTAAACTAAATCACTTTCTTAATTGTTCACAATTCAACCCGTTATGGGAATATATTAAAAAAATTGTGGTAAAAAGTAATAATGCATGGAATGGAAAAACAAAACTACACGGCATCGCAAGAAAGACTTGTATCAACCACGCCATTCATCTAGGCTACAGTATCATGTACGAAACAATTATAGCATTCTACAACAAAATAATGTTCAAACAGGATCCACTAATGAGATATAAACAAAGGTTCTTTCAATTATTATATCTACACTTCTATGAATTTAAAAGTAAAAAACTCCCCCTGGAACTTTTTACTATTTACTGGTCTGAGGTTGGGTTTCTTTTTAAAATCCAAAATGGTTTGATAGATATTAGAATGACATCTTTTAATTAATTATATTTATATACTTAAATATAAAATCGTAATATGATGAATGTGTAACATCTTGAGATTTAAAATTAAGGGAATGTGTAAGTAGGATAGTTAACATTTTAATAATAATTTAATTTAATATACATCTATGTATTTAATGTAAATGTGAGTTTATTTGTAGTATATCTTATTATACAGTCCAACTCACTTCTTAGTGTGAGTTGGGTTCTGGGAAAAAAAAAACAAAATCTGTATTATTATTAGTTAGTACTTACTGTAATTATTTTGTTTTTGAAATACTGAAAATAAAATCTAACTTTACAAAACCTAACATAGAGTAAGGTGACGCAACACGTTAGAAACGCAGCTATTTCAGCAGTATATGAACTGGAATAGGAAATTGGAATTATTGGAATGGGCAAAAATCAATAAATAAAATATAATAAAATAAAGATATAAATAAAAGATCGTTCATAAACGATGCTATTAGTCGAGTGGTCAGTAGATCTAATCACGTATGTATACTGAGGATGTGCGATGTTAAAGGTAGGGGTTTGTGCAATGTTATTAAGTAGTGGCGGATTATTTTTCTCAATCTGATATACACTTCCATAATCTGAAGAGTTCCATCAGAAAATTTATTGTTTTGTCCAATAAGGCAACTTAATTTTTTCTCCCTTAGGACAACCTTGTTTTCTCCCATGGGACAACCTAGTTTTTTGTCCCATGGGACAACCCTGTTTTGCCCCATGGAACAACCCTGTTTTGTCCCTTGGGACAATTTAATTTTTTGTCCCACGGGACAACAGAATGTTTTGTCCCATAGGACACCCTTGTTCTGTCCCACGGACAATTTAATGTTTTGTTCCAAGGGACAATTTATTTTTGAGTCCCATGGGACAATCGTGTTTTTCCCACGGCACAACGCTGTTTTGTCCCATAGGACAATTTAATTTTTTGTCCTACGGGACAACTGAATGTTTTGTCCCATGGGACAACCTTGTTTTATCCCATGGGACCATTAAATTTTTTGTCCCATGGGACAACCCTGTTTTGTCCCATGGAACAACCCTGTTATGTCCCATGGGACAACCCTGTTTTGTCCCATGGGACAATTTAATTTTTTGTCCCATGGGACAACAGAATGTTTTGTCCCATGGGACAACCTGGTTTTTTGTCCCATGGGACAACCCTGTTTTGTCCCATGGGACAACAGAATTTTTTGTCCCATGGGACAACCTTGTTTTGTCCCACGGGACAATTTAATGTTTTGTCCCATGGGACAACCTAATTTTGTGTCCCATGGGACAAAATCGATCGAAATCCTCCTAGGTTGAATTTACGAATGCTGGCAATGGCTGTCTAAACTCAACTGGTTGCATTTGGTGCAAGGAAAAGGAAATTGTTTGATCACCCCTGCCTAGCTATCTCAACTTTTTGGACAGACAATACATTATTCTGCTTTCAAGTGCTACCGCTACAATTCATCGTCGCTGCGCCCCAGCGGCGGATCCAGGATTTTTTTCTGGGGGGGGGCTAATGACCGCCTGGGGGGGGGGTAACAATGTTAAGCCGCCATATTGAAAATGGCCGCTCTGTATCCCTGCAATGTTAAAAAATCTCCTTCTGGAGGGGGCTAAAGCCCCCTAGCCCCCCCCCCCCTCTGGATCCGCGGTTGCTGCGCCCGCTCCCTCTATTGTCGTGTGCTAATTAGCTCTCGGCTACAGCATATTTGTTGTATACTTTAACATTTACAGTCATTAAGTTTTCTTTTGTACTAAATATACTACGATAATAGTTATTGGACGTTCATTACCCGACGCTATTCTTCACCCGGTTTTGTAACAGATAATGCTGTATTCAAGTCAGTTTGGTTTACTTTGTTTTGCTCCTCGCATGGCTGAACTTCGCCTCGAGTGTTCCCAACCTAAATGTTATCTATTGTTAAAATGTCCTCAGCTTTGAATTGGTTGACGCCTTTAATGCCCGGTCCCATTTTCCTCATGGGATCGTCAATAAGTAACACTATTTGTAGGGTCAGTGGTCTTGTTCGATATAAAATTGATACTATATAATGTTAAGGTAAATGTACGTATGACTAGGTAGTGTAGTAGTGACTCGATTGTAACTAAACCCCTGATTGTTCTTATAATACTCCACGTCTGATACTGATTACGCTATCACGATATATTCCTGGTAATTCAGCTGGATGACTCCTGATTCAACAGAAAGTGTTTTCCAAACATTAATAAGAGTTTTATTCTGGCCTCTCCTCTGCTCTAGGATAATCTTTTGAAATACATTTAATTTTTACATTATCGAATTACAAAATTTGTATTACTACAAAAAATACTTTATTATATGATATCGTACAGTTATAATAGGGGAAACCCAATGAATTGTAATTTTGCCTTTGTAAAGTTGTAAAACAGCAAAATTGTGACGGTTACCGTACAAATTATATAAAAATGTAACTATTTCTATGGTAACAGTCACAATTTTGGTGTTATACAACTTTACAAAAGCAATCATTACAATTCATCGGGTTTCCCCCTAATATATAGTTTAATTGTTACAAAGATACAATATGTTTGAAATATGTTTCTAATATTTTAACTATGTTGTTTTCAATGCAATAAATGAACTGCCAGTATACAAAAAATACAACTCAGCGAGAATTAAGCATATATAAGAAATTACACATAAAAAATACAAGGTAGTCAATTCAACGTACAACCGTTTATTAAAGTTTAAGAGCTTATATCGCCACTAAAAATCCCTAAATAATACAATAAATTAGCGACTAACATTATTACTTGAAAATCAATCCCACACATCCCCTTTATAATACGTATAAATTTACTACACATTAAAAGTCTTGCTAAATTTTAAATGAATTTTCAACCAAAGGGTCATTCACATACATATGTATCCTGTGTTGCATTATTCCAGTAGCACCTTCGAAAAAGTCAAATGTTACAAATTCCGATACGAAGATCAGCACGCTTTTAATTGATATTGATAAGAAAATAAAAGGGGAAAATTTGAGACAAAACACCATAGTAAAGAAAAATAAATATTATTCACTGTTTACGAATGTGGGACCCAGCTGTTCACCAGCCTTTGAATCACACCGGACGGCCCCGGAATGGGATATACTAGAGACGAAGAAGCATCAGAAGGGCATTCCAAATCTGAAGGATTTAAATCTAGACTAGTGGAATTTTTCACTTTCTTCGTTTTACTGAAAACACTGCCACCATCAGGTCCGAAAGTGGTGGTGGTTGCGGTGGCAGTTTTCTTGGCAAGTGCCTCAGCCACAATTTTCCTCCGTTGATTCTTCCGCCGCATGAGATCGTTGTACTTCTGCCGTCCCTCTTCATTGTGTGTGTGATTCACGTGATCCTTAAGATTATGTGATGTTTTGAACGCTTTTCCGCAGTGCTCACAAATAAATGGTCGAATATCCGTGTGTGAGAACTTCATGTGGTACTTGAGGGATTTCTCCCGCAAGAAATCCTTCCCGCACTGATCACACACGAATTCCGTCGCTTCATTATGCATCGTCTTCCGGTGCCCGATTAATCTGAGATACGAGAAGAAATCAATGTTGCAATCCGGACACACGAATGATTTATCCTTCATCTTGAGCCTCCTCTCCACTTTCTGCCGGGCGAGGACGGCCACCGAATATTCCCGGTATTTCCGATAGCCTTCTGGATCATGAAGATTGTGCATATGGATTCTCCGACTGTGGTCATTTTTAAACTTGGCTTCGCAGTGGTCACACTTGTGAATGATCGGTTCCAATAAATTCAACTGCCCATCTTCGCCAATTTTAAACTTGGGCTTCTCCACGTGCATCCGATTAAAGTGGAGATTAAGGAGAAGCTGTGACTTGGTCTTAAAAGTACAACCCGGGCCTGAGCACGGAAAGCTATCTTCCTCATTGTGGATGAGGGCGTGCATGTCTAAATCACACTTCAAAGGAAAACTTTTCCCACAGTGAGGGCAAAGGTGCGGGGCTAATTTCTGTCCCGGGCAAAGCTTCTCACAAATGGTAAGATGTTGAGCGTAGGATTTTTTATTTGGGCACAGTTTAGAACATTTTGAGCAAAAGAAATCTCCGGGTGAGAAATGGGTGGCTTTCGTATGAGCAAAGCATTCTTCTTGAGTAGGGAAGTCTAAGGGGCAGTGCCAGCATGGGTTCGGTGCACGCGCCTTTCGACGGCGGTAACTTTTTAATTTACTCGCTTTATATTTTGCTGCGTCCACATTTTCCTCAGTGTTGGTGTTGTTGGCGGTGGCGTCATCAGAGGCAGAACCAGAACCAGATCCAGAACCAGCCTTGGGCTTGGATTTGGGTTTTGAATCTTGACCTTCTTTCTTTGTTTTTACTTTTGATTTTGTTTTTGATTTAGTAGTAGTAGAAGTTTTCGGTTTTGATTTTGGTGTTGTCTTTGATTTTGGTTTTGCCTTTGATTTTTTTGTATTAACTTGTTTATTAACTAATAGTTCCGGTTCCGAGTCTGAGGCGTCTGAGCTACTAGTATAAATTGATTCGAAACGGCTTTGATCTGCAGCTTGACCGGAATTGGAATTATCTTGATTGCTTAAGTTTTTCAGATTTGTTGCGTCAATCCGATTTTTCATGGTATCGTTTAATTTTGATTCTCGATTAGAGCGAAGTGGGAATTTTCTTTTCCGTTTTTCTGTTATCATGTCTGTGAAAATAACAAATTAGCAATTTTATAATAGTATATCGTCTGCGAAGAACCAAAATGACCCATGTCTAAATTAAGCTACAATCAAAATAAGCTATGTCATAAAAACAAAATGAGAAACATGCAAAAAATGTTAATTTAAGAGTTTATGGAAAGTGTAAAATATTCTATTTACATGTTTGTGAAAAGTGTAACATATTTTGTTTAGATGATTTTGAAAAGTGTAAATATTGTTCTAGTAATTACATTTTTTTTAAAGTGCAAAATATTCTATTTAAATGCTTTCAAGACATGTTTGAACATTTTTGTAAATAGTGGATATTATTTTTAGTTACAAATGGATACGGGTCATCTTGGTACTTTACAGACGATATGTGATATTTTAAGAGGGAGACGTGCTTTTAAGATAATAACCAAAATTAAATTACAAACCAAGTTTAAACTAACCATTCTCTATGAAGAAGTCACTATCATTGGGATTGTCATCATCACTGGGACCTGAAGTAACCAAATCCAGATCTAAGTAGTCTTCATCTTCTTGATTCATATTTGATTTTCTTATTTTCCGTCTCTTTTTTTCTTCATCAATAACATTGCTACGATCCTTAGAGTTAGCATTTCGATGTAGCTTCGAAACTCGGACAGGACTTCCAGCCTTGACATTTCTCAATCGGCTAAGTCTCACCCATGGACCGCGACTCTCTGCACTCATAATAGCTGATGAATTTTTGTGAACAATAATTGTACCCAAACTTGTTTTATCTGCATCGGTCTCGGCATCGGGCTGAAAAGGTTCTACATCTTCTTGACCATCAAAGTCGGTTTGAACAGAGCCAAAAGGGTCATCATCGTCAAAAATAATCGGGTCTGTTCCTTCTTCAGCCAAAACTTCACACTTGACAACGGATCCCCCCAAAGAGTCAGACTCGCACTGGGACTGGTGGGACTGGGACTGAGCTGGGCTTTTTATTATTGGACGTTGAATTTGATACAAATTTGGATTTTCAAGTATCTGATCCAAACGATGTATTTTCTTGGATAGAATAGAGTCAAAAGTTCTGAGTTGATTAAATTCTGTATAATATTTGTATAAATTTATTAAAACCTGGGCACATCCCGAACAAATGCACATATTTTGATTTACTGCTGCTGCTGAATTTGATTCTGAATATACGTCATTGACCCTCCTGGGGTCATTGACGTTATCTAAAGAATTTGCTTTTTCAGTTTGTGATGATGATAACAAGTGCAAGAAATTGAGACTGTAAATGGAGGAGAGAATCTCTTGTACTTGTATTCTTTGGACTGATTTTGATTTTGCATTTGTATTTGCGGAAGTGACGTTTGGTGAAGTGAGAAGGTCGTTGTCAAGGCTTATTTCAATTTCAAAGATACAATGATTTTCTACGACGACAGGTTCCTCATTTTTGTGAGGCTGAACTAAATGGTCTTCGTTAATTAGAGTTGATGGGTAGGTAACTGGGAGAAGTATTGAGCAATTGGCACAAACTTGATTCTGATAATTGAATAATTTAATATTTGGATTTTGGCTATGTTCCTTATTGTTGCAATTGAAGTTGTTGATGCTGTCACCATTATTGTAAGTGTTATTTAAGTTTAAATGTTTATTGTCACTGTTCTCGACCTTTTCACTAATTTCCATTATGAAAAATGAGTTGGAACTTTTACACGAAAATATGATTTTCACTTTGGAAAAGAGTTAAGGAAAAATTTAAACTAAATTGGAATAAACGTCCTTCGCATTCTCACATACAAAATCTCGGAAAATATTTGTTAATTTTTCAATATTTCAATTTTCATTTCAGCCCCATCTTTTAAATTAGCCTCGTCGTGACTGGCAGGAAATAGAAATACGCTTCACATCTTTCGGAGTTAGCCCACAGATATAGAATAAATATAGATACCCGAGTTGAGGTTGAAACTGTCGAAGGCAAGGGGCAACGTACCATCTGTACTTGGTACCTTTTCCTAAGGAAACTCAAGCTTGCAGCACTGAAGCATTTCACCTTTCAAAGATGTCTCTGGGGTGTTAAAGTTAACATTTGTAGCTGCAATAGTTATAAGTACTAAGTACTATACCACCAAATGTAAATACTGGGAGCCGTAGTCTTCGTTTGGTACATGGCAGAGTATCCTAGCGATCAGCAAGGAATTGAATCGGAAGACGTTAGCAGTGCTGAAGGTTTCAAAAGCAGATGCCGCTGCCGCTGCTACATTTCGGTGCAATGATAAAGTATTACCGGCAAATTCATTCATGGGGTCCTGAAAAAAATACATGAGAAGAGATTACACTACTCTATCTATATTTATTCTATATCTGCGGGTTAGCCTTTCTCAAGGGAACGTGCATAACTTAAGTAGTATACAAATCGTAAATTTTGAACCACTACCTCGCCCCCCTTTTGGTAAATGAGCCTATGTAAAAGAATTAGCAGGTTGAACCCCACCAAGATTTAAAACGTAATTTATGCACACCTCTTCCGCTAAGATCAGCACTGGCTACTTGGTATTTGCAATGACGTCACAACGATACAGTATACAGCAGTACTCAAGCAGTAAGGGGCATGCCACATATTATGTCATTCAAAAAGGCTAGATTTAGGACCGACCGACCCCCTTTGTCATATTTTTAGAATTACGTGAACGGCTATCTTTAACATTGAATGTCATATTAATGTCCCTAAGGACTGACCGACCTAAACTGATGACATAATATGTGGCCCACCCCTAAAGTTCACATCAAGGAAAAACAACGTAAAACATGTAAATTAAAATTAAAGTACCTACCTACCTACTTCGGTACTTACTGTAGAATAAACCGAAAGTGAAGCCTGGCAAGGATAACGCTGTCGTTTGTTTGCATGCAAAATTTATTCTTGCTAGGCTTCACTTTCGGTTGTCTCTACAGTACGTGTCAAAACTTGCAAGATCGCACAAGCACAATGCAGTTTCCAAATAAAATGCTTAAATAAAAATAAAAATTTCAAATAAAATGCTTAATGTAGTAAAATATAATTTTGAAATATAATTAATTAATGCCCAAGCCAGTTTATTGACTACAAAAACATTATAAAACATTTTAAATCACATTTTGGAAAGTTTAACATGAATAGATTGAGTTACAAAATATTATGTAGTATATAGTTACAATTAACTGGCATGCGGTTTCAAGCACGTATCGTCTGTAAGGAACCCAAATGACCCATTTTCATTGTTAGCTAAAAACAATATCCACTATCTACAAAGGTATTAAAACTTGTCTTAAATGCATTTAAATAGAACATTTTGTACTTTTCGAACACTTTTTTTTGTATCTTTCAAACACGTGTAACTAGAACATTTTGCATCTTTTAAAAACATGTAAATATGTAGAACATTTTGCATCTTTCAAAAATATGTAAATGGAACATTTTGCATCTTTCAAAAACATGTAAACAGAACATTCTAGAATTTTCAAAATGATGTATATGTAGAACATTTTAAACTTTTTTAAAACATGCATACAGAACATTTTTGACTTTGAAAAAACATATTTTTTAATAGAACATTGTGCACTTTTAAAAAACATGTAAGTAGAACATTTTACAGTTTTCAAAAACTTTTTATTAATATTTCACGCATGTTTCTCGTTTTTTTATGGCAAAGCTCATTTTGATTGTAGCTTAAATTGGATACATGGGTCATTTTGTTTCTTCACTTCTTCACAGACGATATTTAATTACTTGACGCTTAAACACGCATACAGAGCGAATACCATTTATCACTTACAATGTCAAGGAACGCTTTGATTGAGCAATCTCATGTATTTATTGCTACTAAGTAGTTATGTCCCAGAGTCGTCTTTAGCAATAAACCATCAAATGGAATGTAAAATAAAAATAGCAATCATCAAAATCGTTGGCCTGTAATAATAATACAATTTGAAATCTGGGAGTTACATGTTCCGTCGTTATCGCTCCCTTCTTAGCATCAATTAGCACCAGGTGGTGTATGACAGAGCAGGAGATGTTTTTTAAGTTCTCCTTTCCTGTAGAATTTTTTGGAGCAGAAGGAGCAGGCCAAGTTTTTGCTCCGAGTCCCGTCAACATGATGATTAGTTTGAGCATGCTCCGTGAGGGAAGATTTTTGAAATGCTCGGTAGTCGCATTTTGAGTCTGGACACTTAAAGGGTTTCTCGTTAGCGTGCCTCCTCATGTGGTAACTCAGCCCGTGACTGTAGGAGCATGTATAGCTGCAAATGGAACACTTAAACTGCTTCTCACCCGTATGAGTTGTTTCATGCTGCTTGAGACGTCCTGGTCTCACGGCAGTGTAGCTGCAGAACTTGCATTTGTGACTTTTTTTAACTCCACCACTACTCGATTTTCCAATCATCTGCTTCGGATTTAATTTGCAAATTTTTTCGTGAAATATTTGGCTTGAAGTAACTGGGAATTCTTTCCTGCAAAACTTGCACTTGTAATCCTTGGCGCCGGTGTGAGTTAACGTGTGTCTCTTTAAATGGGACTGAGACACAAATGTTCTGGCGCAAACTTCACATAAAACTGTTTTCGTTTTTTGAGGAACATGCGGTCGAGACTGGTGGAGACTTTTTAAACTATAATCCCAAGAGCCATCACCATCATTTCCGCCCAGGATGCTTGTTTTGCTTTTCGATATTTTATCTAACATAATTTAATTTTTTCTGTGTGTCGAATTCAAAATTCATTTCCAGTTTTAGTTTTGTAACTTGCAATATTGTGACTTGCTGTGCTACTTTTAGTCTTCCAATCAAATCATTATTAAATTCTGTATCTCGTCCACATCTAAAACGAAAAGAAAGGAAATATGTCAAATTAATTTGTGTAAGTAAACGTGAAGTAAATACAATCAAATCTTGTTAGTACGGAGACTGATTTTCGCAATCTCAAATATTTTAACAATTACCAGAAAACATGTTAAAGTTAACATCTAAACCTGTTAGCGTTGCTGTACAAGATTACTGTTACGTTCTTTTCTAAGCCTCTAAAAGTGTGTAGTAGTATTAATAATTGGTTATGAATTAGTATTTAATAACTTACAATTATTAGAGTAGAAAATAAAACTAAGGTAGTACAAACATAATAATTAATTAGATTTATGATTATTTAGCATTAGTTATAATTACTTACCTACTTAAGTACTTGCAGAAAGTACTTGGAATTTGAGCTAGGTTGGTGCTTTGCTAAATAATAGTAGTTGTTATATATTTTTTTAAAAATGATACGGTTTTTCGTTCTACTAAAAACTAAATGACTAGTAACTACTCTACATATTTAGTTGGCATGTATGTAAATACTTGCAGGAATTTTGGAATTTCGAGTTTAGGATTTGGAGTTGTAATTTGTATTTGTAATTTGTAATGAATGAATAATTTACGAATCAGAATCAAAAGTTAAATACTCGCGCCACTTCGTTATCCTTCCAGTAACAACTATACCTTTTGCATTTAATAGAAATGTGCTTTGATATTTTGATTTGGCTTTGGCTATTTTGGCTTATTATCTTTCTAGTTTATAATCTAATTTAATCAGCAAGAGAGTAGACTGCGTATGCTATCAGTAGTGATAGGTACTTAATTGTAGAAATAATGATTCGCTAAAGCAAAATTCCGCTGGAACAAAACAATAAGTTGTTGAAATTGGGAAATTAGCCATATTAAATTAAGTTTTTATTAGAAATAGCGTTGGAGATAAATCACAAGTGGACGTGGATAGCAATGAGATTAGTCGTCAGAAGTCAGAACTATAAGAGTGGTCTTGAGTACTCCACATTCCACATACAATTATTAGTTATAATAATGTAATTATTAATTTATCAAGCATGCCGCTCGCGGCTCCACTATAAGCTGAAAATCCACACAGATTAATTGAGATTAATTATATACAGAATAATAAAGCTAATTACGTTAGCCTATTTTAATAGTAAGCATTCACCCTTTAAGTTGGCACTTTATTTAGTTGTGCAGGGTAGAGCATATATGTATGACTCATGGGGACATATTCCGGGTGTACATTACTGTATTAAAATTAATGTAATTCGTGAGAAAGCATACTTCGATACTCGATTAAATATTAGGCAGTAGATACATATTATGAATATACTTTTTTTTAACTTGCATTATAAGTTTTTGTACTTTTCTGTGATTATTAGTGTAGGTAACATGCATTTTGTTATAGCGTTTCCTTTAGAAACCAAACTATGTACTAAATACAATATATATATATATTAGATAAATTTACAGTTTGACAAAATTTTCAGATTAACTTATACACTCAATTACTTAATATTATATTAATTACGAATTATGAATGGTTGTCTGATGTAATTTTACACCCGCTTCTAAAAGTTTTCAGAAGTTATGTAAAGAACTTTTCTCGGCGGGACGACTGGAAAACGTTGAGGGTAACATGAACCTTTTCCTTCAGTCTCTCCATACAATTTTGCGATAATAGCCACTGCAGAAAAAAGAACGGATTTGAAATATTAGTATTGTATGTGTGTATTTGTGGCATTTATTACTATAAAAATATATGAAGTAGATAAATGAAAATAGTTAATTACCGAGACCGAGGTACAGCCTTCCCTGGGATACGCATCCACAGTCAGTCGACAAAAATGTTTCATCTTTAAAAACACGTGGTAAACTGTCACATCGGTCATGCGAATGCAGTAGTCTTCCATTGTGAGGCTGAGTTCCTTGAGATCTATAAAAAAAATGGTTTTGACAAATATTTTAAAAATATGTTAAGAGTAAAATAAGTAAAATTCTAAAAAATAACCAAGTTAATATTTACTAATATTTTGTATTTGTATTGAATTTATTACTTGTGAGATTCGACAGTCCTGGTCGAGTTTTTGCAAGTTCAATATTATATGTGAGATCTTCTTTAGATGAGACGTAGCTCATGTGTTCCAAGCTTGGAACGCCGCTCAACAAACCATCCAGGACGACAGGTTTATCTCCTATATGAATGAGAAGTTTTTCCAGAGTGGGGACAGAAGCAAAGATGGTTTCCAAACTCAATTTATTGTATTTCATTTCTAAGGCTTTTAACTTGGGAAATAGTGACAGCATCTGGTGCATTAAGGCAGGGTCACACAGATCCTCGGGGTCAGGGAAGCATATTTCTTCGACGGTGGCTGAGGGTTTACTTAGTTTAGGCAGGAATCCAGGAGAATCTGCTGTACTGTAGCAGAACCGATTCATGGAGAATTTTTTTAATTTCGGAAAATGTTCAGGGAAAGAATTTTCGTCCAGTCTCCAAGCCCAACTGACGTCAATGATATTTGAAGCCATCAACTCGAGGGAGAGCAAGTTGGGCATACGAGGGAAATTCATTCGTGATGGATTCGGGATGGGCCATTGTGCCATAATTATTATAAAATTATGTCCATTCTGCCCGCCCATATCCTCCTCTACCAAATCTTCCCATCGCAATTCTTTGTTCAACTTGAGCCGCAGCCGCAAGGTTTGCAAGGAGTAACTTTTACTTGCTAAAAATGAGACTAGAGCTGCGGAGGGGAACCCTACATTTGTATTTGGTTTGAGATCGAAGCAGCCAAGTGCCAGGTTTTGCAAAGGATGAGCCCAGGCTGTCAAAATATCCAGGTTCTCCGAGGTGAGGTAGGAGAAGTCGAAGCCGAGTGTGCTTAAGCAACAAAAATTATTCATAGGGTTGGTGACTGTTGTTAAGATATTGCTGACGATCGGAGGCTGCATTTCTCTCGTAATGACCGTTGTGAGGGAAATATTGAGTTTTTTAATCCCTTTACTTTTCTCTAGGATCTCTGGCATATTGACCTGCTCACTGAGGAAGCCTTCATAGAACCGAAGAAAAAACTCCAAATTTTCAAGATGTACAAAGTTCATGTTACCGCTTCGTGACATGGCTACGTCCATTGCACTGGCTGGGCTCTCCGGTCGGTAATTAAATGAAATCTTCAACTTGTGGCATTTCTCATGTGTAATCATTTCAAAAAACTTCTTAAGATGAGGCTTAGCATCGACAATTTTTTGAGAGATATCAATGTGATATTTTCCGTAAGGGAGGGGGCAGTCTGGGTCTCGATTCTCTGTGTCTGATAGGAATTTAATCAAGCTCGTATTATTCACATCTCGCACATGTTTAATCATCCTCACTTTGGACTTTAAATAACGCGTAGCACAGAGCTTCCATAATTTGTTCACCAAACGACAAACTATGAGGTCATTGCTATCCAAGAATTTGAATACCCCGTCCAGTACCTTTTGAAAATAGAATAAAATAATATTTTTAATTATATTGTGGATGTGCCCTTAAAAATTGTAGTAAATTCAAAATTATTTTTCCTATTTGTTTCTTTATCGTTTAAGGGTATATATTTAAAATACAATTTCGAATTCACTATAGTTACTACTTATATAATGCATACAGTGCATAATGCATAATATACTAAATTGTATTCATAAATAATTGAGAACAGTAAAACATTTTTTCCCTTACGTCTTCAACAAAACTTAAATTCTCCTGATGATCGTCTTCATCTTTTAATTCCTCATTCCCAGTTCCAACATAGTGAGCCTCAGCCATTTCGTTTTTCTAAAATCCTTGTTATTTTGTTTGAACTTTCTTCACTGTCTAGGTGAATAAAAATAATGTGGAATGTGAAGTAAAATAATAAGAAATTACACTTCAATTACAATAACTATCAAGTTTGAAAAAGATAATATTATTTCATTTAATGTTTTTTGATTAGCCTTTTGAGAGTATGTAATAATTATTATGTGACCCTATTTACTCACCTTTCACCTTTGATCAAACTTAGGTAATTGAATTTATTTTCACGGGTTCTCTCAATGTAAGATTAGCCAACAGTGACCGACAAGCCGGCAACCCCTTTAATATCCCTCGTGTAATCACTTATATATAATAACCCTCGAATATTAACTATCGTAATTAGGCACTAGCACGTATGGAAACATCAAACGGGACTAAAGTTCCAGTAACTATAAATTCAAAATTTGAAAAGCCAAAAATAAGAAAAATATCGAGTATTATATCTTCGCCAGTCTGCCGTCTGCCTCATGCCGGTCAAAGACTAAAAATCCTAGATCTAGGAATTTTAGTCTTTGCATGCCGGTCTGCCCTGCCCGCCTGCCCTGCCCTTGCCCTTAATGCCTCTTGCGTCAGTTAATAATAAAATGAGTCTGGTTTGGCACTTCAGCTTTTAAATCCAAGTTATTGAGTTTACTCGCGCGTGAGATGCTGTAGAATGCCAACCATCGAGCAAAATAACAACGAACGACGAACTGTCACTTCACATAAAGTGGGGCACATCGAGAGTCGAGAGGGACATCTTGCTCTGGGATTTGGCAAGTATAAAGTAAAGCTGTCATTTGTTTGCATGTAAAATTTATTCTTGCCAAATTCACTCTCGGTTGGCCACACATTACATAAAGGGGTCATACGTCTATTACGTCTTCAAAAATCAGAAATTTTGAACCCCCACCCCGAACTCCCTTGTTTTGGTATTTGCATCCATGAAAAAGGGTACGCGCCTTAAGCCCCCTCCCCGTCCCGCCCCTTTTTTAAGACATAATAGAAATATAGCCCCTAATTTATTAGTTATCTACCAAGAAGTAAGAAGACCAAGACAAGACGGCAAACGAAAAGTGATAGGCACTTGGATTCCAGTATCTCTTCCCTGTCCTATTATACATAACTACTTGGCAATATTTTGCCGTTACCTGTCTGTGCCACTGTGCCCCATATAAATTTTAGAAATTTTGGAAAAATCGCTGCTCTTCCGGTACTTATTTGTTTACTGAGCAGTTAAATATGCACTGCCCTACCCTGCCGTATATGTTAACTATTGTATAGAATATGCCCTACCCTGCCCTGCCCTCTATTTTATTCTAGGTTATAAAATCACTATTTTCGCTCAATTTTAAATTAGCAAAATTCGAATGACTTATAAAAAATTTAAACAAATGCAGGCACAAAAGAAGGATATTTTGCTATTTATTGAAAACCATACCTGTTTATTTCAACTATGTAGTGAAATGTGAAATAATACATAGAATTAATAACCCAAGTTCTATTTTTTATGTTTGTGTAAAATTATGTAAATAGGTAGAAACAAATATTTAGCTATACTATCCGAACTGCACATAATGAATGTACATAACCACATTTAAGGTACTCAAGCAGGCATGCTTGGGTGAGCGGTTAGGACTGCAGACTGTAACGAAATTTACAGTCTCAGACCCGGCTTCAATCCTCGGCCACTGCTAATCGTTTACGGCTCGGTGTTGTACGGTACTACTGGGATAGTTAATGTTTTACTGAGTGTGTTGTAGCATAGGAGTGTTTTGGGGTTGGTGGGGTGAGTTTGGGTGTTGGGAGTGAGAAAGACGAAGTAGCTGGGAAGGTATCCGGGAAGGTGTATGGGAAGGAGCGGGAAGATATTATGGGCAGATATGGAAGGAATGAAAACGGGAACGAACGGGAAGATATGATGGGAACGAGAGGACAGATATAATGAGATGCATTGGGTGACATGGACTGGCATTGTGTGCAGTCATTAATGCAATATAATAATTAATTCATCCGTGTGAGGAGGTACGTACATAGGTAGTAGGTAGGTAGCTCCCAATGACTGGCAATTTGCCTTGTGTTGTATGCTGAGCATGGGAAGCGAGGAAAGAATGGCAGGAAATGAGGAAATTGAGGGCAGGTGGCCGCGTATGGGAATTTGACGGGAGTGTGGCAGGGCGCTTGGACAGGAGGATTATGTACGGCGGGTGCCTGGGAATGTGGACGGGGTATGGCGGTGGTAGCTGGCGGGTAGTGTGACGTATATATTAAGGGGGGGAAAGGGAGAGGAGCCATGCATATATGATAGGATGGCATTGGATGGGAGATGATACATGGACTTGCATTGATATATGCAGGCATCTATGTAATAATATAATATTATAATAAAAATATTATCAGAGCTTGTGTAGGTAGGTAGGCACTTTAAACGGCAGTCTGCCTTGTATTATATGCTGCGCTTGGAACAGTGAGGGAGGAATGGACAGAAATTGAGGGAAATAAAATGAATAAAAAATAAATGAATTAAATATGGACATTGTAAGTAGTAGGTAAGTAGTAGGTATATAGTATATACTTAATGGGTAGGTACTGGTCAATGAGTATTTTCATTGTGTCATATGCTGTCAGTAGTAATGTGAGGGAAATGTGGGCTTTGTGTGGGATGTAGGTAGGTAGGTATATACATGGGTACCTATATAGGGACTTGAGCCCAATGTATGTAACAGTGAACGGGGTTGTCTTTAGCACTTGAGTAACGGTAGTAAGTGGTGAAACGAAGGCAAGGGGGGGAAACGGACCCGGGCAGTAGTAACATTACGGTAAAGGGGCTGCATGGTTAATCATACAGTGTGCTGTAGCCATAACAAACCCACCCGTCCTCCTCCTGACTGTTTCAAATGAGAGAAATAGTATATAACGGATGTAAACCTTTTACAGTTTGTTCAGAAATGAACCATCTTCGCTCCGAACACTTCGCTCCGCTTCGCCTCGCTACGACAACGACTCCGACTAAAGCAATCGTACATACGAATTGCATCGGTATCGGCTCACACGTCGACATCCGGCTTCGCTTCCGGCTTCGCTTCCGCTTCGTAAATGTTTTAAATTATAAATTCATAAACATAAATCCAGTATACACGAATATAAAAGTATTCTGTCCGAATACAACTACGAATGGTATAATATTTTATACTTTACTACTCGCATAATAAAGTATTCTGTCCGAATACAACTACAACTTCGACAAAAGCAAACGTTATTTCGTTTCGCTGAGCTACGCCTCGCTTTGATGTTTTGAATTATAAATTCATAAACATAAATCCAGTATACACGAATAATAAAGTATTCTGTCCGAATACAACTACGAATGGTATAATATTTTATACTTTACTACTCGCATAATAAAGTATTCTGTCCGAATACAACTACAACTTCGACAAAAGCAAACGTTAATTCGTTTCGCTGAGCTACGCCTCGCTTTGATGTTTTGAATTATAAATTCATAAACATAAATCCAGTATACACGAATAATAAAGTATTCTGTCCGAATACAACTACGAATGGTATAATATTTTATACTTTACTACTCGCATAATAATATCTATTCGATATTATAAACTCTCCGCTACGAATAACTCGATGTATAATATTTTATACTTTACTACTCGCATAATAATATCTATTCGATATTATAAAACTCTTCGCTACGTCTACTCAAATATAATACTTTAACAACCAAAACTCTGAAATAGAGAATTGGTGTTTTAATTGAATGCATCATGTCATGTTACAAATGCAACTATTTACACTTCGCTACGCACTGCTTGATGTACAACATATTGTGCTTTACTACACTACGCATATATTAAATACACGTTTACATATGTACGTTGCACTACGACTATTAAAATTCTACTTAATGCTTTGTGCATCTTGTTATGTTACAAATGCAAACATTTACACTTTGCTACGTACTATATGCTTCTACGGCAGACTACGCTTCTATACTCTTTGAATATTGAATAAATTTAATGCATTTTGACAAATAATTGACAATGGTAGTTAGAACTTTGTATACTTAGTATAGATAAGCATGCAAACTACACTCAACAGAAATGCATATGTATACACCATGTGTTCTTATGCGAATATTACAAAAATACGAAATTGAGCTTTTGGACATGTGACCTACCAGGGGCTATGTAATTAGACGTGCAGAGCGTGCTCCCAAAAGTTTCAAAATTTTTTGTGTTGCCAATAGAAATTTTTAGTTTCAACGCGATATTTAGACTCAACAAAATATGGGTTTTCTTATGTGCAAAACGAATTTTTAATTTTCGCTCTAGAAAAAAATCACTTTTTTGTTTATAGGGCGAATTCAATTTTTTCAACGCCAATATGCTTCTCTGATTTTTGTAACCCTAAATATCAAAAAATATTTTAAAAATACGCAATAATAAAGATTTTGGGTATACCCTATTGAGCCCTACTTTTTATAACCTGCTTGTTAAATCAATGTTGCTAAACGAACTTTTTATATTAAACCCGATATTTAGACGTTATCGAGCATGGGCTATTTTATGGCATAGTCATTTTTGTGATTTTCGCGCAAAAATTTTAGGTTTGTTTTAAGGGTAAATTTTAGGGTATGTAAATTTTTTTTTCGGACGGACTATTTTTTTTTGATAGTTTAAGCTTGCAGGCTTGCCATCTGCAAAAACAGAATTTAAAAATTCGAAAAAATAAAAACCGGATCGGACAGGCCGGACAAACCGATCCGACCGGTGCACACTATGTATTGCCTTAATCTATATTGCTCGAGAACCAGTTGACGTAGAGAGATGCGGCTAGCGCCATCTGATAGATCTTACTTGTAGCTACATTCTGAAGAAACAACAACACCGTGCATAAAATAATACCCGGGTAAAACCGATATTTCGGTTTTCATATGTATCTTTTGAACTTAATGCAATATTTCAAATCTGTTTCGAAATTATCATTGCGCTAGGCAATGCGGAATTAATAACATAAAACAATCATATGAAAATATCATTAATTTGTGGTTTGTGTGTAAATCTGTATATGACTATGGAATTTCTAAATAATTTTTTTATAAATTCTGCAACTATTCCTACTTTTATTTTTCTAGTTCCTATTATCATAAATTGTCTTTGCTATGCATTTGCTATGTTTTTATGTACACTTAATGCTAAGTGTGGCGTTGTTCGTGGATAATAACTTTAAATCTTGCTTGTAATAATACATGGCAATCGTTTTGATTCAACAGCCCACATTTACAATTTACATATGTACATTTTTATTTTTTCAATGTTTTTTTTAAACCAATACAAACCTTTTTATACGCACGTTGCAAATTTCATGTATTCTAAGTTAATATCAAAAGTTTTTACAGTCAAACTAGTATTTTTCATTTCTGCTACAAGCATTAAAAACTATATACACGTTGTACACATGTTTCTATTCTACCACTATAATCATACAGTTAATTATATTCTGACAACTTATAATATTCTGAAAAATAAAATAGAACAATAATACTTAACCTAATATTTACAAACCAGATAAGACTTTTAAGAAATAATGTTTAAAATTATAAAACATTAATATAGCAATTTTACAAGTAATTAGGACTAACATAAATTATTATTTCAACACACAATTTTAAATAAAATTTAAGACACAAGATGTGATTACACTAAACAATGTTTTCAGTTTTTTTGTTTTCTTGGAATTTAGTTTAAGTAACAAATATTTACACATACAAAATTTGCACTTTTTCTTGAAATTTAAAGACACCAAAACTAATAGCTGTTGTTGTTGTCGTCTTCGTCGTCTGCGTCACAGTCATAGCAAGAGTCTTGGTCAGATTCCGCAGGTGTTGCAATGTCTGAATCGTCTGTGACACCGGTGTGGCAATCCAAAGACGATGTGGGAGATGGGGGGAATCCAGAAAAGATTTCTTGCCAGAAACTGGGATCAATAGAAACAGTAGCAGTACTTTCATTTGGGTGATGCTGTTTGTCTTCATTGCAGCGTAACTTTTTGTTGTCTTGCTGAGTAGCTTTGCAATTTCCAGCAGCCTCTTCTCCTTCTGTTTGCATCTCTTGGGGCAACAACGCCTCAGCTGCTGCCTTCCGTTTCTTGGGTTGCTCAGTCAAAGTAAGCGGGTCCAAAACTGTTAGCTGGTTAGCGCCATCCAGAGTAGCGTTGAGCTGTGTTAAGTATTGAGCAAGTTCGTTCATATCCAAAAGAGTAAAGGACAAAGTAGAACCACCGTAATTTGGAAATTTGCTTGAGTAATGGCGAGAGACGTTGTCATTTATCAGCATCTTGTACTCGCCTGTTAACCAACTGAAACTGAATCGAACACGAACGGACCGCAATGCAAAATGAGGAGTTTTCCAGTAATTGAACTTTTTAAGTCGGTCCCTAGGCTCCTCTGCCATGAAGCAGTCACTTTTCCCTTCAAAGTATGGCAAAAGTTGAGTGAGTTTTCGTCCAGGCAGAGGATGATTTTTGTGTTCTTTTAATAAATTAGTCACCCAATCCAAGACACTGCGGCTTTCAAATAAGGAAAATGCAACTTTTGAATGCTTTGCAATTCCAGGGTTCTTGCGTCCAAAATGGTAAAAGTAAATTTGCTGGGTTGGATCAAACACAAGTCTTGCTCGAATATCTTTTCCAATTTGCTTGCAATCTGGCTGAGTGAAGAATTCCCAATTTTGGGAATTCAAATGTGGGTCTGTACACGTAGACGAGAACAGACTGCTTGAATAGTAGCTGAATGGTCCTGCCATGTTTGTGGAGTCAGAATTAAATATTTGGCTTGAAACAAAACTTTTGCTAGCAGTGTATAGAGGGTACTAGTTGCACGTAAATATCAGTAGTATAATTGGCAGACTATTTAGGAGATGTTTTGACGTTGAGACTTTTTATTGAAGTGAACTGAAAATATTTGCCAACGTCTTTTATATCTATTTGATTCTCCTGGAACTGGACAATTCCTGGATCACTTTACAGTTAAAGCTAGTCAACCACAGTAATGCTAAAACACAAAGAGGTTTGTGCCATGATTTTATTGGTCCAAAATAGGTAAACCCTGCCTCCTGCAAGTCAACCCTAATAAAATTAAGGGACTATGTTGTAAATGCTGCAACGCAATGTAAAGCTGTAAAGTGTAAAGGGACTGCCACACTGTACCCCAGCGATTTTACTCCTCACCCTACTGTATTTCAAACATAATCAAAAATGTATAAAGGAAAACTCCCAACTGAAATACATTGTCACTTGTTGGCCACTTCTACGACTACGATCACTACGAAGTATTCTGTCCGAATACAGCTTCGACTTCGACTTCCGGCTTCGCTTCAATAATGTTTTGAATTACAAATTCATAAACATAAATCCAGTATACACGAATATAAAAGTATTCTGTCCGAATACAACTACGACTTCGACTTCCGGCTTCGCTTCCGCTTCGTAAATGTTTTGAATTATAAATTCATAAACATAAATCCAGTATACACGAATATAAAAGTATTCTGTCCGAATACAACTACGAATGGTATAATATTTTATACTTTACTACTCGCATAATAAAGTATTCTGTCCGAATACAACTACAACTTCGACAAAAGCAAACGTTAATTCGTTTCGCTAAGCTACGCCTCGCTTCGATGTTTAGAATTATAAATTCATAAACATAAATCCAGTATACACGAATATAAAAGTATTCTGTCCGAATACAACTACGAATGGTATAATATTTTATACTTTACTACTCGCATAATAAAGTATTCTGTCCGAATACAACTACAACTTCGACAAAAGCAAACGTTAATTCGTTTCGCTAAGCTACGCCTCGCTTCGATGTTTAGAATTATAAATTCATAAACATAAATCCAGTATACACGAATAATAAAGTATTCTGTCCGAATACAACTACGAATGGTATAATATTTTATACTTTACTACTCGCATAATAAAGTATTCTGTCCGAATACAACTACAACTTCGACAAAAGCAAACGTTAATTCGTTTTGCTAAGCTACGCCACGCTTCGATGTTTTGAATTATAAATTCATAAACATAAATCCAGTATACACGAATAATAAAGTATTCTGTCCGAATACAACTACGAATGGTATAATATTTTATACTTTACTACTCGCATAATAAAGTATTCTGTCCGAATACAACTACAACTTCGACAAAAGCAAACGTTAATTCGTTTCGCTAAGCTACGCCTCGCTTCGATGTTTTGAATTATAAATTCATAAACATAAATCCAGTATACACGAATAATAAAGTATTCTGTCCGAATACAACTACGAATGGTATAATATTTTATACTTTACTACTCGCATAATAAAGTATTCTGTCCGAATACAACTACAACTTCGACAAAAGCAAACGTTAATTCGTTTCGCTAAGCTACGCCTCGCTTCGATGTTTTGAATTATAAATTCATAAACATAAATCCAGTATACACGAATAATAAAGTATTCTGTCCGAATACAACTACAACTTCAACAAAAGCAAACGTTAATTCGTTTCGCTAGGCTACGCCTCGCTTCAATGTTTTGAATTATAAATTCATAAACATAAATCCAGTATACACGAATAATAAAGTATTCTGTCTGAATAAAACTTTGACTTTGATAACAGCTTACGTTTATATAACTTTGGTTTTTTAGAAACCTAATATGTTTTCTAGATTCAGACTTTATGCTTAAATTATTTTTTATGCAACCCTTAATAGTAAAAATAATGTGTTTGTATCTTTTTGTACTGTTTCAACATGTTAGCAGTTGTAAATTGTAAATACTGCGGCGCAACGTTTTTAATTAAAAAAAGCTTATGGTCTAGGCCTAATGAATCTCTGTATTTTAATAGGCATTTAAACGCGCGCTTTAATACAAATACATATAGCCAAGTACAACTAAGAACTTCATGCAGAACATGTCATGTTAAAATAGTTGGTCTTTCAACTGAAATCCAGCGATTGTTCTGTAACAATACTAGAGATAAAGCTATATGGCTCACTGCATCAGATCGAGTGTTAAAACAAAGTCAATCTAGTGAGAGAGAGCCTTTAGAGCCAATTAAAAGACTTTGCTGTAGACACGTAAAATGTTGCGCATGTAAAAAAAACCCAGATAAATTTGCAAGAGACGGGGAGAAGACACTTTCATTATTTCGTGAAGCAAATCAGCCAGGGGCGGAAAGATACAATAGTTCAATTCCTTTCGTACCCCTTGTTCCAAAATCTTATTTTTATGCATTTAATTTAAATCATTGTTTGTGTTCAGTTTGTTTTCGCGCAAAACGTCTTTCAGCGAAAGATAATATTGACTGCAATTGCGCATGTGATTTAAGTACAGCTATATCAGACAAAACAAACTCGTCTGAACATCTTTCAGTTAATGACAATACACAGTTTAATATTATTACACAAAACGCAATAATGCAGTATTATGCTCCGCCAGAAGTCCCTTATACATTTCTGTCTCCCAAGCAAAAACGTATAGTCGACTTAGTGAGAACTCAAATTGGATTGAATAATAAACAGTTTTACCAGAATCCTTTACGCCTTATTGTCTGCGGAATTCCCGGCAGCGGCAAATCGCAGGTTTTAAAAACAATACATCATATACTATCGCAGAAACAAGTTCAAGACCCATCGTTTGCATTTAAAACGTGTTGCTTTCTTGGGAGTTGTGCCTCAAACATAAAGGGGACAACGCTGCACTCATGTTTTCGCATAAGACCGTATAATAACGGAGCTTTAATGGATCAGTTGGTGAATGGAATTTCAGTTGCAGATAAAATTGCATTCCGTAAAGTTAAAGTTTTGCTGTTAGACGAAATTTCCACAATAGGGTTGCGTCTTCTGCATTATGTAGATAGATATTTAAGATTAGTTGATTCTTCTAGAGCCAATTTGCCTTTTGGGGGAAGAACAGTAGTAGCCTTTGGAGATTTCTTGCAGTGTTCATGTTTAGGGGACAGTCCGTTATACACAAAATTTGTTTTGAAACCGTCAGATGATTTACAACAAGCAGTAGATGTTTACAAATCTTTTGAAACCGCATTTGTGCTAGATAGGCCATTTCGCCAAAGCTGTGCTGATCCTGATCAAGAAGAGTACTACCAGTTTTTAACGCGATTAAGGTATTGGAAGCTCACACCAGCAGATCTGTTTAAACGTCAACAGAGGCAGCATCACATTCTAGACCGAGTTCTAACAACAGAAGAGATGCACGAGTTTGAACATTCAATACATCTGTACGAGCTTAACAGGGACGTTGCTAACCATAATAAGTACGTTTGTTTTTAAAATTCCTAGTATATCATAACTTATTCTATCTAGTTCTAACATGTATATATTTTAATATTTATATTAAATGAGCATTTACCATAATACCAGCAATCACAAGGTACTATCAACATCAGAAGTGGGAGGCAAATGTTGGCCCCTCAGTGTAAAGTGTCTGGTCGGCACCCATAGAGTTTTTATGTTATCTGTAGAGTATTTGCTTAGCTTTCCACAGTCAAAATGAAGCAACCATCTAAGGACCACTGGGAAATTAGCTGTAAAGGCTCTGTGTTGTCCCCGTGTAGAGACCAATTATCTTTTTGCCTTTCGTGCAACCCTCTGATAGTTATCATTTCTGATATAGACGTAACATATTATTGTCGTTCTTGCAATCTAGCAGCATGGAACGAAAATAGAAGCAAGTATTTAGTAGACCCAGTGTTTCGTTCATATAATTGTCCTGTGCTTAAAAAACGACCAACAGAAACATATAACTGTGCAAATTGCAGCATACAACTAATTGGAATTCCTGTTTCTTACTTTGTTCGTTCAGTTAAAGGGCGGTTTAGGTGTTACAACTGTACGTTTATTAGTAAACATCCTTTAAAGTTTTTAAAAAAGCATTCGGCTATACACATTGATTCGCAGCAGATATGTGTACACAACTCAGCTAGTTTACAGAAAATTAACAAATCTGGATTAGTGTTACATACTTTATCTAAGCGCCACTACATTCATCAGCGTATTAGACTTGCCAATCCTGAATACAAAAAACCAATGCACTTTTTAGCTTTAGACAGCGACGAGTTTGATTCCGATAGTGACGAAGACAATAATGTATATATTTAAGCCTAGTGCATAATTATTATCACACCAGTGTTACTGATACCTACTTGTGTGTTGCTGTGTATTGTAAATTGCTCGCCGTAGCATTTGCATAGGAAAAATATTTTAATAATTTTAATTGAATTTTTGGTTTCATAGAAAAATGATCCGGAAATATAATCCAAATTATATTGAAGTCCCATCTGTTGTAGCAACCAATAGTTCGTTCTCTCAAGACCCATTGGAACTGGATTACGGAATTCCTGTAATGCTAACGCGCAATATTGACCTGACTACAAATTTAGTTAACGGAAGCCGCGGGACCGTTGTAGACATTGTCTTCCACCAATCAAAAAATCGGATTGTTTGGAGCAACGTCGTTGATTCAATTATTGTGCACTTTCCAGAATACAGAGGAAATCAACTTGTTGTGACATCAAGAGGCCAAGGTGTGAAAATAACTCGTATTGATTACAATGAATTAGATTTAGAAACAAAGCAGTACATTACAGTGCAGTCTTTTCCCCTTGTGTTGAATTGGGGCATGACTATACACAAATCACAAGGCAGTACATTCGAAAAGGGATGTATTTATCTTGATACTCGGGAAACTATAGCATGTACAACGTATGTAGCACTTTCTAGATTCAGATCTTTTAAAAATATAATGATAATTGATAAAGATATAATTCAACCCTCACGTCTTCTTGGTATTCGGCACGAACATGAAATGCAATTGAGATGGAATGAAGAAAAACGTCTGAAAGAATTAGAACTTAGTAGCAGCAAATCTCGCCAAGCTAATATTAAGTTGCAAGTTAAAAGGTTTATGTAAAAAGATTTGTTTTAAAGTAAAAAAGTAACAAGTAGAAGAAAACCGCCCAAAAAAATAACAAAAGTGACATATGCATGCTAAAAAAACTACAACAGAAAAAAATAGTTATAGGATGTAATATATTTGTAATTCTAACTTGTACAGTAAATAAATTCTTGTATATCTGTAAATTGTAAAATACTTATAACGTCTGGTTTCACAAACTTTTGCGCAGTTTTATTATCAACTATCTCAGTGACAGTCGCAAACTTTTGTATCTATACAATGGCAGAAATTCGTAAATCATATTTAAATTCAAGGCTAAAAGGCTCGTTCTCTGCCCTGAGTGGATTTATAAAAAACAATAAGCATTTTCACGACAAGAAAAAAGTGGACAAAGAACTAAGCCAACTGAATTCATTTAGTCTACACAGACCTATTAGGAAGAATTTTAGGCGCAGGAGAACCATTGTGAACATGGCAGGAGAAATTTTTTGCTGTGATTTAAAAATCTTAGGGTCAGTCTTATCAAAAGCGAATTCCGGATATGAAAACATACTTTTTTGCATTGACGCGTTTACGAAAAAGCTTTTTTGTAGATTCATAAAGAACAAAAGACCAGAAACAGTAATTAAAGCAATGAAAAGTATATTCCATGAAGCAAAAATAACACCAATTTATTTATTTACAGACCAAGGTTAGCTGCAAACAGCTAATAGGGTAACATACAACCAATTCAAACGTTTCAAATTAATCTTAGTTTAATATATAGGACTAACAACGATATAAATATAATATTTTGTTACTTATAGGTACTGAATTTCGAGCAGAGTCTTTTCGCAAGTTTTTAAAGAGCAAGGGAATAAAATACTATAATACATATAGTGAGACCAAATCAAGTATAGTAGAAAGAGTCATAAGGTCAGCTGAAATACACACTATCTAACAAGTTTGCTATACAAAACTCAATATAAGGTTGACGCACATGCTATAACACAATATTTATTTGTTTATGTAGGACCATTTTTGAGAAGGTGGCTAGGTACATAACAGAAAAGCAAACAAACCGTATTCTTGAAATATTTCCTGCATTTGTAAAAACGTACAACAACACTTTTCATTCAACAATTCAGATGTCGCCTAATAGCGTGAACAGTTTGAATGAAAACGATGTATGGAGAACCATGTACTCAGACCTTATTAACGACACTACGAAACGTAGACCAGTGTTCAAGCCTGGCGACCGTGTGCGAATTAGTCGTACTAAATTAACATTTGAGAAAGTTAAGTATAATATAGCGTACCACGTGAGCTAAAATAACAGATTAAAAAACATGTATAAATAGGGAGACTTTTGAACAATCGAGTTAATGTATTTTTATCCTTTACCCAGGCTACAACCAAAGCTTTAGCTTAGAGTGGTTTATTGTGAAGTCTGTAAACTTGGAAACCATACCTATAACATACTACTTGGAAGATTTAAATCACAACAGCATTACTGGATCATTTTATAAGGAAGAGCTTAGCCGAGTTGAAGAATCAACATGAATTCTACACCGTTTATTCCATACTTTACCAATGCTATCAAGCAGCATATCAACAACAAACGCAGAAGATTAGACAAACATTGCTGTTCCCAATTAGATCGAGACCCAGCAGGTACCGAAAATATCTACATAACGATTACAAGTGACCAGCAAAACAATATTTATACTGCAAACACTCCGTCTAGCTTTGTAGCTGTTCTCCCTACCCCTCTAAACCTTGAAAATTACGACGTCGGACTAGTGAGTTTGAGATACACAAGCAGCATACAGCCAGCTATAGTTCAGCATGTACCAGCTACCCCAATACGTAGCGTACGTAGCGCTGAAGTTTCAGACCTAGAGCCTATTAAAAAACTGTTTCCCAACTACAAGCCAACAGTAAAAAGTTTTTTTAACTTCCAGAAACAAGAAACAACAGTACACCAATTCATGACTAGACTTAACGATGCGTTAAAGCTAAATCAAGACAAAGTGACGCTTAAAATTGAACAAAAAGCTCTCAGCTTAGACCCTGAGGAAATACATATGATCCTTTTAAACGTGTCAAAATCAAACAATGTAATTCTGGCAATCCCCACACCTCTTGCATTGTTTTTTAAGCAAGGCAGATCACGGTTTATGTCTGGAAACCATTTACCGTACGACTACTCACGTCAAGAAGACTTTGAGATAATTCCAATGGACACAAACTTCAATTTTGGGGCTGAAAAAATTGAAAGTATGGAGAACGTAATACAGTTATACCAGGGCTTTGAGACTTTTATAATTTTCAGAAAACAAATAAATACAGGGGATTCTGACTATCGTAAATGTTTTGAACGTTTTAACTCTGAGATGCGTGATCCAGAAAATAATGACACAAATCTAAAAATTGAGTTTCCTGCTGATACAAGCAATACCAAATGCAAATTGACGTTTGAAGGAAACGAAGGGGATTATGTTGTGTTACCTGAACCAATAGCACTGTGCTTAGGCTTGCAGCAACACGACAAGTTTTACAATGGCGTCTACGAATCTGAATTTGACTTTGACGAAGAGAAATACAATGAAATTGTAGACTATGATTACATGAACATTCGCCTGTTTAAAATGTGTGCACATTATATGCCAATGAAAGAACCAGAAGAAATGGACTTGGATCACATAGTGCATGAAATTAACCGCACTTTAAGTGAGCGGCTTTGGAGTGATACGACTGTACAGTTTAAACATGAAGACGGACAGCTCAGTATTCCAAACCTACGAGAAGACATTACTGTACAGCTCCCACCACTTGTTAATAGATTCTTTGGGTTTGATGACAATTTCATATTCAAAGATGGTGTCGTCGCCAACTTGCAACCGGAATTAGCAAAGGAAGAAGAACAAGAGAAAGAAAATGAAGAATTTGAAGAAGATGTAGAACCTGAGCATACTGAACCAGCTAAGCGAATGCTTGTAACATGCAATTTGATCGAAAACCAGCTCTATGCTACCCATGCTCTACCGTTGCTGCGCTCAGTTGATATCTCAAGCGAATATAATAAAGAGACAGTGCACAACTTTTTGCCAATATTATATTTGCCACTTAAACAGCAGGAGCAGCAAGTAATACGGATTACCCTTTTAAACGAATACCGAAGCCTTGTCACACTGCCTGAAAATTCGCAAACTATTATAGAATTGCAGTTCAAGCCTCGCAAAGTTTAAAACATATTTAATATAAAAAGACATAGTTCTTTATTTGCGAATCATTCTTAATTCAACTCTCAAACAACAACAACATTATTTTATTCACAGTGCTTCTTAATAAATTAAATTCAAAAATAAATTTGCAGTGCATTGCTTTACATGTACAACGACGATCCAATACACAAAGTGGTAGATCTTCTGTAGTTCTTACTTCTGCCCAGTTTCAGAGCAAACGTCTGAAAAATACGGAAAATGGTTGGGTCCGCAAATTGAATTTAACCACGATGAAATTGAAAACCTTGTGTTGTTCTTAACCCAAGATTGCAAATTGTAAAGTTTGTTGTGCGAAAAACATGAATACATTAACTCTGGAAAGTTTGTTGTGTGAGACATGCCAGTTCTGCTGGTTGAACTATACGCCGTCAAGTGTGCAAACTGTCATGTATAAAAACAAACAATACTGTACGCGATGTGAAATGCAAGAAAGGAAAAAAGATGAACAAGTACTTGCCAGCTTAAATACACCGTACGATGAGTGGATTGACTTTGATGATTTCAACGATGTTAGCAATTGGTGTGAAGTAACCCGAAGTTTTGAAAATATTGATTGTTTTGTGTGTAAATTCGATCCTGGTGATGTTTCGTCAGTCAGAGGCGAACCCGATGCAGAGTATATTCACAGCATATCTTTGTATGGGGAAACAGTGTACATTTACAAGTACATGCCAGAAATTAAAGTATGCAACTACTGCATGTTTTGGCGATGCTTGAATGTTTTAGAGAATGTTCGAGAATATATTTATGAATACAAAGAAGATGAATACCGAAGCCTTGTCACACTGCCTGAGAACTCGCAAAGTTTAAAACATATTTAATATAAAAAGACACAGTTTGTCATTTGCGAATCATTCTTAATTCAACTCTCAAACAACAACAACGTCAGCCCAGTTACTTGCAAATTATTTAAACAAACAGTGCAGTGCTTCAATTTATTTACAACATTACTAAACATGTTGTAAATCATGCGTAAAATTGTGTGTAAAAACGTTTACGAATCTGACGCTGGTGACGCACTCCAAATTGTGGACGAAGAACTTTTAAAAGACAGTTTACTCGGTGAATACTGTACACTTGAACCCATTAAAAACATTGCTACTGAAAACGACAAACAAATGGGTGCTGGAGAAGATACCGTAGGAGTTGGTCTTGAAAACACATTAAACAGCAGTGCAAACAGTGAAATAGGCCTAGAAAATACCCAAAATTTAGTTCCACTTAAATTGCGACAGCCATCCAAACGCCGTGCAATTTCTCACAAGTGCCGCGTTACTCATTGCCGTACAATTTGCCCTAAAAGAAATAAAAAAGTAGTAAAACGCAATATGCCTATAACTCAGACTAGCGGACGTTGTGTAGCTCGTCGTAAGGCACAGTCTGGAGGCTCAAGAAAACGCATTGTTCGCCGGCGTGTTCAAACTGGTGGCCGCCTAAGACGTAAACCAGTTACGCATACTAAGCAACGAGGAGGAGGCAGATCATCTGCTCAGTCTGGAGCAGGAAGACGAAGGAAAGCATACAGACGCAAATAACTTATAAACCACTGTACGTTTAATTCTACTTCATTCATCACCTAACCTACAACGAAGCAATATCAACCAAAAATTTGCAGCTCTGTCTTACCATGGATTCCACGCCAGGATTTTACGACGAATCTACAATTTACGAGGGTTCTCAAAAGTCCATTCAAAACAACCTTATCTTGGACAAGTTACCTCCAACCAACGTCAGCGTTGAAGATGCCCCCGAGTATTACCCATACTACCCCGTACTTAGCCCGCGAGATAACGAAAATCCCGTTATTTTTGATATACTGAAATCTCCGGGCAAGTATTACGCCTTAGACGGATCCTATTTAGATCTCACATGCCGTGTAATGCTAGCAGATGGCAAACCGATAGCAGCTACTGATATGGTCGCTCCGTGTTCAATGCTGTTCTATGGTTTATTCAGTAACATGGAGTTCTATCTAAATGGACAGTTGATATCCGATAATTCAAATCATTACGCCATCAGTTCTTACTTGAAAAAGGAACTCTCATCAAATCCCATTGAAAAGAAAAACAGCATGTTAGACCAGTTGTACATACCTAACACAACGCCAGATAATTTTACTAAAACTGACGACGGCTTCATGGCTCGATATAACATTGCTAGAGAATCAAAGCCGTTTACAATGGTGGGAAGGCCAGAATCGCCATTCTTCACACAGACTCGAATGTTACCAGGAGAAACTGATATCCGAATAATTATGAGAAGATCTCACCCTGCCTTTTGCATTGATGCAGAAACTGAAACAAGAACCGGGTACTCTGGTTGCCCGTTTCGCGTGGACATTGTAAATGCTGTACTGTACTTGAAAAGACAGACAGTATCTCCGTTGGCTATTGAAAAGCATCGACTGAACCTTAATAATGGTACTCTTAAGTACCCGTGTATTGAACCTGAAGTGAAGAACTTTGTTATTCCATCCGGCGTGAGTTCACATTCACTTGATAATTGTATCAATGGAAGATTACCACAAGTTATTGTGTTCGGCCTTGTGGATTCTGAAGCGTATCTGGGAAAACTCACAAAATCCTTTTGCAACTTTCAACATTTCAATTTAAGTGAAATTACGGTCTCAATGAACCAAGAAGCAATTGAATACAAGACATTGCCTTTACAATTCAAGAAAGAAGATGGATCAGGAGAAGAAAACTTTTTGCTGGCTCTGAACACTCTCAAGAAAACAGCAGCAAATCCAAGCCTTGGTAACGGGGTAAATAGAAACAACTATACAAAGGGAAGAGTCTTATTTGCATTTGAACTTGTACCTACACAAGCCAATGCTTTAAGCGTGAACAAAACTGGACAGGTCCAAATCAGTTTGAAGTTTAGAACTGCACTAACCAAGTCAGTGACAGCTATACTATATAGCCAATATCAAAACATTATTGAGATTGACCGCAACAAACAAGTTATCATCAACCGTTAAAATGTAAAGTACCAAACAAGTTTGTGCAAAAACAAAAAACAATTTAGCTGCGAGTATATATGTTAATGTATCTATAACAAGTCTGTTTGTTCCTTTACAGATGTTGAACAAACAACAACGTTCACATTATGAACACTGGAGAATTACAACAATGTCTCAAAATCTTACTTGGAGAAACTCAAGTAAAGTTCTACGTAATTGCAGCAGATCAAATGCGGTCAACTTTGTTCAGCGCAGAAAAAAGAAACAATGGAATTACTTACCCTATTGCAATTATTCAAAATACAGACAAGCTGGAAAGCCCTGGGAAGCACTGGATTTCTTACTGGGTGACTTCAAAGGACAGCTTCGAATATTTTGACTCGTATGGAAATCCAATTCAACGGTATCGAAATTTGCAATTGCCAGGAAACCATATGGTGGCTGAAAACTGCACAGTGCTACAAAGCGGCAGATCAACAGTGTGTGGAATGTATTGTATATATTTTCTCTACTCTAGAGCTTTAGGAATTAGTTATAAAGATTTTTTAAGTATATTTACAAGCTCTGTACTAGTTAATGATAGAAAAGTGAGGAAATTTATAGAAATGATCCCTAGTGTAATACCGAATATGTATAGCGTACCACCTAAACTACAGTCTAATACATTTAAAGTTTCGTGTCCAGAGTTTTGCCATAGTTTAATAATGTACTATTAAATATTATTGTAATATTGTGTAAGAAGTGTAGCCTAACTTTATAAAAAATGTATCACAAATTTATTATAAATAGCAGTATATGTAAGAACTTTTGTCAGTAGCAGTTTAGATTTTATAATGTCAACAGCAACCACTGTCGACTTTAGATTAATTCACCCTTTTACGGCTATGATATGTGGCCCTAGTTCATCAGGAAAAAGTACTCTCTGTCTAGAAATTGTTAAGCACCGAAAACAAATTATTAGTGAAAAAATAAATAAAGTAATATATGTTAGTGTACATACAAAACCAGAACAGTTTTCTGGCATTGATTTTGCATCGGACAGTGAAATAACATTAGTGTCAGATATAAATAACATTGAAGCATTGTTAGATGATATCAACAGCCCGTGCCTATTGGTTTTAGATGACCACTTAAACTTTATAGAGTCAAATCCAAAGGCCAGACTCTTAGTTCAGAAAATATTTACTGAGTTGTCTCATCATATGGACTTTAGTGTTATACTTGTTCTACAAAACCCGTTTACCAAAGAGTTGAGAACTACAAGCTTGAATACTAAATACATGATATTGTTTGACGTACCAAGAGATAGAAGCATTATTGGTCAAATTTCAAGACAAGTTAGCCCTGGACGTCCCAAGTTCCTGCAAGAAGCATACGAGAAAGCATGCAGTTTACGCCAGCACAGTTACATAATGCTAGATTTGCATCCAAAGTGTCCCAATCCTACAACATATGTGCGAAATAACGTATTTCCGTGTAATGGTACTGACATTTACATACCAACTCAACCATAAAAATGGCTCAAACAAACAATAGTGGCAGTCGTTTTGAACAAAATTACAAGTTTCTGTCAAATTTAACATTTTACAAGTCTAAGGAATACAAATCTCTTATAACAAGTGCAACATCTGAACAATTATATGCATTGGCTGAAACTATATACAACGTAAATAAATTTTGCAAACATCCACTTAAAGGATACAATACTCAAATAAAGACGCTAATAAGGCGATTAACGTGTGACGATATACTACGCCTGCGCAAAGTTTTACTCAAGTATCATAAACTTATTCAAGCAATTTTAGCTACAGTGTTTTATAAGGTGTACAAAAGTGAAATTTGTCGTACTACTTTATTATCTGACATAATTTGTGACTAGCGTTCTACGTTTTAACAAACAAACAAAAATGGCAACAGTTATGAAGGCAATTGAGCCAAAGCTGTATGCTGAGCTTATGAAAATACGTGCAGAACAGACTAATAATAAACCTGCCTATAAACCCAATCCAGCATCTGCACCTCCCTCTCCTAGCCAATTTGACAATACACAAATGCAAGACTTACAAAATGGCAATGAAACAGGAAATCAAAAGAAAACTCTTAAACGACAAGATTGGATTCAGTACGAAGAAATGATTTCAAGACCCATTAAACGAAAACGGCGTAATATAAGTGCATAAAAATTCTTGCAGAACTAAATGCAAAAACTTATATAAACAGTTGCAAATTTTCAATTGTCACCAGTTGCATACAACAACTCACAGCGTTCAATACTTAACATTAACCATGCCTTCAATACGCATATACGTTGCAGTGCTGCTTGTGCTTCCAGCACTTGCATTGGTATGCAACAATGTAGCTGCAGCTGATGTGTTAGCTGCGCCACCTGTGACTGAAGATAAACTCGCCACAAGATCCTCTGAAAATATCAAAGGCCAAATGGACGGGACTAAACCAGCTCAGCAGTTTAATACTACGCAACTTCCTCTAATTCAATCCAATTCATTTCATAAATTTATACTTCAAGCATTAAAGTATATGCTTGAAAGTCTAAATGCCCAGAATGGAATTATCATGGACGTGGTCGAGAAGTTTCAACACACAGAAGCTAAGCCATTGGTGAACAACACATTTGATTACATATGTAAGTGAATAATATTATTTGTTCACTGACTCGTAAGTTTGACTTATATACCTTATACAGTGAAAACTTGTATAGCTAATAGTAGTTTAACTAGCACTATGTATATACACATACTAATACATGACTTTTGTTTTCTGTTTCGGCGTATGTACAGCAATCTACGTGTCATTTATCCTGGTCCTGCTCCTGTTTGCATTCAAAATTATAAAGCTGTTCAGAAAGGGGAGAACCTGGCCCCCTAAAGAAGTGGGTGGAGACCAACAAGTGGGCGTGATAGAGCGGCTCGAAGATTCAGTTATAAATACTGGTATCCAACTGACTCAGCCTCACACTACTCGCAGCAGCAGTTCACGCACCTAACTCAAGAACCTGAGAAGTCTTAAAGCCATACATCTACACAACCCACAGTTCCAGGCAGGACTCTACTGCTGTATCGGAAACCCAACCGTGGTGTTTCACATTACCCTCCTCTATAGTTAAAGTATTGCTTTACTAACATGGACCCTCAAATTACCCCATCCTATACTACACGAGTTGTCGGCGCACAACTGTATTACGAGCAAGAAGATTACCCTTTGCCCACAGTGCTCGGATCATCCCCCAACCACTTTAAGTGTTCTTTTCCCCACTGCCTGTTTAAGTGTTACTTTCATGTACCGTATAAGTCCCATGTGGAGCACGTACATCAATGTGAAGATTGCAACCTGTTTTGTTTAAACAAACAGCACCACCAATGCTCTCATGTTGGAGAAAGACTTGGGCACATTGAGAACCGCAGCCAAGATCTTGTAGGGGGCGGCACCAGTCGATCGGGGGCAACATATGGACCAACTACAAGCACAACCAGCCAACCAGCAAGAAAACGACTACGCCGTTCACCTCAAATAGATTTAGACGTGTTTCAAGAATATTCGCGATATCATAAGGGAATGATTGTAATCTACATTCACAAGCCAATTGAAACATTTGCAAGTATTGAAACAATAATGGCAGAATTGCATAATCCCTTTGTAAAGTTACTGACACAAAACCTGAGTGTACATAGTGGTATTAAAGCTCAGCTTATTATTGTTGCTACAATGGAATTGGAAGTTGAAGTGGAAACTGAGAAAACTATAAAAGTGCGTAACCCCACCTTTACAGGTCAGAATTACGATATTTTTAATACAAGTGAAATTGACAAGTTTGTATTAAACAGCACAAATGAGTGCGTAGAAAGACTAACTGATTATAACAAGTATGGAACTGGATGGGTACTTCGCGAAATTGAATCAGTTCAGGTGAAGATTGGTGTACTAAACTTATTTGCAAATGCAGAAGCAAAGGGATACATCAAGTTTCCTAAAATGAAACCTAGAAAGACTGGCTATTTGAACATTAAAAATAAATGCAACGAGTGTTTCAAGTTTTGCGTCGCTTGTCATCGGTTTCGACAAGAAATAATAGACAATAAAATGTATAAACTAAAACAGGAAAACAAAGTGCAACGGGCAGACAATATAAAACAAAGCTTGGAGTACCCAGAACAGTACCGACGATACTTTTCAAGATTTGATTTTACTGATATTACATGTCCTTTGCAAATGGACAGCTTGACTGGATTAAAAACATTTGAAATAAAAAATAATCTTGGAATCAATATTTGGAGCCACCGTGAAGATCAAATTATTCAAATCCGAAGATGCCAGAATACCGACATAAGTGAAAAGTGTAATTTATTTCTGATCCAAAACAATTCTGCAAATGAAGAAAGCAAAGCTTATCATCTTGTGTTGATTACTGACATAAACAAATTTCTGCGTAATGGGCATAATAATAAGCAATTTTATTGCCAACTGTGTTTCAGATCGTTTAATTCAGAACAGAATTTGGATCAACATCTAGAAAACTGCCAAACTCTTGTGACAAAAAACATTGTGTTTCCAGAATTACACGAACGAATCAAGTTTTCCAAATTGTGGCAAACCCTTCCCTACCCGTACGTTATTGTTTATAAATTTTTAACATTCTTAAATCCTACTGAAGATAAAAAATCTGTAACACACAATATCAAGATTTCAAACGAAATTCTTCCAGCCGCATATTCGTTTGTTATTATAAGTCAAATGAAACACTTCGATAAGGTTATAGCAGTGGAGTATTTCGATGGTCTAAATTTAATGAATCATTTCTTTAAAAGAATATTCACTTGGGCAGAAAAGTTATTGTCCAACATAAGAAACACCAACAACTTTGTACAGCCATCAGAGGAAGAAAAGAAACAATTCAATGAAGCATCACATTGTCACATGTGCAAACGTGAATTTGACAACAATAAGAAGATATTTAAATATTTTCATCATAACCACCACCAGGGTAACTTCGAGTTTGCAGCATGCAGCCGATGTAATCTACAAATAAAGTACAAGTTTGAAATACCCATAATTTCACACTGTGGAGGAACAATTGACTACCACCTATTAATAAGTGCGATGAAAACAAATAACTTTAAAGCTAAGGATGTCAAAGTTATTGCAAAATCCGCCAGTGATATAAAATCTATAACAATAACTTCAAAGGATACTTGGCTACCAGATCTTCATCTCCAATACCCGTCAGAAGACAACACTGGGGAACAGTATACTGGAAAAAAATTCAACTCAAAAGTTAAAGTTCGTTTCATCGATTCGAGTTTATTTATGGATACAAGTTTAACAGATTTGGTTGAATCTTTAAAATCACAAAATAAACAAGATCTAAAACTTGTGTCACAGTGTGTGTCGCATTTTGCTCCTTCAAGTAAAATGAAATTATCAAACCCAGAAGCTAAGAAGTATAAAGAAGAATGTATTAAACTATTACAGACGCCCCTGTGCTTTCCGTTCAAGGCACTAAATAATCGTTCTGCATTTTCGAAAAAACTCATTTTAAGAGAACAATTTCAGCGATCAATACTAGACGACGAGCCAATTTCTGAAACAGAATGGGAGCTTGTGCTAAAAGTGTGTACTCAATTTGAACTTACAACATTGCGCGATTATACTAGAGTTTCGTGCATAATAGAAACACTTTTACTTGCTGAAGTATGGCAAAACTTTAGAAAGCTTGGACTTCAAAACTACCAACTGGACCCAACATACTCCATGACGCTGCCCAGCTTCTCTTGGGAGTGTTTTTTGAAATTCACAGATGCTGAAATTGATTACATAAGAGATCAAAGAATATTAGACATTGCGACAAACGGAATACGTGGCGGTCAGTGTATTTTCACTCAGAAGCATGTAGTTGCCAACCATGAGCGATGTCCGGAAGGATTTGACGAGTCAAAACCTCGCAAGCAATTGCTTTCACTAGACATCAATAGTTTGTATGCATATAGCTTAAAACAGCTAATGCCAGTGTCGGATTATAAGTACATGGAAGCCAAAGACCTGCAACATATCAACTGGGCTGATTCTAACTTTGGCAACGAAGAGGGTAGCTTCGGATATATACTAGTAGTGGATTTAGAATACCCTGCACATTTACACAAACGAGACGAAAACCTGCCTCTTGCAATGGAAAAGCGAACATTGAATCTACAGGACGTTGCTAACATCATATGCCCGAATAAAACTACAACTGCCAGTTTGCAGCGGCAAGTATCCCGCCCCCGATTGATGTTAACTCTTCATAACAAGTACAAGTATACAGTGCATTTCAAGGCTCTGCAGTATTATTTGTCTAAGGGATTAGTTTTATTAAAAGTTCATTGTGGCGTAAGATTTAAACAACAACGCTGTTTTAAACCATACATTGATGTTAACTTGGAAAAACGCAAAGCAGCCAAAACAGAATTTGAGAACAAAGCACTCAAAAAAAATAACAATGTAATTTACGGAAAAACAATTACAAATATCTTGGAATTTGTAAATGCTCATATTTGTACAAGTGCAGCAGAAGCTGAGAAATCATTAGCATCACCTCGTTGCAAAGACTTTGAGGGATTGTCAGAAGATCTCAGCATATTCACAGAAGAATTGAAAACATATCGCGTTACCAACTCGCCATTAACTGGAGTAGCTATTTTAGATACTTCAAAAGTGTTGTTCTATAAAAAATGGGATCGTCTCTGTGAGATATTTCACGACAAGGCACATCTGGATTACAGTGATACAGATGGGTATGAAATGCACACAATTGACGAGCTAAATACATTTTGGGACGATATCTTTAAAGCAAAGATAGAGTTTGATTTTAGCAAAATTCCTCGCGACCATGAGTTCTTTAAAATGTATGAGCACCAGTTCCCAGGTTTGCACAGTCTAAATAAAGACAAAAGCGGAAAGTTAAGAATACAAAGCTTAGACTTAAAAGAACTTATTATTTTAAAACCAAAAATGTATAGTTCATTGTACTTAAACGACACTCAACAACAAAAGTGTGCAGGAATTTCAGCAGTTGCAATGAGGCAGTGTAAACACAACAAGTATAAAATAATGTTGGAAACAAACAAACCTTGTAAGATAAATGTGAATTCTGTAAGGTCTAAGGACCATAACTTGTACATTGTAAACTTTAATAGATTGGCATTTAACTCTTTGGATTTATCTCGAGTATTTCCAGATCCAAATAATTGTAATTATAGTTTACCTTTCGGTCATGTTGATTTACGTAAGACATAACTTGGTTTGAAACATCACATACGTGAAAAAAAACTTGTAAATATGTAAATATTGTAAAAACGATTCTTGTAAATATTAATTTTAGTTAAAAAATAAAATTAAAGTATGTGTAAGCTTGTGTGAGCAACTATAGTTTTTAGTTTAATTATAAGTAGCACTATGTATTTAATATTAGCTTAATAATATACTATAAATACAAATTTTAAAAAATATAAATTAATTTTAAAACGGATGTATTGTAAGATGTACATATGTGTAAATATTTAACTTAAGTTTAATTCAGAATACTGAAAACCATTATGTAAATATCAATGTAAATTGTGTCGGTGTAGCAAGAAAATTTCAAAAAAAAATAAAATGTAAATATGTAAATACTTTAATTAAATCGCTTTATTTGCATTTCTTCTAGTTCATTTTACTTATATTCCTATAACTAGCATACAACACAAGGGAAATCCCCATTCATAGGGAGCTACCTATGTAAATACCCACACAGAAACATGTCATAATAAGAATAATATTATTAAATTCTATGGCCACGTAACACTATGCCATGTAATGTAATGCATGTAGTCCGAATCCGCCTGTCTCCCAATGCATCCCATTATATCTACCCGTTGCATCTCTTCATATCTTCCCGTTCGTTCCCGTTTTCATTCCTTCCATATCTGCCCTCATTACTTCCCGTTCCTTCCCATATACCTTCCCGGATACCTTCCCAGCTACTTCATCTTTCTCACTCCCAACATCCAAACTCACCCCACCAACCCCAAAACACTCCTATGCTACAACACACTCAGTAAAACATTAACTATCCCAGTAGTTACGGTAAACGTCACTGGATGGTTGATTGAAACGCAATCTCCTTCGGTGCTCCTTAGTGACCACTAATTACTGTAGGGGCCTAGGGAATGAGACTCCTTTACTGTGGAGGAGGGTGCGGGGATAGGTGAAAGGGTACAAAGACCGAGACGATCTAACGCGGTAGCCTCCTATTTCCCCACCCACAGTGACTCGTTGAGTCTGGTTGTATGAACTTCGGTTAAATCGACCTAATGAATAAATTATTATTATTATTATATTATTTAAGGTATTCATTTACCTCATTCATTATTTATGTAGTCTGCTCTAAAGAGCTAACCTTGTGGTACGAACAGGCAACAGGGGGAAAATAATGGTCAAGAAGTAAGCGCTGTTTGTAAAAATATAAATATTATTCAGTAAAGTTATAATTTATTCTTAATTTCTACAACCATCGCAAATAACTAAATATTTTCATTGCCCTGAATCACGTCCAAAATAAAATATTGCATTGCTCAGATATATTTTAAATGACATGTTATCATTTTTTAAATAGATGTTATTAATATAGTTAACAGAAGACATTAGTTTAGTTTACATGGTCACATTCATAACTTTAGAATAAACGGACAGAGGCAGACAAAAGAGTGTCTTGTCTTATGCCAACATTGCCAACTGGCCTCTGGAAGATTTAAACCTCATTTGCATGTATTATTTACATCACAGAGTGCGAGCTGCAAGCATATAGTTACCCGGTTGTTTTGACTTCTTTCGACGAATATTCAAAAATTTTAGAGAAAATTGGTTTTATCAAACAAAATATTATTTAAAATAAAAAATGATACAAAAATCGCAAAAGGGTGTAGTTAGTTATGTCATGTGGTCAATGTGATGTGATCATTGTGATTATTGTGATCATGTGTTAGATTTAAGAAAGTAAGTGTGGGGTATTTTGCAAAATACTTGAAACAGTACAAACGGCGCAGCCTTTTGATTTTTCAGTTCTAGAATATTGAGTAATAAAAATAAAGTAATAACTGGCAACTGACAACTCTACTAGTGAGAACTAACTAACAAATAAATAAATAGGCCAATAATTAAATAAAACATAGTTATTATTATTAATGAGCACAGTATAAAACAAAGTAAAACCACAGAATAATTTTCAAGCAGTATTAAATATTATTCCCTATATATATACACACATACCATCCCATACACACATATATATATAGTACACAACTAATGTACGCAGTACAATGCATACTACACACACACACAAACCAACACGCTGAGACAGGATATTTCCTCAGCACTACAAATAATATTCTTGAATATTATTTGTCACAGCAGTGATTTTAGTCGCTCACTTAAAATCACCCATCCTATCTTTAACATTGGGACAGCTTCTCCCATTTAACTCCACACAAACGGAGAGAAGGAAGTTTTTATTACTTTGACCTCAATAAAAACCTACACTCCACACAATCCACACCAACTCACACACACACAAGTACATACAAGTACATACATTACAATTCTTTGTTTTAACATTCAATCACTATATCATTGATCTCAACCAATAACAAATACTAGCCTCAGTGCATTGAAGTGAAATAAAGAGACAGAACTCAGAAATTACTTGGACGAGAAGGAAGCATAATTTATTTCTTCCATATTTTTCCATCATTTTTCACTCACTCATAATTCCACACAGTGGTTTATGGGAGTTCTCATTGTCTATTCCTATACGGAATAACACGTATTCAGCACTCGCTTTACCCTGCAAACAATGTAAAGCCTTGGACCGTTCAAATAACCGTCAAAACCGATGAACCGGACCACAATCACAACCACAATCTCAACTAACAAACTGGATTGAAACTACTGATTTTTCCCCCATAAGTCCTGGCCAGGCACTTTAACAATCAGTACAACAACCAGAAAATTTTGAGAAATAAGCACAGCTTTTTCTTTATTATTTTCCAATCCGGACAATCCTCACAAATAGTACAAACGCTATTTAAATTTGATTTTATTCACAGAATAGATCATTTTTTCTAACAAACAAAACAAACAAAAGAGGAAATATAATTGTAAATTTCTCACAGAGATTTTACATTTTATACAACAAACCGGACTTGAGGAGGGATTCCATTACAACTCACAAGGGAACCCCCTCACTTGACGATTATAAATTTCTCACAGAGATTTTATTTTCTGTCATATTTTAGAGGACAACTAACCTCTCAAGGCATCGTAATTTCTCACAGAGATTTGCGCTTGACCTTACAACTCACAAGGGAACCTACACCCACTTGACGAGTATAAATTTCTCACAGAGATTTTATATTTCCGTCACATTTGAGAGGGCAACTCACCTCTCAGGTCATAGTAAATTCCTCACAGAGGTTTTACGACTGACATTTTCTTTTGCAGCACTCACAAGGGAACCACCACCTGCATGACGATCATAAATTTCTCACAGAGATTTTATTTTCGCTCATATTAAGGAGGGCACCACACCCTCAAGCCGTCGTAACTGTCTCCCAGAGGCGTTGCGATTGACTTCATCCTCACAAGGGACACACCCCGACTTCACAAATACAAAATTACAACTGGAAAACAACCCACAAATACAATAATAAGGATCTCACAGAGAAATTATTATCTGTGTTCTCACAAGGGACCACCCCCAACATACACAGAGATTTATCCTTCGGATAATTGCTGCAACCAAGTCCTACAACTCACAAGGGAAACACCCCGGACTACAATACAATCACTATAAACCCGGATTTCTACCATCATAACTCACAAGGGACACACCCCAACATGGCAGAATTCACAAAAGATCCGGATGTAGAACGTCTATCAGACATCCTCAAACAAATGATAGTTCTACAGACACAACTACAAGACTGTAAAAGCCAACTTCACCCTCTGATGGCCCGTCACAAAGCAAATTCACAATCACAAAACGATGACTGGAACCAAATCACAAAGCAACTCATTGCAGTCCACAACAATATAACTCAACAATGCACTCACATTGGACTCACTACACCAGTCATCCCCTCAATGGAACAAAATCCGAATGTCATTAAGTCACAAGAGACGGCTGATCACCGTCCTCTCGACACTACAAACAATATGGACACACAACTCAAAGTTCAGAACAATTCAAACACAATGGCCACACAAAAGCCACAAGAATTCCCACAATCGGACCCTTCGCCCAGCAATCTCCCTTCCGAGGCCTTGATTCTGGTGCCACCGCAAGAGGTCGCGGTCGATGACGTACAAAATCTCACCGCCAACACAAAAATTCAAACGGCAACTAATCCCGTACCAGTACTACAAACTGAAGACCACAATGGTAAAAGTGACCCCAACGGTCACCCCTCCACAATTATACCTCCTAATTCGGACATAACCCATGACAAAGGAGTAGAAATGGCCACCCAAGAGCCACAGCAATTACAACATACAGACTCTTCGCCCAGCAACCCCCCCTTCGAGGCCATGGTTCTGGTGCAAAAGGAAGACGTCACGGCCGAGACAGTACACAATCTCGCCGCCACAAAGCCAATCACAAAAGGCCCCAATACAAGTGATTCTGCAGACGGTACAACCGTGGCAGTAAATCAAAAACATACTACCAAACCACGCCCACAAGTGGAAACTCACAATCAAATTTCATTCAACCCTGCAATTCTCCCCATAAAAGACTCAACAAGCGAAACCACAACTATCGAGACCACAACAAACAATACAAAACTCGAAACAATGGCAGTGGAACCCGAAACTATACAAACCGACACAGTAAAGACCACGCCCACAAAACCCGCCACAAGGGACAACAAACCGACAACCTCAAAAGGCAAACTAACCTTCATGAAAATACCCGGCGACATGAGCCGAGATGCCTTCAGGCAACAAATTCAAGACAACTTGAAAACCCTGGGTCGAGATAAAGGGAAACACGCATATTTCAAATTAGCTCCGGAAGTGCCCACAGACGGCCTGGATGCTATCAAACAATTGGAAAACCGTATCAAAGTGTACGAGAATCTCAAAACTCTCATTGACGAAGAACCTGACTATGAAGTTCGATTAATGAGCGGAGGACGCGTAGTCTCCACACAAGGACTTGACGCGACTATACAAATAGCGAGGGACACACTCACCCGTTACAAATCGGACCCCTCAACAATTCCACAACTCATGGAAAAAATGAGCCACGTCGCTCAGTCGGAGACACTTTCCCCGGCAGATGAAGAGGATATCCCGGTCCTTACAATGGATCTAGATGGCATTAAACCAGGGGATCCTATCAAATTCAAAGACATGTCCACTTATCAACTAATTGATACCCATATCATCCAAACTGCACTAGCATACGAATATGGACATGACACTCTCAAAGCTGATCAAGTCTATGATTTCCATATGTCTCAAGAAATCTATCGTGAAGAATTAATAGCCTCAAGGATCGATAGAGACAGACAATCCTCATGGGAAAAGATATCAAAGGGAACAACAAAACGAACCAATCCCCGGACAGGAGTTCACCTTAAAGGGTACCATATTACCTTAGTGGAACACTTGAACCCCCGGGAACAACACAAACTACTCAAACGACAGAATGTCTACTATGATCCAGACTCTCGACACTTCACACTAATTCCCGTCAACAAAGTGAACATTGAATATGTCTTACCACCTGAGGAACGCAAAGCACAACTCAAACAAATTTTCGCTGCAACTCCAGCACTACACACATCCTCAGTGGAAGCTAGACGACAAGAACTATATGCCAACAATCCTCTTGGTAAATACATTATGGACAAAGTACAAGCAGATTCCATAGCAAATACTACCCCAGACTCCCTCTGTGGACACTGTGGCAACAAAGGTCACGTAGTATGGAACTGCGTCTACACTACTCGCTCTTCTAAAGCAAAACGCACACAATATGTAGACCAACAACAAGACAAAATACAACAATGGATCGCTGAATATTACTTAGAAAAGGCACTACAAGACGAAGCTGACAAAGAAGCACATGCGGACACTGCCGCGGAATACCGCCCTCAAAGCACCCTACCAGCTGACACTGAGAAACCGCATGATCCAGAAGCCCTACCACCTCCAGAAACAAGGAGGGGCGACAGCGATGATGAAGGCCTCATAGACCCTCTTACACTCTGCGAAATCTGTCCAAAATATGATTTCGTACCGAATGCTTGTCCAGGACCTGACGTCATTAATCCCGATTATTTTCGAGGACGCGAATCACCACGTATAAGGAGCATAGATCATCTTCCATTCCATACCCTGTCAGAACCAGTACTGGAATATGAATTAAGAGAGATGCCAACAAGCTCCACACTAAAAGCAATGATGCATTGGGAAGACTACAAACTAACCAGTGACAATATTCCGTGCTCACTATGCACCGGACTCGGTCATGTTGCGAGACGATGCCCTGACCGTCCAGAAGCTACTACTTCCGAAACTAAACAAGTTGCTTGCGAAGACAAAGCCCGCCTCCAACGCCAAGCTACTCACTACAATCAACAGATGGAAGCCCTGAAAGCATCTGAAACCTTTAAGCTGGCCCAAGCAGTCAAACAAAACAGTTTTCTGGACTACAAAAAATCCAAAAGAATACTATACAAACTCCAACACAGCACCCCAGGTTCAACCTGTGCCATATGTGAACAGACAGGCCATGCCACTTTATTCTGTGACACTCACCCGTTTACTTTCAAAGCCAATTTGCGACAAATGCAAGAAATCACGGAACAACTCAACTCCCAATGGGAACTAGAATTCCATCGAGACCGTCAGTCACAGCTACCCGAACCTACGACTGAAGAACCCCCGGCAGATTTTCAAGCCCGGGCATTTATGGTCAGGAGGGATACAGCCTACTCCTCACACAATACCAAACGACAACGATTGAATGACGACAACGCACAGACAAAGCATATCTCGCATACAACTAATACAAATTCTCGCGAGATAGACAATTCAATAGTCATTCAACTTTCTGATTTATCGGACTCAGACACCGACACTTCGACTCAAGCTGCAAACCAAGAAGTCGAATCAATTTTCAACAGAGTAATGGCGAAAATTCAAACCCCAGCCATTCACCCTCTCATATCTCTAGACTACCGTGAATTCTATCGCCTCAATGAATTTGAAGAATACCACAGGAAAGAACACGGGACCCACTACGGTGCACACGAATCTAGATACGAATTTCGAATGTTCAACCCTGAAATCCACAACTGGATAGTAGAAGATGAAATTGCCACGATTCTGACCAAAGAATGTGGAATCCAAAACCCCAAACGCGACAGACCACTACTATTTCAATCACGTCGTGCTAATCTTCTCCCACAACTCAGTATCAAAGAAAGGGCGAACACAATGGAAGAAATTCGCATGTATGGACGCCGAGCTAGGATTCTCTCATACTATGAACCTAGAACCCCCAGGGACCCGGACGCTCCAAAAACACAAGACGAAATTGACGATGAACATGTATACAACTTCCACAAACCAGCAAACATTAATGGTACACGCCGCACAGGTGTACTTCTAGATGCGGATGGACGACCAATACCCTCCCGCCTACACCGAGCTCACATGGCTCAGTTCATTCCAAGCGTCAATTATATCCGGCCTACAACGCAACAACCGGACGATGATCATTTTCATCCTGTCACCAATGACACATCATCCTCCCTGCCCAAAGACTGGAGGATCGAACCAATCAAACATTCAGAACCATATGCTTACAAAGCAGTCAGAGACCACTTTATCTGGCCCTGCGACACTGGCGCTAATATCCATTTATGCGGTCGCAAGGAATGGTTTTCCTCATACAAACCCTTCTCAACAGGACCCAGAGGAATAAGGATAGCAGACAACTCCATCATCTATGCGCAAGGCTATGGCTCTGTAGTAGTCTCTGCCTTTAATGGAACAAGATGGGACCCTTTTGAACTACAAGATGTCTGGTATCTCAAAAATGCAGCAAATCTTTTTTCCGTTACTAAAATGGTCAACCAAGGGAATATTATATTTGAAGGTAACAAAGAGAAGATTGAATTCTATCGCCTCAATCCCGCAACCATGGAAAAAACACTGATACTCAAAGGCATGACATCCACCGAGCCTGGCGGCTCCGGCCAATTAGTTATGCTCTTCAAGCCTATCAAACAATTACCCGTAGCCATGATGACCCGTGGCTTATCATTGGGACGTGTCCAGAGATGGCATGAAAAACTCGGACACATCAACTATCGCTACTTACAAAACACCCTCAGAAACGGTGCAGCTACACTCGGAAATGGGAACGTTCTAGAAAATGTCAAGGATTGTATCATATGCAACCGCAGCAAGGCCACAAAGAAGCCCTTCCACAGCCAATCCTCACAAGACACCTATGAAACAGGCGAGTGTATACACGCTGATTTGGTACATGCCAAATTTCCCTCAATCAACCGCAATCGCTACTTCCTGCTCCTGAAGGACGATCACTCAGACTACCGGAAAGTCTCCTTTCACTCGGACAAGGAAGCATTAACCATTCTACCTGCCATCCAAGAATTCTGCGCTTGGATAGAAACTAACAGTGGAAACAAGGTTAAATATTTCAAAACTGATGGCGGCGGAGAATTCAAGAATGCCCACCTTCAACGATGGTGCAGCAACAATGGCATTCGCTTCCTCATTACTCCTCCGCACTGCCCTCAATCAAATGGCAAACTAGAGCGCGATGTCCGGACAATCCGTGAAACCGCAGTCTCACTCCTACTCGAAGCCAATCTACAAGCTAGATTCTGGGAAGATGCTGTCGACACTGCAGTCTACCTTCATAACCGAGTATGCCATGGCAACCGAAAAACAACCCCTTTTACAATGATGTGTAAGAAGCCAACAATACTCTCCAATCTACACATTTTCGGCTGCCCCGCCTCCGCCAAAATAGTCAATCAACGTAACTGGTGGGAAGGCAAGACAAGAGAAGGCCTCTTTGTCGGCTACAAAGAGCACAGCCTGGAAGTCAGACTATATGATCCCAAGACCAAGTCACACTTTTGGTCCCGCCACGTGGATTTCTTTGACTCCAGAATACCGGTTCAACCCCCGCCATCACACTTATTCAGAGACGACCAATTCTTTGATGCCCATACTTATGGTGGAGACCGGATTGAAGACCTTCGCCTATATACTACTAATCAAAGGAATAACGCTGGGGACTTAATTACTCCTCAGAACACTCTACCTACAAATGAGTCATCACAGCACTCTTTGACGCATCCCGTCAACATACCTGTCGTTATTCCACAACCAATCACAACCACTACAAATCCGACCGGAAATGAATTGGTACCCTTTCAATCACAAACTCAACAAGCCCAGAGATCACCACAAACGGCACAACCTAGACAATTCCACATGCAAACTAGATCATCCATTAAACAAGGGACACCTCAAACCAATTCTACACCAGTGGCCCCCAAAGTATCTAACACTCCAGTTTCAACTCGGGACCACCGGACACCAAAACGAACAATACCTCAGCCCATTATCATCAAAACAGGCACTCCTACTGCGGACTCACCCGCTAGACACAACGTCACCCTGGTTCAAGAAAGACTTCGCCAGGAGGTAAATTCAACAAACAATACTTCCTTATTTGAATACTCAGACAATGATGATGATGACGACGAAGCTGAGACCACTCTGGACAGAACCACGGACACTAATACTCCAGGTTCCGCTCGCACTACTCTTACACCCACAGACGTCAGTACCCTTTGGGCTCCACATCAAGAAGCAACCCCAGAGGACGCCAACCCAGACGTTCCTATCACCCAAGGTGATGTAGTCATGAGTGAAGATCCACCGATCCCAGACAATGATCGGCTCCAAAATGAACAACTCCAACAAGCCACTACACGTGCAGGTCGTACTACCACTTTATCCAAAAGACTTGCTGGCTATGTATTATACTATGCACACGCAATACCACAAGAACCAGTCAAGGCACTACTCGCAAATACTCTCTATGAACGCCTTGATGATCAAGATCGGACTCACAAACGACCAGTCATAATTCCACAAAATTACAATCAAGCCATGAAGACCCCTGACCGCCACTACTGGAGGGAAGCCATGGACTCTGAATACAACTCTCTACTCGCCAATGAGACGTGGACTCTTGTCCCGAAACCAGACAATCGACAAATCATACCTTCTATGTGGATTTATGGACACAAAATGGCCGAAGACCGATTCAAAGCACGACTAGTTGCTCGTGGAAACTTCCAAACCCCCGGCGTCGACTACAAGCAAACATTTGCACCGACCCCCAGATATGAAGTTTTCCGCCTCCTGCTCGCAGACGCAGGTTTCAACAACAAATATATACGCCAATTTGATGTAAAGACTGCCTTTTTATACGCTGAACTGGAAGAAGAGGTTTATATGCACCAGCCCCAAGGTTACCGTCAAGGAAATGACATGGTGTGTCTTCTCAAAAAATCCCTCTACGGACTGTGCCAAAGTCCCCGCAATTTCTACAAAAAAGTCAAACAATTCATGGACTCCATCGGCTATAGGCAGAGTGATTACGAAAAATGCCTCTACACCAAGTGTTACACAGACACAGCTGGACGCGACCACAAGACTTACATTTGCTGGTACGTAGACGACAGTCTAGCTACTTCCACACATCAAAAAGACCTAGATGCCCTTACCCAGGCCCTCAAGGACCGTTTCAAAATTACTGAGACCCATGCAATTACCCATTTTCTTGGCATGGATCTAAAACGGACCGCTGACTACATACAAATTAGTCAACACACAAAGATTGAAGAACTTGAAATCAAATTCAACCTCAAAGGCTGCAAAACAGAAAAAACCCCGATGCACAAAGACTTTACCGGTGAACGAGAAGGTGAATGGACAAAACGAGACGACCTTCTCTACCAAAGCCTAGTTGGATCCTTACTCTTCATCTCGAGAATATCCAGACCAGATATCTCTCATGCAGTACAAAAACTGACACAATACTTTGCTAAGTGGGATGCAGGACATTATGAAGCAGCTCTCCGTGTAGCTCGCTACCTCATCTCAACCAAGGACCAATGTCTCCGCTACTATAGGAACGACCATGGGAAATTCAACCTTAGCATGGAAGTCCAATCAGATGCTAACTTCGCAATGGGAGCCCCAAGAGCCCGAAGCATCATGGGTGGTTGCGTTCTCTTGAATGGAACTGCTTGGATCTGGACTAGCAAGCAAGAAAACCTTGTTGCTCACTCAACCACAATTGCAGAAGTTTATGGAATCAACAATATGGCCAAGACAGCTATCTGGTCACATAATCTTCTTTCTGACATGGGATTACGCGAATGGACTGACACTATCTATCAATTCACAGACTCAGAGTCCGGCTGGAAACTCATATACAGCCTCGACAATCACCATGACCGTACTAAGCACGTTGACACCAGAATCTTCTGGGTCAAAGATCTCATTGAAACAAATCAGCTCGTCATTCAGCACCGCCGCACTGAAGACTTAGCCGCTGACATTTTTACAAAACCCCTGACTGGACCCAGGATGAAGAAGCTCATGTTTCTACTTGGGATGACTTCCATGAATCAGGAGGGAAAAATCCATCAGGCACAACTAGCCCAAACCAATGCTACCATGCTCACTAAACGACTCATCCATGATGAAAATACTGACCCGATGGATACTACAACCACAAACAATGATGCTCAAGCTAGATATGCTAACTACACTGAAGTTGATGTCAAACCATCACATATCTACCAACCACTAGGAAAGATTCGAAAATTTCGGTCATCCACTCCTCACATGCATCACCCCTATGCACACACTAAAGGTCCTACTCTTGCTCGACAATTGGCAAGACTCCTCACCTGCCTAATATTTGCCGCTTCAATCTGCGTTGGCAGCACCTATCGGATGGACAAAACATCCCCTGTACTCTGGACCACTACAACTCTCAACGTAAGCATTGGCTACAATGAACTCAACATCAAGATCGAGATTATACCTCCTTGCAGTCTTCTCGTCTATGATATCACTGACGACGATGACGAGGCCCAGATGAATGAATTACACACTCGATGTCTACAAAACTATGATCGACTTTTCCTTCAGCCTCTACACGCCATCTGCCCGTCTACTAGAGTCAACAATACAACCACACCTACAATTGACTTCTACTCTCAATACCTATACACACCTGATGACATAATTCGCAACAAAGTCACACAAACCTTTATGTCTGTACAAACTAGCCCTGGTATTGACATGGCCTTCTACGCCATGACAACTTACAATCTAATCACAACCTATGAGCCTACCATGGATATTCGATTCAGAGAACGGACCTCCGTTGTCAACAAAGTTACTAAAAATGGACAAGTATTCATGCCCAAAATGCGACAGCTTCAAAAGGAACTTCTTCCTCTGCATGACTCTCCAGCAAACCTACTTGGACTTAACGTCTCTGAAGTTATCAACCACAAATGGAACTACAATGATGTTCTACACACAATCAATCAATCCTGGACTCATGGACACAGCACTGGAAAACTATTTGATTACTTCCACTTGGAACTTCCATATCAAATTTTCCCCCGCGAACAAGCGATATTCAACTATTGCATTTCTGACAAGGACCTGGACACACTCCAACTACAATTCACAATTCCAATAATCAACCCACACCTGGTACTACTTACCGCGGATCCTTTCAGACTTAGATGGGAAACCAATTCACCCCAACAATGCAACCTCAAATACACTGGCCCGCTGCATGCAATTTTGGACACCTCCAAAAAATGCGTCTATCATACACGCATGGACACTCTGCATGGACACAACCTGATTTCTCTTCAACATCTACCCTGCCAACCACAGCTGGAATTCTATGCCAATCGACTGGCCTATCAGTATGCTGTCTGCAATAACCGTACTGACGATGTTGACCCGACTCTTCTACAAGTGAAAATCTACAAAGGGAAATTCTATGTCTACTGCGCCACACTCAACATTACAATGGACAACAATCACACTCGGCCCTGCCCAGACTTAGTCTTCACATTACCATTGAGAGCAGCATTTACCATTGGCCACCGACAATTCAACAATCAAACAACGTCATATGATGCCACAGAGGACCTCCCTACTACACTCAAATCCGTACAATGGATTCTGGAGACTCCGCCTACTATGGACTCTACCCTAGAAGCAATATCACGACCGACCTGGATTCCTATCAAATGGATAGCCCTCACAATTGGATCCTTCTTCCTCTGCATCTATGCTTTACTTGGATGGATCATTTTTCGCAGCTGGACCATCTACTCACCTGCCGACCAGGAGGATGCGTACCTACCCAATGATCCTGCAAATCAACCAATTCCACAACAACCACTAATGGAACATCTCCCGCTCACCATACAGCCTAACAATCACCTACCGACTGATTACATGGAGATTTGACCCATTCTTATATACCCTTTCACAACTCTACCTTCAACAATTTTTGCGGAGGGACGTCTTTCCAATAACAATCCATTAAAAGACGCCCCCCCGAGGAGGGTATTATTCCCTATATATATACACACATACCATCCCATACACACATATATATATAGTACACAACTAATGTACGCAGTACAATGCATACTACACACACACACAAACCAACACGCTGAGACAGGATATTTCCTCAGCACTACAAATAATATTCTTGAATATTATTTGTCACAGCAGTGATTTTAGTCGCTCACTTAAAATCACCCATCCTATCTTTAACATTGGGACAGCTTCTCCCATTTAACTCCACACAAACGGAGAGAAGGAAGTTTTTATTACTTTGACCTCAATAAAAACCTACACTCCACACAATCCACACCAACTCACACACACACAAGTACATACAAGTACATACATTACAATTCTTTGTTTTAACATTCAATCACTATATCATTGATCTCAACCAATAACAAATACTAGCCTCAGTGCATTGAAGTGAAATAAAGAGACAGAACTCAGAAATTACTTGGACGAGAAGGAAGCATAATTTATTTCTTCCATATTTTTCCATCATTTTTCACTCACTCATAATTCCACACAGTGGTTTATGGGAGTTCTCATTGTCTATTCCTATACGGAATAACATTAAATTCCTAACTTGAGTACTTTAAAGTTACCAGCTAAATTTCTGTGATAATAATACAACATCGATAGTGTGTAGGCGATAATTAGCTAATAAAGCTACTCTACCTTATAGCTAGTGTAATTATCCAGCATCCGGAGCCTAACGGGCAACAGGTAATTAGTTACCTAGGATCATACGCAATTTAGTGAAACATATATTTACAAGATTCATTCATAATCATCATTCGACTTGCAATTTTAAGTTTTATATTATATTTTTAATTGTAATTATTGTTACATATTGTAATTATTGATTATGTTACCCTGGGATTATAATATCTTTACAGTAAATGCTTTAATTATTGTAAAGGCGTGATGAAAAATCTGACTGCGAAAAAATCTGAGCTATGGCGTTGATTTCCCAGAAATAGGACCTTATTTCAATTTCAGGTAATTACGATCTTTAAAACTAATTAAAACACATGATCGATGGGTGCAGAACACAACTACAAACTGGGGGCGAGGGCTGTCCCCTTGTTCAATTTAAAATTAAAACTAACTGTTTAATGCAATCATGCTGTTTTCTGTTTGTTTTTAACCTATTTTTCTTTTAATTTTTATTTTCATTTGTTTATTTATGATTTAGGTGCTATACTGGTATGTGATTTGTATAAAATTATCCTTTATTTTTATTTAAGCTACAGCTAAAGTCCTGTCTTTCCCATCACTATTAAAGAAGAAATCGAATCTAAAATGGGAACCCGATCCCTCTTTCAAGAATTTCAAACGACCCAGCTACCAATAGGAACCACAGTTAAATCCGAGCAAATTGATGGCAACAACTCTTGTTTAACTTCTGAAAACGTCATAAAATGTGAAGTGGTCCAAGACATGGATTTTAATGTTAGTCACATAAACACGAGTGTAATTATTTTGGAAAAAATACCAAAAATTGAAACGGAGTCGATTTTTGGTGACAAAAATGATATTTGCTCTGACAGTGACAACAGTGACAATGACCCCTTCGCAGACATCAAATGTGACCCTATTTTTCTACAGAATGAGCTTCACCAAAGTCATTGCACTGCTAGTGATGTAACCACTCAGCAACAAGTGCCAGACCGTATAGGAAATTATATTGACCTGAGCCATAGGTTCACATCAGCATCGGCATCACCACTAAAAAATAAACCCACCTCTACAAACACGGAAACCTCCCTTACCCCAACTATCCTGTACGTCACATTAAAACAGAAAAACAAGCCAAGAATTGAAAATTTTAAATGCACACTATGTTGGGCAAAACTAAGTACAGCAAATGAGTTAAAATCCCATGTGAGAATTTGTTCCATATCTCATAAATATAGACATCTCTTCTGTGTCATGTGTAATAAAAAGTATTCACGCGCAAGTAATTTAAAAATACACAATCTTAAAGTTCATAGTCGAGATCGGGATACAGAAGAAGTAAGGATGATGCCTGAATTGTACCGTGCTCAATTTCAATGTCAACTTTGCCCAATGGCGTTTTTTCTCAGAGAATCATTCAGAATGCATGCTGAGTCACATGTTAAGAAACTGAACCGTGAAAATCCTCAAAACAAAGTCAATTTACAATTACAGCCAAGCTCGCACAAGGGCCAATCTGATCGTGAAAGTCGTGGCTTGAACAAACCTTTCAAATGTAAAGAGTGTGGGAAGGCTTTCTTAAAAAACTGGATGATGAATTCTCATATCAAGGAAGTGCATCCAAAAGGAGAGCCCTTAAAATGTCCCTATGCAGATTGTGGGGCAACATTTAAGCAACGAAGAAGTCTCAAAACTCATCTCGACCAACTGCATAACAACAATGATAAAGGTTCCTGTAAATGTCCATATCTTGGCTGTGGTAAAATAATAAAGCGTAAAACTGATCTCCAACGCCATTTAGCAGTTCACTCCGCAGAGCGGCCTTTTAAATGTACAGTAGTAAAAGACTGTTCCAAAAGTTTTAAAAGATCTAGCCATTTGAAAATTCACATAGTGCAAAAGCACACAAAAGTTGTATAAAAAGTAATTGCTAGACATTTGATGTTTTATTCACACTTGCCGTAGCTTTTGTAGCAGTACGAATATATAGAAATAATCTTTTAATTTGTTTTTGCTAATTATTGTGTGTGCATATTTCTAATTTATGAAATGGAAATTGTAAAAAATTCTAAAATTGCATAAGTAAACTGGCTGAAAAGAAATCAGCCTCTGAGCTTAAAAAAAAATTAATTTTTACAACCTGCCTAAACCGAAATACTTATTGGATGAATAATTTTCTAGAGTTATGTACCTACGTTCAAACTGCTGTAAACTTCTTTCTAATGTGCTAATTATATTCTAATTTACTCAAAACGGCACGAAGGCCAAGGCGGAAATTAAAATTTGGTGATAATGATTGCTATGAATTTGGGCATTCAACTGGGCGTTCAACTGCATTGAAAATTTCGCCATTAATGTTATTAATGAAGGTTAAGGATCGTCCACAAATGACGCCTTCAGTATAAAGTCAAGGCTACTTTGATGAAATCCCATGTTTAAGGTAGTCGTTTACGTTATTGGTAAGCTAACTTTAGGGTGATCATAGGTTCCTGAAAATGCAGATTTTTCGTTGACGTCATTTGTAGACGATCCCTCATAACAAGCACAGAAGTACGTAATAGATTTTATGTTAAGCAGCAAGTTCTGTTTGTCGCTGCAGACTTTGTCTGACCAGCACTGAAGTTACTAGATAGTTAATTATTCTTAAATGGAAATATTACAAGTGGCATTTATTGCCAATTTAAAGTTTGGCTCAATGAATGGAATCTATGAAGCCGAAGCCACAAGAATACTGAGCAGAGGATGAGAGGCGCCTATTATCCCACAAAGTGCTTGAGCCACATAATATGACATTGATAATAAGTCAGCGGATATTTTCTCATTAATTTTGCAGATGTGTAATAACGTGGGAAGAGGTTTTCGGCAAAACAGGATAAGTAAATGTTTTGTTTTAAATGAAATAAATTAAAGTGCGTCACGTGTTTTATTAAATTAGATAATAATATAGGTTTTGTTACATGATCAAAGAAGCTCAACTAATAGACGCTTTTAGAAATAACCAAATATCGTTTTCTGACAAAACGGGATAAGTGAATCAAATTTTTTTTCCAAAATGAGATAAGACCATCTAAAACTGACATTTGTGATTTGAGTTTGGATTGTGAGTGTTTTTGTAGTTTGTACAATATTTTTTTTTACGCAAGAAAAAGTATGATAGTTAATAAATGTCTGGTTTCACTCAATACGATCAAAATTTCATCTCACGTGGTTTTGACTCTATGTTAATAGTTAATGCTGTTTTGACAAACTGGAATTAATCCACAAATTAAATTTCTTTTTAAATTTCCACAAAATCACAGAATCATTCTAGATTTATAAATATAATTCTGATGCCTCTTTAGAGAACCTGTAAACAGAATTGAGTTCCAAAAATAATCCTGTTATCCTTCATTCATTATACATTGTTCCTGTAATATATTATGCTTGAATGGACTTGACTGGTTTTGCCAGAAAAAACTCTTTATGTTCTTTCCAGTACTTTCCTGCCTTCAGTTTTGAAGTCATTTCAAGTCATTGTAAAATGTGTACACTACACTATAAGAGTTGGATCAAGATAGTTACTTTATTGGCAATGGTAGATAGGGATTTTATTAAATTGTCCTTCAAAGGCTGTAAAAACAAGCCAATTTACTTATACTTTTCGTGATAGGATACTCTTAAATGTATACTATAGCATCCATCGATAAATACAAATATAATTATAGTGATGTTAGCCATAATTGTAAAAATATTCCTTGTGAGTACAAATTTATTTTAAGTACACAAGAGCAAGTTTCTATCGATACTTGGAAGCGAATTGGTGGTAGTGGGTACGCAATTTTATTTTTGCAGTTGACGGTAACAAAAAGCGCTCCTGTAACAGACTGTAACTGGATAATGTCGTCCTGGTTCTCACTCAACACTACACATGCCGGCTCTTGGGTTGATATGTACGCCTGTTACGCTGCTATTACGTTACCGCAGCCAGAGGTTGGTTTGTGTACACACTTTCTGTACAGAGTTTCGGAGAAATTTTCATTAGCTTGGATCCACTGGTAATGGTAATTAATTGATGTTAGGTTTTACTTGAATCGACCTACTTAAATTTTCTACATTTGTTAAAAATTACTAACCGATACTAAGTAAAGGTTATTACTCCCTCCGTTAAATACTACCCACAGTCTCTGATATAATGTTTTGAGGCATTAAATAAATAAAAGTTAAGTTCAATAACCATTTAGGTACAGCATCTTCCTCGAGCCTCGAGTGAACAAATCCGCAAATCACACAAGATATGTATTCCATCAATAATAAAATTACATTGTTCGTCATACATGAATTATATAGGTACTAAAAAATTAAAAGCTCATAAATGTAGTACATTGTATGTAGCATTTAATGTAGTTTTAGTTGGAATTAATTGAGTATTTTTATACACTGATAATCGACAGTCATAATTAACCGAATTTATTCAATAAAACTAATCCAGATAATATACCTAAATTTCATTCACTTAGTAATTTTAAATCGAAATTGTATTAAATATTAATATTTTTTTGCTGCGTGATAAGACGCGGAATTACAACTTTTACTGCCGTAGGAGTACAAGGAGCGAATTCTTTATAACATAAATTGTATAGCCACTATTTGACTGTCCAAAGTCTTGGCAAAATAAATATTCAAAACTTGAAAGGACACAAAAAATAAAAGTGCAATGAATTCTGACGCTACTACCTTATCCCCAGTTCAAGAATTTTATAAAAATAAAACATTTTTTATCACAGGTGCCAATGGATTTGTTGGGAAAGTTCTTCTTGAGAAATTGCTTAGATCCTGTGGATCTCTGGATCGGGTTTATATTTTACTTAGGCCCAAGCACAATTTAAATGCCCAAGAGCGTCTACACAAACTATGTCAGAGCTCCGTAAGTTTTCAAAAAAAATTATTGCGGTTTTATTTGTATGAATTTTTTATTTTTAAACTTTTTTAAAATTATTTTTAATTAATTTTTAAATTTTTTACTTTTTCTTTTCTGCTGCTGTATCCAGATTTTTGAAACGCTGTATAAAACAAATCCGGAATTTGCACAAAAAATCACTGTCATTGGGGGCGACATGAGATTGCCAAACCTTGGGATTTCCCAAGAAGATCGACGTACTCTCGAGCAAAATGTCGACATTGTCATTCATGCTGCTGCATCGGTCAAATTCACTGAGCCAGTGAAGGTTGCTATGGAAACTAACTTTCACGGAACACGGCGAATGCTCAAGTTGTGCAAGGGCATGCAGAAATTAAGCGTAAAAAATATTTACAAACGTTTATAATATGAGACCTTCGTAAAAATAAAAAATCATGTTGATCTAATATGGTATTTCAGGCATTTGTCCACATCTCCACCGCATATTCAAACGGAGAACAAAACGAAATCGAAGAAAAAGTGTATCCGTTCATGAACAAAGCTCAGATTGACAAACTTCTCCAGGATATTGACAGCATGGGCAGCTTAGACACAAGTGCAAGGAACAAACTGCAAACTATGTAAGTACAAAATATAGGCAAAAAGAGGCATTAGAAAACCCAGCGCTTTTGTCGGATTTTATCTCTTACAGCCTGAAAGAGATGCTGAAATACCCTAAAGCTATTTGTTTTATTAAACTTATTTGATCTTGCTTGCAGGATATTGCAGGGAAAGGCTAATTCATACCTTTTCACTAAATCTGTTACCGAGAACTATCTAAAAATTCATCAAAATGAGCTCCCTATGGCTATTGTCAGACCTTCTACGGGTAACACCATAAACCCAATAAGATAATATACGTTTCAAGCAAGTCTTACAAATGTAGGTGACAAAATGTGTTTCATATAGTGTCATCAACTGCAGTGGAGCCATTTACTGGTTTTGTCGACAATATGATGGCAATGTCAGGACTATTAGTATTCGTGGGAAAAGGATATTTGCACTCGTTCAAAATTACAAACAATACCATTTACGATTTTATACCTGCGGATAACTTGGCGAACCTAATTATCCTGGCTGCATGGAATATTCAAAAGTTAATTAATTATATATATATTCTTATTTTACTTTAAATGTTTTCTTATCCTGTAGTCCTACATTTTCAAAAAACATGTTTTGTTTTAGAAAGAAAGAAATCGAAAATCGGAATGCCGCACTGGAAGTTGGACTCGGGAAGAGCAGTGATTTGAAGGTGTACAATGCGTGTTCTCACAATCCACCTTCATTTCATGAATTTAGAAAAGCCGTAATAAACGCGATGCGCACTCATCCTTTTGAAAATACTGTATCTCGACCACGATTGTACGGAATTCGTAACCCCTGGTTGTACAAGATGCACAATGGGCTATCTGATTGGATTTCTGCATATTCCAAAAATAGTATAGCTCGTTCGCTCAATAAAAGGTTTTCCACATTTTAAATTTACAGTTTTTTGCCTTACAGACACAATTTACGGTTTGAAAATAATGAAAAGAAGTTTTTAAATTAATTATCATATTAAGCTTATTTTTTATTGGCTGCATAGTTCAGTACAGAAAATTCAAATAAAGATGTATGACCAAGTTAAAGGCGTACGAACGGGGTCCGAATACTTCGTCTCGGGTGGCTGGAAGTTTGAGCGAGAAAACGTGTACAAATTAAACAGAGAGTTGTCAGCTCAAGATCGGATATTGTTTCCGTTGTTTGTCCAGAATATGAACTGGACAGAGTATTTCAAGAATTATATTTTTGGACTTGGAAAATACACTTTGGGGGAAAACGGGATGAATACCACATGTAACGTTGTTAAAGATTACAAGTAAGTACAGTCAATTACATATGGTTATTGAAATTTCATATGTTCATTAAATTTAAATTAATGTCATTAAAAATTGTAATTACTTTAAATGTGATATTATTATGTAGGAAGTCAAACAGTGTAGCAGAGACGTTTTTGAAAATGCTCCGAGTTTTCAAAAAATAAAATCGTAACTTTGACTTCAAGTTACCACTTATTGAGGACAAAAGTGGAAATTAAAACATTGTATTAATGAGGCAAATGTGGTACAGTTTAGTATTTAAACAAGAATACTAATATTTTGTTCCATTCTATAACTTAAGTTTTAATAATAAAACATAATGATATGGTGCTTTCAATAAGTCGTAAATATCTTGCTGCGTATTAAGCTGATTCACAAATTAATTACTTACTTCCGTTAGTTACTCATCCTTTTAAAAACGTTGTATATCGCGACCACGATTGCACATAGTTCATCAATTATTTTGGATTAATTTTTTTAAGGCATGGGGCACTCCATTGTGGCCAAAAGGTTGATTTTATGAAATAAATACGTAAATTCTGGGATTCTAGATTTTCAACTAAAAGAGTTTTACTCAACGTCAGTGCTTTCTTAGTCTTTTGGTAACTAACATGTAAGATTCTACAATTCACATATCGTGGGCGAAGGATCAAATCCGCTAACTTCCATTATTTGCTAGAATCAAATCCGCTAACTTCCATTTTTACTATAAGAAGCAAATCCGCTATGTTCCAATTTTGATTTAAATAAGCGTTTTAGCTGACTAATTCATGATAACATGGTTATCAAAAGTTCAAGTTGCTCGAATTGCATATTTTCAAACGCAAAACCTTTTAACGATATATAATATACGATATATTATTATTATTAATTTCATTTTTAATAGATAATAAATAAATAAGTAAAAATAAAATAATGATTATGTGATAAAGGATAATATGCTGTGTATTGCTTGAAATTATACGTAAGGCGGCAATGTTTGAAAGTGCTTATAAACCTATCACTCATCCATGATCCAGCCCATAGCTGGCCAAAAGTTTGGAACTCGCGCTCCACTCCACTTAAATTCAAAAAAAGTCCCTCTAATTTTAGGAACTCCACTCGGAACTCAAAAAATTCTTAGTTTTTTTTAGGAACTCGCGCTCCACTCAGAATCCGAACTCAAAAAATTTTGGAACTCGAACTCGAACTCAAACTGGAACTCATTTTTAGGCATCCTTGGGTAGAATAAGTAGCGGTAATATTTAAAACTTAAAATTAAAATTTTATGTTTTAAGAGTTTTAACTCAAACTATTAAACAATACGAGCAAAATTTAGGTAGTTATTGATGAAATTTTGAATTTTCTAATTACCAAAGTCTAATTTTTCACTAGATATTTGGCTGCAACTTTTTTACGTATTTGTATCGAACCCACTAAAGTTGCATTAATTTACGGTTGCTTTAAAAATATCTTCCAGGAAAACTAATTTTTTTAGACAACTAAATTTTATCTTTAATGTTTCTTCTATGTAGTAAGTATCAACATTGTTGGTGATGGTTTAGATACACAGTAATATAATACATTGTTTTCTCCCATACAACGTTTATCTCAAGTTGCGAATTCCAGTTGTACGCAAGAAGATATAGACGTCTCATATTGAGTTGTACGCGGGTCTCTAATGGAAAGCGTGGGTATGACCCAAAATATACTCCTATATTTACGCAATCAATGTTTAATTAAAGCATTGTTTTACCTACTTGTAAATACTGCTATACCGTAATAAATCTGAACTCTTGCAGTTTTCTTGGAAATTTATTAACTGCAAATAGGCCTGATGTTTTCAATTTTAAATATTATGCGGATCTTTAATTGTAGACGGGGAAGAGAAGCTTGAGTTTGAATAGTGCGCCGAATGCTACTATATTTATCAAAAGGAAAAAAGGTAGGTTTGTAATTTAATTATAAAAGTTCTGTTATAAGGCTGCTGGGTTACGTAAATGCATCGTACTACTAGTTTTGAGTTCCGTCTTGGAACTCAGAGTTGCACTCAAACCTCACTAGGATGAGAGTGGAGTTTTGCTTTTGAGTTCCATGTTAGTGCACTCCACTCCGCTCACTTTGGAACTCATAAATTTTTGGAACTCGAACTCGGAACTCAAGGGTACCTTGGAACTCGCGCTCCACTCCACTCTTGAGTGGAGCGGAGTGCAGCTTTGAGTTCTTAGTTCCGCGCTCCACTCGATGAGTTCGGACACCTATGATCCAGCCTCCAGCTGATTAAGCTGATCCAGCCGAATCCAGCGATCCTTTCTGGTCTTCTGGTCACTCTCACTCTCACTCTCACTCTCACCTCACTACCTACTTCACCAAATGAACTAAATGAAGTACCTATAATATGCGAAAAGGATAAGAGCTTACTTGACAGTTGCCATGGTCTTGGTCTGTAAAATTTAACCATTTACATATTTGACTTATGCAGCTCAGTAGTCATTAGTCAGTCTGTGTCTATTCTGATTCAGTGCACCCTACTTGTTAATCGTACATACAACTTATTACCTCTCAAAATTGCGACTTTATTGCGATTGTAACAGGCAACAGGCAAGTAATAATCCTACGATATTAATATTTATAATATTATTATATTTTAACGAACGACTTGTAGGCTAACATTAATTAAGGTCCAGTGTTCAATTACCATTTTGAATACTTTTAATAATTTCTGAATAATATCGAATTATAAAACTTTATTCAAATTATTACAACTAACAAATAAAAACTCCAAACACAAATGAAGCTGTTGCTAATTATTCATTCCTTTATAATTGTTACTATTTAGAATCGTGGAGATTTGGATATTTGTATCAGAAATGCAGATCGAATTATTCCTATACTTAACTACTAAATCGATGCGATTTGAAATTACACGGAAAAGCAAACTTTTAAACTAGCTGAAGGATGAATATATCCATTAGGTACTAAATACCTTAGTATACCTCCTTAACTAATACGAAATACTTAGTCATTAGTAAATGATTTCTACTTCGTAATTAAAAACTGATGAAGGTTAACTGCTTTACTTGATGTTGATGAAGAAAATAGTGTAAGTGCACACACTTAATAATTGCTTTCAATTTCAATGTTCAAGTAGCGTTTGACTTTTTGTTAGAGCAAGTTGAAATTATTGTGTGTTAAAATATAATGTTTTTTATCTATTTTCAAATTTTACAGCGATAAATCATCAAGGGATAAAATTGTCAAAACGTAACTAGCTGAAATGGAGACATTAGCAAGGTTCGATGAACTCCATACCGACACCGAAGAGCTTCACCCTACAAATAAAGCAGGCGAACAAAAATACCATGTCAATTGCAATAACTCTGACGCTGGTTTAGCTATTAACATAATAAAATCAAATTTCAACAAAATCTTGAATAATCAGCCAACTGATAATATTCATTACGGAAATATAGATAAAATTGTCCTGGAAAAAATACCCAAAATTGAATCAGATGAACCTACCATCAAGAGTGACAGTGACGATGACTGTAATGACCCTGACTGTGACCCCTTTGCAGATGTTGTATGCGATTTAAACTTTGGGAGCAGTGGGGAGGACCCAAAAAGTTCGATAGAAACAAACAGTCTTCATCTACCTTCCAAAAATATCCTCCCCCTACCAATTACTAATTTAATAGTTCAAAATAGCTCAAAATTTAAGTTTGAATGCAAACTATGTCTAAAAAAACTGAGTTCACAAAAAAATCTAAATTCCCATGTAAAGATCTGTTCCACCTCCCACAAAGATAGACGTCTCTACTGCGTCGAGTGTAATAAAAAGTATTGCTCCACAGATACTTTTAAAATACATAATCTAAACATTCATGGTCGTGGAATAGAAGCGATAAAGCCTGAGTATTACCGTATTCAATTTCAATGTCAGTTCTGCCCAATGAAATTTGTACTCAAAAATCGGTTCAAGATTCATACTGAGTCACATCTAAAAAATCTGGATACTGCTACAATCAAAGCAAAATTATTACAACAAAATCCTTACAAGTGCCAAGAGTGCAGTAGCAGCTCTTCTTTTAGCACCGTTGAAGAATTAAGGAATCATGTGATAAAAACACATGTGAATCAAGATCAAGAATTCAAATGTCCAGAGCAAAAATGCGGGAAAATCTTTAAAACTAAAGGTCAACTCAACTGGCACTTCTCTTCCCATTCAGACGAGAAACCCTTCAAGTGTCCAGAGCCAAATTGTGGGAAACGGTTTAAATACAAGCAATCCATGGACCGACACATGCCCTCCCATTCTGACTCTCAATTATTTATCTGTTCAGAGCCAAACTGTGGCAAGACATTTAGGACGAGAAGTGATTTGGAAAAACATGGGGAACTCCACAACAAAAACGGCGGCAGTGACATAAACAAACCTTTCAAATGCAAAGAATGTGGAAAGGCTTTCTCAAAAAACTATCAAGTAAATGCGCATGTCCAGATAGTGCATGCTAAAGGAGAGCTCGTAAAATGTCCACATGAAGGTTGTGCTAAATCATTTAAACATAAAGATAATCTCAATTGTCATCTTGCTAATTCACACGACGACAAACACATCTTTAAATGTCCACATCCAGGTTGTCATAAAACAGTTAAGAGAAAAACTGGCCTGGAAATTCATATGAGAACGCATACTGGAGAACGCCCTTTCAAATGTACCGTCTCGGAGGGCGGAGCCTGCTCAAAAACGTTTATTAAAGCCGGTGATTTAAAAATGCACATCAGAGACAAACACAGAGAAAATGTGAAGTAGTTAATTTTACGTTGCAGGCGTAACTGACAATTATAGCTTTTTACACCAAAGCCTTATATTGTCAAATCGAGTGTATCACTAGAAAATATAATAGATCGAGATAAAATTTTTGTTGCCATAAAATTTGAACTAAATTTAATGATTCGAGATGCAATCACAGGGCTGGAGAAGAGAATTGCTTTTTGGCTGCAATTTATTTTCATACAAAAAGTACTTTTTGAATTTTATTGACAATTTTCTTTGGTAGACCAAAAGGTTGTATTTTCATGTTTTTAAAAAAGTTTAAAAAAGTTCTATTTATTTGATTCAAAAATCTTAAAATGTATTATTAACATGTTTTGAGAAAAGTGTTAAATATTCTATTTGCGTGTTTTTGAAATGTGCAAGAATATTTATTTTGCATAATTTTTAAAAATTAAAATGTTTTATCTACACGTTACACGTCAGCAGGGGCTGCCTGCGCTGTTCACATTATCCGGTCCTGTGCAAGCTTAAAAAATTATCACCGCTAAAGGCTATGCTGTAAAAGGGCGTGGGTAAAAAATTATGTAAAAACCATAGCATTAACTGCTGGGAATTTTCTAAATTTGAATTGTAAAAAAGAAAAAAAAATAAATTATAGAAATAAATAATAAATTTTTTTTGCAGTGACCATACTGTTTCAGTTTTTGTTTTAGTTAGTATGAAAATAGAAAATGAATCTAATTCCGACATTTTCAAAGTAAGACATAATATATAGACACAACAGCAGTAAAACACATGTACGATTTATTCAAATAATGCGGAACATGACTACTACATTAAAATACCTACGTATATTATGCTGTTTTGAATTATTAATTATTGTAGTGTTTTCTTTGGTTTCAACTATGCACCGATTAATTTAATGTGTCTCATTGTGTCCCTTAAAAATTCTTTTGAGAAACGCATGCACTTTTAGACAATCATGTTTTCAGCTTTGGACTATACTTAAACAAACACGCTTAATCCGAGCCAGTTCTTACGGCATGAAGGAGATGCTGAAATAGCTGGAAGCTATTGCTTTATTAAGTTTATTTAATTTCACTTGCAGGATATTGAAAGGAAAGGCTAATTCATACCTATTCACTAAATCTTTTACAGAGAATTACCTAAAAATTCATCAAAATGAGCTTCCGATGGGTATTGTTAGACCTTCAACGGGTAATAGTATAACCAATAAAATAATATACGTGTAAAGTAATCATACAAATATTATGTAGAACTTTATTTGAAAAATATTTTATTTTACATAGTGTCATCAACTGCAGTGGAGCCATTTCCTGGTTTTGCCGACACTTTGATGGCAATGTCAGGCCTATTAGTTTTTGAAGGAAAAGGATATTTGCTCTCATTTAAAATAACAAAAAATACCATCTACGATTTTATAACTGTGGATTACTTGGCGAACCTAATTATCCTATCTGCATGGAACATTCAAAAGTTACCTAATTATATTTTTCTTATTTTATAATCAATATTTTCTTATCCTATATTCCTTCTTGTTATACATTTAAAAAAAAAACCTGTATTGTTTTAGAACGAAAGAAATCGAAAATCGGAATGCCGCTTTGATAGTTGGACTCACAAAAAACAGTGATTTGAAGGTGTACATTTGATGTTCTCATAATCCACCTTCATTTCATGAATTTAAAAAAGCAGTACTACACGCGATGCGCACTCATCCCTTTGATAACACTGTATCCCGACCACGATTGTACGGAATTCGTAGCTCCTGGTTGTACAAGATGCACAATAGGCTAGTTGATTGGATTTCTGCATATTCCAAGAATAGTGTGACTTGTTCACCCAATAAAAGGTTTCACACATTTAAAATTTTCAGTTTTTTGCCTTACAGACACAATGTAAGACTTGCAAATATTTGAAGAGATTTTTTAAATTAATTCTCATAAAAGGCTTATTTATTATTGTCTGCACAGTTCACTACAACAAAGTCAAATAAAGATGTATGACCAAGTTATAGGCGTACGAACGGTGTCCGAATACTTTGTCTCGGGTGGCTGGAGATTTAGAAGAGATAACGTGTACAAATTAAACAGAGAGTTATCAGCTCAAAATCGGATATTGTTTCCGTTGTTTGTTCAGGATATGAACTGGACCGAGTATTTCAGAATTATATTTTTGGACTTGGAAAGTACACATTGGGGGAAAATAGGATGAATACGACATGTAACGTTGTAAAAGATTACAAGTAAGTAGAGTTAATTACATAATATGGTATTGAAATTTCATATGTTCATTACATTTAAATTAATGTCATTAAAAATTGTAATTACTTTGTGTGTGGCTTTTCTATGTAGGAATTCAAACAGTGCAGCAAATGCATTTTAAAAAATGCTCCGAGTTTAAAAAAACTAAAATAGTAACTTTGACGTCAAGTTACTATTTATATTGAAGATAAAAGAGGAAATTAAAACAGCGTATGAGGCAAATATGGTACAGTTTAGTATATGATTAAGAATACTAATATTTTGTGCTATTTTAACTCAAGTTGTAATATCACCTTATAATATGCTGTATTTAATAGGTCGTAAATATCTTGCTGCGTGTTAACGACCATAAATTATCGGTGTCGTCACTGAAGTAAATTCGGTTTCAATCGTCAATGAAATATTATTCTCGTAATAATATTTTACATAAATATTCACATTTCCTTTATTTCAATAAATTACACTTTTCATTACAAATCTCATAGTCAAATCAATTTCAAGATAAAATGTCGTGAACGTCTGCTTCGTTCAAAAGCTCAAATCGTTCTGTCTTATTTTTTACATTGCATCGTATTCCTCATATTTCCTCGTATTACTCATAGTACCACAGAATTTAGATAACATTCTTTTCAAATTATAAATATTTAAGTAATTTAAACTTTTAAAAATTATTGAATTTATAAAAATAATATCAACAATCTTTGCACTTAGTTCAGTTGGTAACATTCTACCCCCCATAAGGAGAAATTGTTTCGTCCTTATCTTCGTTGCCATTTACATCCAACTTACACAACTTTAGAACTGGTCGTCGAAAAATCCCAGCGTTCGTCTTCACGTCGGCAACTCGAACTTGTCCATCTAATCCAGGATAAACATTAACAATTTGACCCAGTGGCCAAGAATTCCTTGGTCCTTTGTCATCTACAATCACAACAACATCTTCAACAGCAATAGGTTTTACAGGAATTGTCCACTTGGTACGACGAGCTAGTGTTGGTAAAAATTCCTTGACCCAACGTTTCCAAAATTGATCGGTAAGAAGTTGAACGAATCGCCATTGCTTTTTCAAATCCTTGGCAGTAGAAAAATCCCCTGGAGCGGACACACCACTTGAACTACCGAGCAAAAAATGATTCGGTGTCAGACTTTCCGGGTCTTTATGATCAACAGAAACTTGTGTCAATGGTCGTGAATTTATGATATGTTCTATCTCCACAAGAAACGTATACAGAACTTCCTCAGTAGGTACCATTCCCTTCAAAACAAACTTTAAAGCTACCTTGACCGATCTTATCAAACGCTCCCAACTCCCACCCATATGTGGCGATGCTGGCGGTAAAAAATTCCATTTTATAACCTTTGCGAAAGTTGAGTCTACTATTTTAGCTTTATCCAAGGAATCGATTGCTCTTTTTAATTCTGCATCTGCTCCTTTGAAATTTGTTCCATTGTCAGACAATATTTGATAAGGCTGCCCTCGTCTTGCACTAAATCGCCTTATTGCATTAATAGCAGAATCTGTAGTTAATGACCCAGCAAGTTCCAAATGTATAGCTCTTGTGCTCATACAGCTGAAAATGACGCCATATCTTTTTTCACATTTTTTTTCATTTTTGATGGCAATGGGGCCAAAGAAATCGAGACCACTGAAACTAAAAGGTCTTACTTTTTTCATAAATCTGAATTCTGGTAATTGCCCCATTTCCGGAATGATTGGTTTACAGTTCATATTTTTACAAAGCTGACAATTTCTAAAAGAATTCTTCACAGCTTGCCTTATGTTTATTATTCAAAACCGTTGCCGAATTTCATTGATTATGGTTTTTTGACCCTGATGATTCATATCTTCATGATACTGTTTCACTAATAATTTAGTCACAGCATGAGCTGGGTCCAAGAAAACAGGTTTTTTCACAGAATTGTCTAAAATCATTGCCTGATCAATTCTACCCTTCAAAACAATAAGCCCTTCTTCGTTTTAAATAGGTGACAATAAAAACAACTTGCTTGACCGTTCGACTGATTTGTTGTTATTTAAACAATTTAATTCGGATTTAAAAGAATCTTTCTGAACTCTCTTGAACCAAAGAATTTCAGCTTTCTTTATTTCATCTGACGTCAACCAAGGCGTATATTTGTTTTTATTTTTGCATTTTTCAATAAATCTCATTATCCAAGCCGTTGTCCGAATTAATTTTGTAAATGAATTAAATCTTGTGATGTCCTGTAAAACATCGTGCCCATCAGTAACAACGCCAAGAAAAATCACTTCATCAATTTTATTTGTGCATGTGCGTCGCTTCTCCTTTGGCCATGACTCTTCAGGATTCTTTAAAAATTCTGGGCCACTGAACCACCGATTATTATTGGAAAAATCACACGGCTTAGAATCTCGTGTTGCATCATCTGCAACATTATCCTTGGTTCCAATCCAACTCCATTCACTAACGTTGGTCGATTCTAATATTTCCCCCACCCTGTTGGCAACGTATTGACCAAGACGGCGAGATTCAGTTCGTAGCCAACCCAGCACTGTCATAGAATCGGACCAAAAAAACGACTTGTGGAAGGACAGCTGTAGCTCAGACTTGATTGTAACGTACAGGCGAGCAGCAAGCAACGCTGCCTGAAGCTCCATGCGAGGAATAGACATTTTTTTAAGAGGCGCAACACGAGATTTAGCGCCTACAAGAACCACTTCTACAGCGCCACCGGGCGATAAAATACGCAAATACGCCACTGCAGCGTATGCAAGCTCACTGGCATCGCAAAAAACATGCAAATCCAAGGACGTTGCGGATTCCAAATGTGCAGAGTAAAATCGTGGAATTTTGACTTCAGTTATGTGTTGGAACTCCTTGACCCATTTTTGCCAACGAGGAACTAAGTCACCAGCGATTTTGTCATCCCAGTTCATAGGTACTCTCCAGACGTCCTGCAGTAAGATTCGTGCTTTTATCACAAAAAACACCAAAAATCCGAGCGGGTCAAAGACGGACATAATGAGTTGCAGAATCTGTCGTTTAGTAGGAATGCGAGAACCATCCTTGATCGCAGGATCCACTTTATGGAAATTTAATTGGTACGTAAAAAATCACCATCGGGATTCCAGTACATTCCAAGAACTCGCTCCACAGGAATTTCACTATCAGGACTAAGATCCTTGACACCAGCAGCTTTAAGAGCGGTCGGGATTGAGTCTAAAATATTCTTAGAATTAGATGTCCAATTACAGAGTTCCATACCCCCAAGGCGATGCACTTCGATCAAATCATGAACCAATTTGGTTGTATCAGCTTCAGTGGCGCCTCCACCCATATAGTCATCCATGTAAGTCTGATATCTCACCATCTTGTTAGCTTCAGGATACTGATTTTCAAACTCAGCTGCATTTTTTAGTTTCACATAATTAGCATTGCAGGGTGAACTTGTAGCTCCAAAACACACAACGACTACTGCATACACATCTGGTTCACGGTTTCGTTCCATCCCACGCCAGAAAAATCGTTGACTATGAATCTCAGCAGGTGGAATTAAAAAGCGTAAAAACATCTCTTTGATGTCCGCAGCAAAGGCATATTGGTATTTTAGGAATCTCTAAAGTACAGCCACAATAGACAACAATAAATCGGGTCCAGTCAGTAAAAAATCGTTTAAACTGACGCCACGAGATTTAGCGGCCAAGTCAAACACAGGACGTAGTTTTCCAGGTTTATTCGGGTTAACTACTCCAAAATGGGGCAAATACCATTCACGAGAATCTCTAATAACTACTTCAGCAGCAGTCAATTTTCGGACGTAACCCTTGTCAAGTAAATCTTGAATTTTTGCACAATACGCTTCTGCAAAAATATAATCGCCATCCATGCGACGCTCCAGGCAAGATAACCGGTGCAACGCAACCGGCTTGCTATCAGGTGTTAAAATATCGTCACGACGCCAAAGCAATCCAGTCTGCCATCTATCTCCAACACGAAATGTAGTAGCTTCTAAAATCTTCTGTGCTCGCATATCTTGTTTAGATGCAGAATTAGGATTTGTAATACAAACGCCCATATTTTCAATGGAGAACGACTCCTTCACAAGATGCTGCAAATTATTCAATCCTTGGTCAATAGAGTCACACACGTGAAACGAAAATGCTTGGTCGATTTTTACTACAGCAGGTTGCGACCCATGCACTACCCACCCCAGCCATGTACGAGTAGCCACAGGAGTACCCCAAGTACTGTGAAGAACTTTTCTTGGAGCAGACAGCAGTATATTGTCTAACCAATGATAAGCCGTGGTCGAATATTAGAGTAGGAAGAAAATGAAACACCTTTTAAATAGGGCCAGTTACCAACAAAATCGTCCATGTTAATCGTTTGAGAAGGTAAATTCATAGAAGAAACTGTCCGGACGTAGTCCATATGAAATTTTGTAGCTCCAAGAGAAACTCCAGAAATTCCAACTGCTACCGTGCGAGACTCTGCATCATGACGGATTACATCATGAGTCCATTGCATACAAAGAGGTTGAAGAGGACCAGTCAGTCCAAGTTCCGTTGCCAAATCAGCTTCCATGAGTGTCATCGTAGAACCTTCGTCTAATAAAGCGTAGACCACAGTGCTGCTATCAGGACCAAACAACTTCACTGGTATCATTCGAAGAAGTACTTTTGAAGTACTAGAATTCGAAACATGAGCCACTACCCCTGCGGTTTTAGTTTCATCTTTGGAACGGTGTAGTAGGGTGTGATGACTTCCATCATTACAGCCATCGACCTTGCAAGTAAATTTATTACAGCAATCAGGCAAGCGGTGTCCAGGCATGAGGCAACGAAAACATAATTTTTTGTCAGTGGCCATCTTCCATCTATCAGGGTTGTCCAACGCAAGAAATTTAGGGCAACGATTAATACGGTGGTCCACTTTACCACATACAAAACATGCGTTGCTTTTCTCAGAAATCCGTGGTTTTTTCTCATTAGCATGCAGTACTGTGCCTGGGTTTGTTCTCCTCTCCCCTCGACCTCGTTCCCCCCACCGATCCCGGTCGCGGGGGCGATCGCGATCTTCAAAATCGGGCTTTAAAAAAGCATGAAGACTAGCCACTCTTGATTTTTCGGTGAGCCAAGTAGAGAAAATAGAAAGAGTAGAAACGCCATGACGGGAAATAGAATACTCACACCACTGCTCCTGCATCCATTCAGGTAACTTCATCGCCAATTCACGAAGTAACTGGGGGTTAGCCAAATCACCTTCACAATGTAATACCTCCATCGTCATTACCATGTTCTGAACCATAGTAGCAAAGGTACATATGGAGTCAGGCCGCCCGCGGCGCGGCGGTGCAGCATTCTTCGCCTTAGAAATCAGATGTAGCACAATGTGTTGCGGTTGCCCAAAACGATCTTCCAATGTCTGAATAATTTGCGGAACATTGCCAGCTAGATTTAAAATGGGCTGGACAGCCTCCCGAGCTTTCCGCTTGAGACACTTTTGCAAACGGACCAAATTTTCAAAATTTTCAAAATTGCAAATTCTGTTTGTTTCCCGATACTGAGGTTTGAACGCCAGCCACTCCTCGGGTTCCCCATTAAATACAGGAAGATCTTTCTTCACTGTCTGCCGTTTTAAAAATTCACGAGCGACGCAATCAGCAGATGAAGGTGCAACACGCGGTGCAGTCATCTGTGGAATTAATTGTTGCAAGCCAGCAACAATGCCCTGAGCAATATCCGTGCCAATAGAAACAATCGGCTGAGCGGCTGGAATCAGAGTAGAAGTCATGATCGGAGGATCCAATTTCAATTCGGGTGTCTTCCGGCCCAAATTCTCATATTCCCGTAAATCCTCTATCATCGGCTGCAATTCATAATCAGCATGAAAAGTCCGGAAAAAATTATTCAGGTCCAAACCGGGTGCGGGTGCAGGCACTGGTGCCGGTACTGGTGCCGGTGGCGGCATTGGTGCCGGTACAGGTGCCGGCATTGGTGCCGGTGCAGGTATTAACTGCGGTATCGGTGCCGGTGCAGATAGGCGGACTGAATGCGGAGGAACACGACTTCCGGCGGCTGCAGCAGGTTCTTCATTTTGAAGGCGAGAACGAGAAATAGAATCACGAGCATTCACATCCCTGCGTGTACTGTCTAATCTTCGTTGAGCGCGAACGCGGCAAAGTTCTGCTTCCGCTTCTACCCGCCGCTGAGCCAGAAACAAATTGTCTTCAATGAGGGACATTTCGTCCTCGTATTCCCGCTCGGCATCCGTAGTTCGACGACTATCGGATGCATGACTGGACAAAGAAGTACCTTGTCCAAACAAATTTACATTTCGGGTCACCGTCGACCCCACAGGAGATAACTGAAGTAATTTTCGGTTCAATCAATATTACACGTCGTTGTAATATTTAAATAAAAATATAAACTATTCGTTTATTCAATATTTTTCACTTTTTATCATTATTTTCACAATATCAGAGAATCTCAGGTCGGAGGAATATCAGTGACATCCGTCATCCTCCAAATATCAATGAGATCTGTTTATATTTTCTGTCGTTCAGTCAATCGTTCATTGCTATTTCCTCCTTCCCTATGCTTTATCATTACAGTTCATCAGATTGTACTTAAATTTCACTATTCATCAAAAATTAAATTAATAAATTGTTGATTTTAAATTATTCAAATTAAACAATAAATCTTGAATAATTCTTCATTCGTTTCTCTTGTAACATTTCTTCCCCCATAAGGAGAATAATTATTTTCCTTATCATCATCAGGAACAAAACAGTGAGCTTTAAAGTTGGACGCCTCGCGTCAGCACGGAGCAGCAGGTTGAGACAGCCAGGTTCAGCTCCTTCAGGATCATGTGTTCCCCGGAACATCCAGAAAATCAATTTTGTTTTGCATTTTTGTTCATAAACTGCAGTCAACAAACTCCTCAAATCATTTTTAGAGTGCCAATTACCACTGCCACTCCAGTCCTAAAGAATCTTGTAGTGAGTGGAATATTTTTGCATTTTAAATAAATCAGGTTTTCCATTTCCGTGTGGCATCATCTCGTAATCATTGCTAGTGTTTTTATTCTTTGTATTTTCTCTTTCCATTGATGCAACTGGTTCAGAAATTTTGTCTGTCAACTTGTGAAATTCTACGGTTGTCTTCTTCTGCGCAGTAGAGTTTGATACTTGGTGCTCTGCTCCTGCTAATTGCATATTATTACCATCGTTTTTCTTATTGTCAATTTCGACATAGTCTTCAAAATTCGTTCTAGTTGTTTTGCCTGACTCAGTTTGTACTTCCATTTCGGATTTCAATAATTCAGGTGACAATATTTCCTCCCCACCGTCAGGAAAAATAACTGGAATATTCGGCTCTTGGACCACAGTGCAATAGGTTGAAGTCTCAAATGCTTGTAACGATGCTTCATTTAATACGTTACTTACTGTCAGTAACGACTCGTTGACATTGTCACATGGCGACATCTCAGAGAAAGCAGTGTGAAAAATCGAAGTTTCATCCGAATTGTAATCAGATAAGTAACTATCACCATTATTATTGCGTCTTGCATGCGCTTGTACAGCCTCCGGTGCTCGTGCCGCCAGCGGCATTAATGCAGGGTGCGAATCAGCGCTGACATCTACACAATGCTCAGCTGTTGCTGCTGGTAGATTTGAATCACTGGTGCTTTCAAAATAATAATGTGAAACCATTGAAAATACATGGTTTATAATTTGCACTCCCTCACAAGAATCAAAACCATCAAAAATTTTTGTTAGATCTGGCACGACATCGTATAACTTTAAAGGGTCAAGCTTGATAATTGGTAGCACACGACACACATTTACAAATAATTCTTCAATCAAATTTTGACGGCATTGCTGGGCCATCAAAGAATCCTCTTCAATGATGGACACCTCAGCATTGTATTTTTGTTCGGCGTCCATAGCGCGACAGCTTATGGACTTTCTGGACGAAGGAGCTCCTTGTCCATTTTCATCGCGGGTCACCGTAGACCCAATAGGAGACAACGTAGTCTGTCGACCCAACGTAGACGAATGAGCAACTGTGGACCCATCTTCCAAACCCTCGCCCGCTTCCATACCCGAAGCACAGGACTCTGGACAACCGTAGCGACTGGAAGGACGTCCGGCGTTGACACTCACACTCCGGCATTGATTGCAGAAACCAACATTATACTCCATTGTCAGTAAAATTTTAAATAATAAAATTCCAGTTTTTAGGATCCACCAAATCAAGCTCCGAATGAGCAGAATTTTAATGATTTATTTAAATCAGACTCCGTTTTTAGCCACAGGAAAGTCTCGGGATTAGATCCCGGTTGAGCCCCCAATGTTAGCGACCATAAATTATCGTTGTCGCCACTGAAGTAATTTTCGGTTCAATCAATATTACACGTCGTTGTAATATTTAAATAAAAATATAAACTATTCGTTTATTCAATATTTTTCACTTTTTATCATTATTTTCACAATATCAGAGAATCTCAGGTCGGAGGAATATCAGTGACATCCGTCATCCTCCAAATATCAATGAGATCTGTTTATATTTTCTGTCGTTCAGTCAATCGTTCATTGCTATTTCCTCCTTCCCTATGCTTTATCATTACAGTTCATCAGATTGTACTTAAATTTCACTATTCATCAAAAATTAAATCAATAAATTGTTGATTTTAAATTATTCAAATTAAACAATAAATCTTGAATAATTCTTCATTCGTTTCTCTTGTAACACTGCGTATTAAACTGTTTCACTAATTAATTACTTAGTTACTCATCCTTTTAAAACCATTGTATATCCCGACCACGATTGCACGAAGTTCATAGCTCCTGGTTCTACAAGCCAGAAAATGGATTTTTCCTTTGGCTTCCTGTATATTTCATAGATATAAACTGCTTAAAAATAACAAAAATCTACGTGGGCGTTTAATAATTTATAATAACGTGTATCATAAAATGCCCGTGCTCCATTTATTCATAAGGTAATCGCCATTTCTTGCATTATTGTTTTGCCATTATTCTGGATTAATGTTTTAGTTTTATTGTAAGGCCTCGGCTCGGGCACTTCAGTATGACATACTTAACGTTAGTGCAGTGCATTATTATTCTTTTGGTAATTCAGTTTCTAAAATTCCCATGTTAATAATTTAATAAGTTAAATTCAAATAAGTACTAATAAAAAATAAAAATAAAATAATTGTGATGTGGTATGATAAAGGATATGGTGTGTAATGCTTGAAATCATAGTTAAAGCGGTAATGTTTGAAAGACCTACAAAACTTCAAACTTCATCAAAATCAAACTCAAACTTCAAAGTCAGAGTGTATCAATTTGATGCTTCTTTAACTTCAAACTGACAAACTGGCAAACACACACTCGGTTTACAAAGTGTAATGCAAAAAGGATAGGTGATAGGAGATTAAAGTTTACCATGGTCTTGTTGGCCTGTAAAATTAATCATTTGTCATTTGTGGGAAGCAGCTCACTAAAAGTCAGCCAGTAATTGCCAATTGTGACGGTTCTTATTCAGTGGACCAGTTCTCAGTTCTCAGTAAAAATTGAGTGGGTAATTAATATGAAGTTTTCAAATTTGCACTCTATTGTTAAGCAAATAAGTACTTCCCTAACATTGAACTTAAGTTAGTTACTTCACTTAATACACTTTGCACCCTACTTGTTTATCCTACTTGCCTTTATTGCGATTGTAACAAGCAAGGAATAATCCTACGATAAATTAACGAACTATACTTGTAAGCTAACAGTAATTAAGGTCCGATGTTCAACATTTTGAATACTTATAATGATTTCTGAATAAATATCCAGTTATAGGGTAAGGTAGGGTATCTGTGGTAGTCAGGTAACTGTGGTAATGGAAAACCATAAAGCAACGAACGACAGCCGTTGTCCGAAATTCGTTTCAGTTCACTCAACTACTCATTGAGTACGTTCTGGCTGATGCTCCCCGCGATAATCGAAAACTTGTGGGAGAAGAAAATTACTAAAGTTGTTGTGTCAATTTTATTAGTTAGGAAAACTTATTTTCATTTTCTTCAAGTCCCTCTAACTACTGATACAAAACCATTCGTATTGAAACCGATTGTGGAAAGATAGTTGGGGTTGTTTGGCATAAGGTAATTACAATTAGGAGGAAATACAAATTTAATCTTTGAATTGGTGAATTTATTTTTTATTTTTAGTCATTTCCAAGCGGTCGTCTAAATGTGGTAATGTCAGGGCTTCTAACTGTGGTAGTGTGAAAACCATGCTAAACTCATTGGAAATTTTGTGAAAATGGAGCAAGTATGTTTAAAAAATATAAGTGATAATATTTCAGTATGTTTTCATTTGTTTAGCATGCCATGAAAATGGCAAAAAAGAAATAAAGTGACAAAAGTAACTAAGTAAGCCATACACCAACGTAGACCTTAACGATGTCATTTTTTCTGTACAAAGTGGATCATTAACAACATTCATTTAAGCTTGTATTTGGTTAGTAGTTTTAGTACACACGGTTATTTTTATTTTATTCATTAAATGTGATTTATAGAACCTAGTGTGATAAAATCTGTTCTGGCTTAATATGCGTTATTTACATGTTAATTGATTTTTAACTTGTGTTTTTTGGACTGAAATTGCAATAAACGGTGGGTGTTCATAACTTTGCTAAACTAATAATGAAGGTGCCCATTCATTTAATTATTTCATAAAAAGCAAAATAAAGCTTATTTACATTTTTTTCGTACCATATTATTTGTTAATTTTAGCAAAAATAATACTACCACAGTTACCACAGAACCCTGCTTACCACAGTTACCTGACCTGGCAAATTTCCCACTCCACCTAGGTCGTATAGTTTGAACACCTGTAGTTTAATGATGCGGCGGTAGAATTTGATAAGAATTGGGTACAGTATTCAGTACAGTATGTGTGTCAAGTGTATAGTGCTATTCCTTTCAAAATTTTATAAACTTGGTATTACAGATTGAAAAACTGAAAGTTTTCCAAAAAGCTACCACAGTTAGAAGCCCTTACCCTAAAGTTAAATTTATGTTATTAGAACTAACAAATAAATACTCCAAACACAAATGGCGATGTTGCTAATTAATCATTTCTTTATAATTGTCACTATTTAGAATTGTGGAGATTTGGATATTGGTGTCAGAAATGCAGATCGAATTATTCCTATACGTAACTACAAATCATACGGTTTGAAATTAGCAAACTTTTAAACTGCATAGCTGAAGGATGAATATTCAATATTTGCATTACGTACTAAATATCTTAGTACCTACCTGCTTACTAATACGAAATACTTAGTAATTAGTAGATTATTTCTACTTCGTAATTAAAAACTGATGACGGTTAACTGCTTTAGTTGATGTTTATGGAGAAAATAGTGTAAGTTCACACACATGATAATTGCTTTCAATTTCAATGTTCAAGTAGCGTTCGACTTTTTGTTTGCAACTTGAAATTATTGTGTGTCAAAATATAAATTTTTTTATCTATTTTCAAACTTTACAGCAATAAATCTCCAATTGATAAAATGGTCAAAAAGTAACTACCTAGCATGGGACAGCATTTTCCCGACCCGACTTCCCGACTGCGACTTCTTTCAATGGCTAATACATACCTATATGGTTTTCCGTATGCTCTGCTCACAAAAAAATCTAAATGCCCATGTAAAGATCTGTTCTACCTCTCACAAGAAAAGACACCTCTACTGTGTTGAGTGTAATAGAAAGTATTCTTCCACAGATAGTTTTAAAGCGCATAATCTAAACATTCATAGTCGAGGGATAGAAGATATAAAGCCTGATTATTACCGTGTTCAATTTCAATGTCAATTTTGCCCAATGAAATTTGTAATCAAAAATCGGTTCAAGATTCATACTGAGTCACATGTAAAAAATATGGACACTGCTCAAATCAAAGCTAATTTATTATTACAACTAAATCCGTACAAGTGCCATGAGTGCAGCAGCTCGTCCTCCACTTATAGTACAGTTGAAGATTTAATAAATCATATGATGACAACACATGTGGATCAAGAATTTAAATGTCCAGAGCTGAAATGCGGAAAAATCTTTAAAACTAAAGGTAAACTCAACTGGCACTTTTCTTCCCATTCAGACGACAAACCATTCAAGTGTCCAGAGCCAAATTGTGGGAAACGTTTTAAGTATAAGCAATCCATGGATCGACACAGGACTTCCCATTCTGACACTAAATTATTCATCTGTTCAGAGCCAAACTGTCGCAATACATATGGGACGCTGTCTGATTTAGAAAAACATGGAGAAATCCATAACAAAAACAGTAGAGGGAGTGAAAGTCCTGGTGACATAAATAAACCTTTCAAATGCAAAGAGTGTGGAAAAGCTTTCTCAAAAAACTATGCAGTAAATGCTCATGTCAAGGTAGTGCATCCTAAAGAAGAGCCCGCTAAATGTCCACATGCAGGTTGTGGGAAATCATATAAACATAAATATAATCTCAAGGTCCATCTTGATAGTTCACACGACGACAAAGACTCCTTCAAGTGTCCACATCCGGGTTGTCATAAAACAGTCAAGAGGAAAACTGGGCTGGAAATTCATATGAGAACTCATACTGGAGAACGCCCTTTCAAATGTACCGTCGTCGTGGAGGGCGGCGGCTGCTCAAAAACTTTTATAGATGCCAAACATTTAAAAATACACATAAGAGATAAGCACAGGAAAAATGTAAAGTAATTAATTACTTTTCAGGCCTAACTGACAATTTGTAACTTGAACTAAAGTTAATGGATGAAGATGCAAGTATTCAAAATTATCACCAGTGTAGAAACTACACTGTGTGGGTAATTATAAAATTATACGGTAACCTCCATATTAACTGCAGGGATTTTTCTGTAAGGGAGCGTTCACAAATGATATCATCAGTTGAGTAGGTAGGTAGTTTCACCTTAAGATGACAAAAGATGACGAGTAGGTAGGTGGGTTTTCCAAAACATGATATCATCACTATTTTTACTAAAAATATGAGTTTTCCCAAAAATATCAAAACAACTAAATCCTGCATATTTTATACTTTCAAACTCAGCCGGGAAAGGGCACCTTTTATGTTCAATGTAGTCAGCTTGAGTTGTAAAGTAAAAAAAAATACACTTTCGAAATTAAAATGCCCGTAATATCGGTCGCCGTCACCAGAATTGTGTTTGGGAAATTTTGAGCACAAATCAAGGATATCTGAAAAAAGTGATGTAACTTACAGGGTGGGTAGGTGGTTTTTAGAAAAAGTGACAAGCGATGACAAGGAGTAGGTAGGTGGTAAAAACACGAAATTTTGATGATATCATTTGTGAACGCTCCCTAAGTAACCAGTAACCCGCTATGCAGCCATTCCAGTAGAATTTAATTTTTTGAAATATTAATTATGCACGTAAACTGTGAAAAGTAGACAAAAATATATAGAAATAAAATAAAAGGATTTTTGAAAAATAATATTTAGCAATTTTGTTCCACACAGTATTTTTATTCTTGTTAGTGCGATCATAACCAAAAACAGTACGTTCTGCATGTTCGTATGTGTGGGCTTTTAAAAGTAGTATTATAGGAAAAATTATTTAAGTTACACTTTGTTTCAGTTAGTGGTATGCAAATTTATTATGGATCTAGTTCAGACAGTTTTAAAGTAAGACAATAGTAAAACACATGACATACACGATTTATTCAAATAAATGCGGAATATGACTACATTAAAATTCCTATATGCCTTTTTGAATTATCTTAGGTTTTTCTTTGGCTTTACTGTTATGCACAAATTTAAGCCATGTGTCTCTCAACACGCTTCTTCACTAACGATATCAAATATTTTATCTAGGTAGCCTTAGTCCTTTAAGTCAATCTTTATTTGTAATAAGGTCTAAAATGGAATAGCAGTTACAGCTTCAGTTTTGCAAACGGAATTTGGAATGACTTAAGTTTTAGAAGCAGCAGCCTCAAACAGAAGGGTCCTCAGAGTTTGGAAAATATAAATCCACACCAGGATCTGTGGAATGTATTGTTTTAATTGTTACACTGGTATTTAAATTGTACTTAGGTTCAAAATGGTTGACTTTGTTGTGATTGCAGTTTTCTTGGCAAGTGCCTCAGCCAAAACTTTCTTCCGTTGGTTCCTCTGCCGATTAAATTCATTGTACTTCCGCCGTCCCTCCTCATTGTGTGTGTGATTGACATGATCCTTAAGATTTTGTGGAGTTTTGAAAGTCTTGCCACAATGCTCACAGACGAAGGGTCGATCCTCCGTGTGTGCGAACTGCTTATGGCGCTTGAGGGATTTCACTCGGAGGAAATCCTTCCCGCACTCATCACAGACGCACACCGCCTCCACAATATTATGCATCGTCTTCCGATGCCCGATCAAAGCGAGATACGAAAAGAAATCGATGTTGCAATCCGGACAGACGGTTGATTTAACTTTGAGGCTCCTCTCCACCTTCTGTCGGGCAAGGACCGCATCGCACCTCTCCCGGTACTTCCGAGAGCCCTTTTCCGAGTGCTGCCTGTACATGTGCATCCTCCTCCCGTGGTCGTTTTTAAACGTGACCTGGCACAGATCACACTTGTGGACAATTGGCTCCGATAAATTCAGCTCACCATCCTTCCCCACTTTAAACTTGGGCTTCTCCACGTGCATCCGACCAAAATGAAGATTAATGAGGAGCTTGGACTTTGCTTTAAACGTACAAGTCGGGCTTGAGCAGGAGAAGCTCCCTTCCTCATTGTGGACCTTCACGTGCTTGTCTAGATAATATTTGAAAGGGTAACTTTTTCCACAGTGGGGACAGAGATAAGGGGCTAATTTCTTTCCCGGGCAAAGTTTCTCACAAATGGTGAAATGTTGTGTGTAGGAATGTTTATTTGGACAAAGTTTGGAACATTTCGAGCAGAAGAAATCCCCGGGTGAGAAATGGGTGGCTTTTGTATGGGCGGAGCACTCTTCTTGAGTGGGGAAGTCTAAGGGGCAGTGCCAGCACGGGTTCGGCAGACGCACCTTCCGACGACGATAGCTTGTTAATTCTTTCGTAGCTTTTTTTCGAGTCTCTGCATTTTCTTCAATGTCGTCCTCGTCCGTGGCATCAATCCCGGGTTCTAATTTCGTTCTTGATTTGGATTTTTGCCTTGCGATATTTGATTTTGTAGCAGTTTTTGTTTTGATGGATTTTTTCGGATGTGATTTTAGTTTTCGTTTTGAAATAGCTTTTTTAAATGTTAGTTGGGGTTTGGAGTCGGAGTCTGAGCTACTGGAATATATTGACGGGCAACGGCTTTGATAACCCGAATGGGTACTGTCCTCATTTTTCTCCGGATCCAGCTCTGATGGGATTTCAATTGGATTTACATTTACAGTGGTCTTAGTTGGTTTTGATTTACGGCTATACCCAAGTGAGAGTGATCTTTTCCGCTTTGTTGATAATGTGGCTGTAAAAATTAATTAGGTATTTACGAATTTCATTTTAACCCTTTTAAGTATACAGTATGCTCCGTAATAAAATTAAGTGGTTCCTAATTTAGGTAGGTATTGACTACTGACATAAATCAAATTGTTATGGATGGTAACATACTAACCGCTTTCAACGTTGAAATCGCTATCATCGGGATTGTCGTTATCACTGAGTTCTGAAGAAACTAAATCTGTATCCGCGTACTTGTCATTGTCATCTGCTTTAATATTTATTTTTTGTATTTTCTGCCTTTTTCTTAACTCCATGCTATCGTCCGGGCGCTCGTCACAGTTACTATCTTCATGCTGATTTGCTTGATTAGAATTCGGAAAACGGTCATGATTTCGAAATCTGATATTTCGTAATCGGCTAAGTCTCACCCACGGACCATCGCTTTCTGCGGTCAAGATCGTTGATGAATTTTCATGAAGAATAATTGGATCTGAATTTGTTGTTCTATCTGCATCGGCATCGGCATCGAGCTGAAAAGGTTCTACAACTTGAAATTGTCTACTCCCTAGGTCTTTTTCATTTTCATCAAGTTCGATTTGAACAACGCCGAAGTGGTTATTGTCATCGCCAAAAATAATCTGAGCTGTTCCTTCTTCATCCAAAACTTCACATTTAACAAAATGTCCCTCAATTGAATCAGACTCGCACTGGGCCTGGCTTCCTATTTGTTGATTTTGATTGTTAATTGGATTTCTACCAAGTATTTCATCCAATTGATGTATTTTCTTGGATAGAATGGAGTCAAAAGCTCTGAGTTGATTAAATTGTGTGTAGTATTTGTATAAATTGGTCAAAACCCGGGCACATCCCGAACAAAGGCACATGCCTTCTTCATTTACGGCTCTTGAATCCCTTTCTGAATTGACGCCATTCGTCACAATGTGGTCATTGGGGTTATCTAATAAATTTACCTCAGTACGTTGTGATGATACTAAATTTAAGAAATTCAGACTGTAGATGGAGGAGAGAATCTCATGCACTTGTATTTGTTGGACTGATTTTGATTTTTTATTTGCATGTGTGATTGTATTATCGTTTGGTGAAGAAAGGTCGTTTACATGGTATTCTAAATCTTCAGCGATTTCAATTTTAAAAGTAAAATTTTCTTCTACGTCAGCTTCTCTTATTTTCTGAAGTTGAATTAAATGGTCTTCGATATTTATTAGACTTGAGGGATAAGGAATCGGCAGGAACTTTGAACAATTGACGCAAATGTGATTGCGGCTCTTATCAATTATTAATTCCATATTTTGATTTTGATTCTGTTCCATAATGCTGCAGTTGACGTCACGTTGTTAAAGCTCCAGTCATTGACAATTGCTGTGACTGTAAATGTAATTATAGTAATTTAGAATTAAACACAGTCGCCAATCTTATCATTTTCAATAAATTCCGTTACGAAAGCTATGACATATACGACAATTTTATTAAAACTATGTGGACAAAATGATAATTACCTTGTCATGGTTTAAGTAAAAGTAGTTTACAAAACTGAAATTGTCAAATTAATTTCGTAAAACCATTTTTCTTTTACACTGTCAAGTTGACAGTGTCAACTGTCACTGTTGACTGTCTGTCTGCGCCTGCCTTCATCTGGCGTCTGCCTGCTGTCAGCTGTCTTTGGAAATAAATCTATATTTTTAAGTTAACCGCGACGTGACTGGCACGGAATAGAGCCTTGCTTCAGTGAGTTGTGTTTCAGATTTTGAGACACCGTTTTTTTTCAGTTCTAAAATAATTAATTACTTTTCGTTAATACTGTACACTAGTTACTTTGAAAGTATTACCACATAATTTTCGCAATTCACGTAGTGCTATGTGAATGAAATGCATGTAATTTTTAATTATTTTTCTCATCCTTATAATGGATCAGGACATGGGTCCATTAAACTGTTAATAATTGTAGAAAAGTGAATAGTACCAACATTTTTAAGTTGTATTCATATGTTTTGGAATTTTTCGGTTTACAGTATTATAAGTCTGTAATTTTTAAAAGTTCAGCTCTAGTAATATGTACACGCTTAGAAAAGATATTAACTATAGCTTCTAGTTATGTCTAACTAACAGTTTTGGGTGTTAATTTCAACACGATTTTACTAGTTAATTTCAAAATTTTTGAAGGTGAGGAAATTACGTGAAATACCGCTGTGTGTTAACATGCCTACACCAAATCATGTTACAGTTGACCACAAATCGTGTTAAGAATTTATACCAACGTATATTATGCTAAATTAGTGTTATTAAACTAAATGAATCGTTTCAGGTCAGTGGTTGAAGAGACTGGTACCCTTACAAAAGGTCGAGGGTTCGCGACTGAGTTTTAGCATTATTTTTTTTAACAATTATTCACGTAACTACATTATTGGTTAAATATGCAACACAGAAACTAGTAAACTCAGTCTAACACATTACAGTGTAAATGCCTAACTAAAATTTGGGTTGACCACTATAACACCTGGGGTCGATGTTGGAGTAACACAAAAATAGGTTACAAATTAACACCTATGTGGTTAATTTGCTTATATTTTTCTAAGCGTGTCAAAATTTACTGGAAATAATAGCTCTATTTTTTTAATAATTAAAAATAAAATAGACTGCGCTATTGTAAGGGACTGATTAACTTAGATGCATAACATAAACATAGTAAATTTTAACAAATATAATTAATAAAATTAAAAAACCAATACCTACTTTTGCTTTTGATTTTGATTTCGAATTTATTTTTTGAGTTTTTGTCGTTTTTGACTTTTGACACAAGACACAAAAATAAAGACAAAGACAAAAGACAACTACCTAGCAACTTATATTACGGATAGTAGTAGGATAATTCCTTGTTCTTTTACCGCGAAATTTCAAACAATATGCAAATGTTCGGATTCGGAATTCGGAATAATCCTCTGAATCTGAATCCTGAAATTCGGAAATACAGAAAACTTTAAGTAATGATTAAGAAAATTCCACCATTAATTCTTTCGCATAGTTTCATTTTCATGATCCCACGATTTAAGTAACTAAATTATATAGGAGGATATTTAATATTGTCTACTAGTAAGGTAGCGTAGTAGACAACACATCAATTGTAATTTCGTGCATTTTGCAATTATGAACAATGTAACTTTTAAGTAAAAGTATGAAAGTATATACTTTCAACTTTTACTTTTGAAGTGTGCTAAACAAAACTTGTTTGTTTGGTCATTTAGTTATACATTAAAAATGAACCTAAATATTGGATTTGAAGTGTGGTTTGCATGCAAATCCTGCAACACAAGTTATCTTAAACTTCGAGATTTCATTTTACATAAGAAGAAAGATCATTTCGAAGAATTTAAAAATACCAGATGTATTGTGCTGGAAGAAAGGACCGTTTCAACTAGCTATCTTGATAGTGATAATGATGAAAATGACGAGGCATTTGAAAATTGGTAAGTCCTTTTTATTAACTATGCGTACATACTTTGTTTGGATAATAATAAACCGTATAATTTACCATTTTCACTTTTGTTTTTCCATCGCATCGGTTCAGTGTGTCGAACTATGTAATCACTACTAAAGAAGAAAAGGAATCAGCCCAAATTCCTGAAACAGATGTTGACCCGTTCCACGAAATTGAAAATACATCGTTCAATCCAGCAGCAACAAGTTCAAAGTCTTTCACAACAACATCACAGTATCAAAGTGACTTGAGCGAACACTTAAATCTCGATGCGGATGATGCCACTTCATTGTCTGACATTAATGATGATTATGAACCACCGTTTGAGTCATGTTCCAATATCTTGCCCCATCAGCTGTCGGGCTGCAACGAAAAAGTTTTCAGTTTGGGCCCAGAAACTGAAATTAATAAAAGGCAACACGTCGATGTGTGCACTGTCGGCGTAGACGAAATAATTTCTACTTCGAAAAGTTTCAATCAGCCAAGGAAACCAAAACTCGAAAATCCCTACGTTACTATCAAACGACTAACGAAAAAACAAATTCAAAATGTGCCTCATGGTCGTCATGGTTCTCGTTCTGGTTCCAACGACAATGACACTGACATTATCGCTGCCCGGGAATATAAAAAACAATTTTTAAAAAAGTTTGAAAGCTCATCGGTCCCAGTCCACCTCCAATCTGACCCCAACTTAGAATGTCAATTATGTCACAACAAGTTTGGGTTTGATCAAGAACTCAAAGCCCACTTGGATATATGTTGGTTCGACAATAAAAATAAACATTATCGTCGCTACTGTGTCATGTGCCAAAAATTGTTTGGCAACCCAGCGGCACTTGAAGAACACCTCCTTCGATGTCATATGACTGAAGCTGAGAAGAACGAGGCAAAGGAATTTAAATGTCCAGTCTGCCTAATGAAATTTTTCAAGGGGACTGAACTCAGAGTTCACATGGAGTCACACAAGAATAAAGAGGAAAGAACACGACCCTTTGTGTGCCTCATCTGCGGCTTTGCATTCTACAGAAACTTCCAATTAACTCAGCACTACAAAACACATTCAGATCAGAGGCCCTTCAAGTGCCATGTGGCTGGCTGCGACAAAGCATTCTTATCCAACTTCAATCTCAAGGGACACGTCTTCCACATGCACAACAGCAAAGTGAGGTACAAGTGTCCGGATCCGAAGTGCAGTAAAACTCTCAAGTACAAGTACGATATACCGAAACATGTCCGAAAAGTTCACGGAGGGGAACGCGAACGGCGACACAAATGCACTGAGCTCAACTGTGATCAGAGTTTTCAACTGTCCAGTCAACTAATCAGGCATAAAAGAAACATCCACTGCTAAATTTATTGTATTTAATTTTATATTATAATTAGGAACTAAACTATTTATCTTCGTTGTTAGGCTTACATTATAGTTCCAGTTATTATGTCGTATCCTGTGCCCATGAATCACTAGTATACAAGCTTATAAAAATTTACGAAAATACTTTTTTTGTGTGAAGTAGTAAATAAAATAAGTACCTATCGATTTTCATGATGTTGCATATAATTATATTAAATACAATTTACTAATTTACTACTTGGTCAAGACGATTTTTTAAAAGTAACTATGTAAATGAAATATTTTGCACTCTAAAAAAATGTAAATAGAACATTGTGTACTTTTTAAAAACATGTAAACGGAAAAGTTTACACTTAAAAAACGTCTAAAAAGAAAAGTTTACACTTTTCAGAACCACGTAAATAAATTAGTTTGGATTTCAAAAATAATTGTATTGAAGCATTTTGCACTTTTAAAAATATCTTATCTAACATTTTTCGCATGTATCTAATTTAGTGGGTTTTTTCCCCATAGCTCATTTTGATAGTAACTTAAAATGGATATGGGACATTTTGATTCCTGTGAGACGATTTCTAGGAACTCGCATATCTATAGCATTTTAGTTTGTCTTTTGTCTGATAAAAAAAGAATGTATGCTACAAAATAGTCTTAACATGTGATTGCAGAAAAAAGTATTTTAATATGACTGGTCACCTAATGAAAATAAATATATCTTTGCAAAAACAAATAAGGGCGCCACTGAAGACAAAAATTTCACTTACGCATTAAAGCAACATCGATTATTTTTTGAAAATAGGGATTTTTAGAGGATGTCCATTTTTTTATTAACAATAATTATAGGTGTTATTTCCTTATTGATTTTGTTTTTGGAGATAGATAATCGCTTACTGACAACTGGCAGTGAGCTTTAGAAATTGCTGGCTCAGCTTTATACAGTTGCTGGCTAGATGATTTTTTCCTATTTATTAAGAATTATTTAATTTTATTATTTACTATTGCACAATACGTCTGTGAAGAACCAAAATGACGTATTTCCATTTTTAGCTAAACCCAATATCCACTATCTATAGAAAAATACTGGAATATGTCTTTTGAGATTATTTTAATAGAACAGTGAGCACTTTTAAAAAATACGTAATTCCCACATTTTTGACTTTTCAAAAACATAGAATTAGAAATTTTTGCATATTTTCAAAAACAAGGAATTAGAACATTTTGCGCCTTTTCAAAAACAAGGAGTTTAGAACATTTTGCGCCTTTTCAAAAACATGGAATTAGAATTTTTTGCATCTTTTCAAAAACAAGGAATTAGAAGATTTTGCGCCTTTTAAAAAAATGGAATTAGAACATTTTGCACTTTTGAAAAACAAGTAAATAAGACATACGCTTTTCAAAAAACTCCTAATTAACATTTGACGCATGTTTCCTAATTTGTTTTTATGACATAGCTCATTTTGATTCCAGTTTAAATTGGATATGGGTCATTTTGGTTCTCCAAAAAATTCCGAAAAACACGATCTCTTCTTTTATGTAGTATACACACATATGTATGTATGCATGCTGTAATTTACACATAGTCCCTATACAATAACGAAAAACACTGGTAAAAATTAAGAAATAATTTTTTAAAAACACAGTTTCTTTATATTTTACAGAATATACTTTTCAATTTCAAGACTTAAGCTTTGATGTGCATGTAATAAACTTACCAAATTTGTACAATATATTAATCAAGCAACAAAATGGTAAAACGTGTTTCAAATTTTACAATTAACGCAAAGAACCTACAACAGCCCCCATATTTAGAATAGTAACTAATTTCATACTACTCTTTAGTTTTTTAAATATTATTTCTAAAAATTTCCCATCGTTCGGTCATAATGGTATAAAAGCTGAACCTGAACACCAGGAGCCTTTTTGTTTTTACAGTAGTGTATAGTTATATGAACGCAATGGTTAAGCTGATGACAGTGGAGTTTATAGGGGTAATAACAATTTTAATTATATTTTTTTTTATGAAGTTCGTTGTCAATAATTTCTAATTAGTCTTTTTGTAATTGATCAGCTGTCACAAACATCTTGTCCGACGTGACGTAGCCACTTGGCATGGGGCTCGTGTGACATCGGAAGTGTCTATTTCTAGCACTAGAAGTTTTGAAGGCCTTGTCGCAGTTAGGTTGGGAACACTTGAAGAGTCGAGCGGATGAGTGAACTTGTAAGAGATGTACTCTGAGAAGATACTGATCTCTTGTTGCGGTCCCACAAGTTGGATGTGGACATGGAAAATGTCCCTTCCCCTCCAAAGTCCCGTGGTAATTCCGATTGTGATTTATTAATTCTTGAAGGGATGCAAAATATGTCTCACACGAGATGCAGTAGCGAGAACAATCATTTTGACCATGTAGCTTATCTTGGTTTTCATTTGCATTGTTTGAGGAAGGCGAAGCAGTGACATTTGGTTCTGTTTCTTTAGCTGATAATTCCATCGTTTTTTCAGATTCAAAAGGATCCTGGTCATTAGCAGGAAAATCGGTATACTCTGTCTTCACTACGCCTAAAATATGATCGTAAACAAAATTAACTTCCGTGCTGGGGTTCGAAATTAGATCCTGCTGGTTATCATTGTTACTGTTGCTATTGGAGTTGTTAAAGTTAAAAAGCGGCAAGTTAGTCATTGTCATTGTACTTGGCTCAATTTTAATTTTTGAAGACATTTCCCCTTCGTCCGCAAATTCCGTGCGAGCTTTTGTAGCACCTGGCTCTGCCATAGAAAAAGAATGCAATGTGCGGTTATGTGCATCTAGTTCGTCAGAGCTGGCAAAGGTTAAACAGCATGGAGGACAGAAGATATTTTCAAACTGTGTCTTTAAGCGGCAAATTTCTTCGTGGTCATCCAGTTCTGCAGTAGAACTAAAATTGTCGGTACAAAATTTGCAAGGAAGGGATGTCGTCAAAGCGATGGAATCGCTGTTGTTTATCTGTATGAATAATTCGTGATCAAGAGCTGCAGTTGTTGGTACTTCGACGTCAAGCCGGTTGGTCGTGTTTCCATTTGAACTAACAGGGTTTTTATTTGATGTTCCATTCTCATTTAAATGGATGGTGCTGTTGACTTTGGAATGAGATGGTACGGCCATCAATAAAGTGCCATCTGAATTCAATTTTTTTCGATTGTTGTAAGGAACCATTTGCCGTGCTTTTTTAGACGGGACGTTCCGAATTGCATCTTGACTTCTTTTCAAGCTCCTTGTTTTACATTTCTGAGCTGACTCAATTATTGCTGAAAGAAGCTTGTCTCGCTTTTCCTCAGTTGAGTCATGCACCATCATTGTTGGTTCAATATTGCTTTGTAAAGAATCATTTTGCTGGATTTCGACGGCATTCTCAGTGTTTGAAATAGATTTAAAAACACTAATTAACTCCAATCCGTTATTATTTGTAACTTCATTTACATCGCTACAGTCATTACAATCTGTGCTATTCTCTGAATTACTTTCAATGCTCGTGTTACCGGGGTTGCAGTCAACAACATTAGTTGTAGTTGGGGGCGAGGGTGGGGATATAATTCTATGAATAAGTGTTTCTTCCTTCGGAGACAAGAATGAAACCCAGCTGCAATATAAAATTTAAATATCACATTTAACAATCAGTTATGTTGTGACTTAACATTTGAAATTGAAAAGTTGTATCAACCTAGCCTATAGGCAAAAATTACACAACTAAATAACACTAAAATTTAAAATATTGAACATAAAAAATATAGTTGAACATTACTTTTTTGGTGGCAATGCAGGGGAAGTAGTTTGTTCCTCAAACACAATAAACTTTGTGCTTAGAAATTCTTCAATATGAGATTTCTTTTTATGATACGCAAAATCATCTGCGTTGAGAAAAAAGCTCTTGCACAATTTGCATGCGAACCAGACACTCACTCCCTCGGAACACATTCTGAACTGATATTTTAATGAAGTTAAAGTCAAAGTAGTTGTACTATTTCAGACAGCCCGTTATTTTAAATGTACTTATTACACAATAACATCAACATCAGTTTAATGAATTATTAATAGAAACTTGACTGAGTTTGTAGAATAAAAATGTTTCAACAGAAAGCTATTTATTAAACACTTTAAAGCTACCCAGAATACATAATTATATTTAAAATCTAGATCAAGGGTGTGCAGCCAATAAGTAATATTTACACTATCAGCAAAACTCGTTTTTATTTTACTTTAATTAGATATGCAAAACCAAAAAATTGGAAGTAAAAAATTAAATCACTTTTCAGTAGTTTTCAGTTATTTCAGTGAGTGTTTGGTGATGGGCGCTCATTTTTACAAGGAGCTCTCGCTACGCAGTAGTTATTGTCTATAAGCATTCTCCTGTCGTTGTCGTTCAGTTCAGTATTTAAATGCCTGGTCACTGGAAAAATTCCAGACTAAACCGTCTATGCTATGCGGCTATGCGCTTATACGTTGAGTTTGTTTGTCCCTGTTTTTGTTTGTTTATGTATACTTTTATTTCTACGTAATAGGTATGTGAACTTTTAACGATATCGCCGTTTAGGGGCCAAACACAAATGGCGCAATCCTAGTTGAGGGTGGGTCTTTTTGTAAAAACCAGATCCCCCACGTTCAAGATAGCCACTTGCGCATTGCTTAAGTAGGTGACAAAGTAGTTTTCTGGGTCTTACTTTTTGGTAAATTTGTATAACGTCATTTGTGTCCAGCCCCTGACGTTCGCTTGTCTTTTAGTGTGTTTAAACATGCAGCATAAGCAGCATTCCAGAAGGATTACAATAGTATGGTTGTAGCAGCGGCGTATCTATACTGCCTAATTAAGTACATAGGCCCCAATAATTAGGTTTGGATTGGGATTTAAAGACAAGTTTTCCCCCTCCTTAAACAAATAATAAGCGAGTAATAATAAATATTTGTAAGTTGTCAAAAGCTAAAAAATTATTTACTTTATTATAATATAATAAAGTAAATAATAATTACATATTATGTAACTCTGCTAAACTCAACAGAACAACAGGTCATATAATATATGGTCTAATGCTACAAAATTCCATATCTTGCAAATATTAATGAACGAATGAATCTGTCCAGTGTCCAGTTGGTACATAATGAAATTTCGACAAAACATACAATTACATTGACTACATCATATCGTCTTTGAAGAGCCAAAATGACCCATATCCAATTTATGCTAAATCAAAATGTGCTATGTATGTCGTAAAAACAAAATAAGAAACATGCGTCAAATGTTAATTCAGAATTTTTGAAAAGTTCAAAATGTTCTATTTACTTGTTTTTTGAAAAGAGTAAAATGTTCTATTTACTTGTTTTTTGAAAAGAGTAAAATGTTCTATTTAAATGTTTTTTGAAAAGTGTAAAATGTTCTATTTACATGTTTTTGAAATTGGGTAAAATTTTCTATTTAAGTGTTATTTAAATCGTGTACAATTTTCTATTTACATGTTTTTGAAAAGTGTAAAATATTCTATTTAATAAATGCTTTCAAGGCATGTTTAAATATTTTTGTAGATAGTGGATATTGTTTTTAGCTCCAAATGGAAATGGATATGGGTCATTTTGGTTCTTTACAGACGATATAATCTTATGATAATTGTATGTACACTAAAGAAGTTGGAAAGAATACAAATAAGTCCATAAAACTATAATTACGTTACACACTTTTTCCAAATAAATATTAGTCGATATATTACCTATACACATAAGAATAATTGTATTTATAATGATTTATAATATACTTTATGATTATGATTAATACGTTTAATTGTGTCCATGAAGGTTTTTAATTTCTGTGTACCTTTTTATTTTTTACTGTTTAGCGGTGGTGTTTTCTTACGGACTGGTGTCGCTGGTACTATAATTATAGTGATAGTGAATCGATTGCTCACATGAAGCCTTATTACGTACGCACAAAATGTATAATATTATTTTAAGAGGGTTATTTATTATAGAAATACAACGTAAGGCCATAAGGGCTCAATATTAGTAGTATGAGTGGGTAGTTATGTGAAGTCTATGTCTCTGTCGTCCGTTTTAATTTTTAGTATAGGTATATGCATTTAAGAAAAAATGAAAATCCAGTTAGATATAGCGAAACCTTACAGAAAAAGGTGGATTGGACATTGGACAGTAAGTAGTGAGTCGCGGTGCGGTGCTTCTGTTCTGTACATTAATTTCTACCGATGTCTCCTGTCCATTAGAATTTGGCTGAAGTCATCACTATTTTTTGTATTGGTCAATTCTTCCATTCTGTCACGATTAGAGGCCGTAGGACAGTTTACCTTCGAGTTGTACTTACTTAATTATGACTACCTATATAATATACTATTAGATTACAATTTGTCAGCAGTTTTTCTGTCTATCTCTCACTTTTTTTGTAACATTGCAAACTCAAAATGTTTTTCTGTACTAATTGATAATTGGATACACTATATACTGCTACGTATGTACATAATGGTCGACAGGGGGATGCTCGATGCTCTCCACTGTTTTGGTTTTTTACGAATTCCTAGGAATCTCTTGTAAGTACACTTCTTGTTCCGCATTTCCTATAAGTTTATAGCTATACGGCATTAAAACTTTAGCCAATACATATAGAGTAATTTAATTTTGCCATTAAAGACTCAATATGACCCATTTCCATTTTTATCTAAAACCAAAATGAACTAGGTACCTACAAAAATAATTATAATATCTTTATCCTTGTTTTCAGAAACAAGTAAATATCGCCTGTGAAGAACCAAAATGACCCATTTCCAATTTAAACTAGAATCAAAATGAGCTATGTCATAAAAATGAAATGAGAAAACGTTAAATGTTAATTAAGAGGTATTAAAAGGTGTACAATGTTTTAGTTATATGTTTTTTAAAACTGTAAATTTTTTTATTTACATGTTTTTGAAAAGTAAAAAATGTTCTATATACAAGTTGTTAGGAAGTTCAAAATGTTCTATTTAAACGCTTTCAAGATCACACATAAAATATTTCCATATTTTAATATTTTTGTAGATAGTTGATTTTTGTTTTAGCTAAAAATGGATTTAGGTCCATTTGATTCTTCACGGACTATACAGGACTTTATATGCACTATTCAAAAATATGTGAATTTAGAACATTTTGCAATTTTTAAAATGATGTAAATAAAAGATATTCGCACTTTTAGATAAATACAACTTTTTTGCTATTTTAAAAAACATACTCAAAATAAATAACAAATATTTCTTTAATAACCGGTCGTTGTAAAATCAATTCCATTAACGAACCTTATGCGTATAATATCCCTAATATTTCGTAGCCGTACTAATATTGCATTGGCAACATTGATTATTTCAAAAGGAAATTTACATCAAAAAAACATTTTTCCAAAAATGTAAACCTGTTATAGAAGTTTGGATGTCACATCAACTCAGCTCCATGTTTTAATACTGTAATCAAATTAGGTACCTATTAAAAATACATTCGTTAAATTAGTTTACCTATGTGTAACTCGTGTGGCCATATAGATAATCTGCTTATTGTATTCTGGCTCAAAAATTCATTTTTAGTTCACAATCAACAATAGTATCTTTAAATTTGCTATATACATTTTGCTACAATTGGTAACATAGTACATCGGTCTCGGTCTATCAATCTACTTAATACAACTAATATAAGTACCTACTACAGTAAATTTAATAAGTTTCTTTTACAATACAAATAACAATGATAATTAGACTATTTTTATTTTTTGCAAAAAAATATAAAAATAATTAAATAATAATAAACATTCCATTGAAATAAAATTCAAAATGATTCCTGTCGACATGCAGTTTAATTATTCAGAGTAACTTGTTTAAATCCAAAAATCAGCAAATAATCCAGTCGTTGTCGTATCATGTAGGTATGCAGTATAGTGGACAAAAATTTGAATAAGTTGTAATCGTTGAGCCAAAATAGCCGCTGTCACACGCACAAGAGTGATCAAAACTAATCTTGGGCAGTGGTCAGCAGCTTTTATGGACAACCAATTTTTAACCGTGTTGTTTTGTTGTTGAAGAAATTTAGTTCAAAATTCCTGCTTCGGATCCTAAGCGTTTGGACCCACGAATGCCCATAGCATAGCGCTAAATTTGAAGTTGTATCTCAACGCTTATGGCGACTATGTAATGTACTACATAATATAATTACATTTAAATAATATTTCTAAATCAATCCTAAACTACAGCTACTTAAAAAGGGCACTGTAAGAATTGACTTACATTAAAACGGTGTGCGAGTAATTTTAATCGATGGAGTGTCCCTTTGATTGTCCTTTCAAAATTAAAAAAATATGTAAGACTTACAACTTGCAAATTCAAACCACAGCTCAGCTCCACCCAAAAATAATAACAAGAATTTTAATAAAAGTGAGACAAGGAAACAAATTATGATTTTTTAAAAATATTTTCGCAATTTAAATTGATTTCGATCTCCATTCTTGATGCGGTTACTTTTTAATATTGTAAACTGGTATTATATTTGATTTTTAAATTTTTGGTGATTGTTTGAACGTGGAAAACTTAGGTTTAATTTTTTGAAAAAAGTAAAGAAATTGCATGAGCAGCCGGGAGCCGAATTTTTGTTAGTTGTGTCACTCGGGAAGAAGAAGTGGGAATGAAAATATTGGAAATTATGCTTCTAGACGTAGTCAGTATTTATAATCTGAAATAAATGATTTAATTGGATTTGCGTATATAGTGGGACTCATTCGAAATGGGGTGCTGCTGACCTGATGGATAGGAATCCATACCAAGTTGTGCCATGTAAGTAGGACTCCGGGCTCCGGGACACGCAACATGCTTCCAGTTCCAGTCTCAAGTCTCAAATGGGATTCTATAAAAAAGCCAACGAAAGGCAGAAAGAAAGAGGCCTTATTCTCAGTCCAGTCACTATTCGAATTTTAATATAAATTCAATATTAATATTCATGCATGAAAAAACGAAGAATAAAAGTGTACGACAAACTCACTAAGTCGTATGGACATTTACATAATAGTCACACTCTGTACAACAACAAGACCAGAGAGACTCCTCAGCCCCTTGCCGGTATTCTCCAGTGTCCAAAAACAGTGGATACAGTCAAAGCCAAATAAATGGCTAACTAGTAAGTAACCCCCAAAAATGAAACAGTTCGGATTCGAAGTAATAAAAAAAATACATAAGGTACCTACACATATATTCCTTAATCCTCATCGACTATACAGCTACTAGCTACTGAACTAAGCGACATAAATAAACGTAATTAGGAATCGTCCATAATTCATGTTATCGGTAGGGTGGGTGAGCATAATTGGGCATTCAGGACATGCCTTTCTTTATCATAGGCGTACAAACCAAAAAAGTACAGAGATCGAGGTTCAAAATTTCCAATTTTCGTGGCACTTATAACTTATGCACGTTCCCTTACGGCCTTTATATTGTAAATGCACAACTATATGCAAATTAGTAAGCAAGGGAAGCCACCCGTGGATACTAGAAAACGAAAATCTTTCACCGTTTTTAAATTACATATTATATAGAGTGTTAGAAAAATAAAAAAATATCACGTTTAGAAATAGATTTAGTTCCCATAGGAACCATATGTAAGGTAATGTATTCGCTTTATTTTTTTATGACAACCATGTGTGTGGGCAATTAGAAAGTGTTTGTCGTTATATGCAATTGGTAAAGATGTCAAGACACATGTTAAGATTATTTTCAGATTTAAGTACTTTCACAATCTGCATGGTGACATTTCAGTTCAATTACATACCACATTTTTTGTAACACTACATCCCATGTACTATTGAATTTCCGACACCTAATTACTATTACAGGAAATACATTTCGTACATATCGTGGGTGAAGGATCAAATTTGTTTCCTTCCAATTTTTTTTTTCAAATCTGTAATAATATTAATTTCAACATTAAAGCAACATCGGTATTGCAGGTTTTTAAAATTAAAATTTATTGAATAAAATCCCCTTCGTTTCATCCCCATAATATTTACAGCTCTTTATAGGAAAGAAAATTTTCCTTAAATTCACAATTTTCTTCCAAATCAAATCATTAAATCATAACGAAATTCCGGGTAAGTTATTTGAATGCCCACGAAGTTCCTTCACACGCCAAAATTCCAAAAATCTAGGGAATTCTCTCATGTAGTGTCATAATTTGCAGTAAATTTTGAACAATATATTGCCCTCGGATACACATTACATACAGTATAGTCTGTAAAGTAACTTAAAATTTTTAAATTAGACGCATGTTATTCTTTCTATGCTATGTAGTAATTAATTTGTCATTATAGGAAAATGTATACGTATACATAAAATCCATAGTTTTCTGATTATGGTACTGATGTATAGCTAAAACGCCAAGCCTTCAATTAATAATTATGAGCTTGCTTCGTTAACAAAGTATTTTCAGCTGCGTTTCCGCTACCTTGTCATTGTCTTCACCACCTACCTTATTGCTTTTGATTTTCTTTAAATTATGTTGTCCCAATTTTAACAATACATTTTTACTTCCTTCCAACTACAAAGCAATTAATTTGTCTATTTAAAAACTGGAGGCGACAAACTTAAATATTAACCTACACTTATTGTTAGTCTCAATATACATGCGTAAATATTTGGAAAGCCCTAAAATACCTCGGTACCTATATATATTGGAACATTATCAAAATAAAATCTTAGGTATCTAATAAAATCTACCTACTTTTGCATTAAATTTTTCTTTTAGTAATTTTCCTTAAAACTCAGAGCCACTACACTATGCCGTGTAAGAAGCTAATAGAAAGGTAATCAATTAGAAAACCACCATACAATATACAACGCCCAAATTTTATTCAAGCAATATGCAGAGTTTGATCCTACTAATTTCACACTAAAGAATCGAGAGGCCTTGTAATGAACAGTCGACCGACATAAATTGGATAGAGACACAGGAAATAAAAGCTTGCTAAAAGCTTTGAATTTTGCATGTTGTAACTTACTAATGCTGGAGATTGAAAAAAACAAAGATGTCACCCTGGATTCCATTGTTGAGAGCCATGGCTTTCATTTTCACTACTGCAGGTAAAACAAACTTCCAACCCCGTAGTCAAAATTATTTTACAGCCTTAATTTAAAAGCAGTATCCATGATTCTTGAAGCATAAAAATCAAATTTTATTTTTAGGCAGTAATGTTGAAATTGAAAGCGAGGCAATAACTGTGCTGAATTACACTAATCCCCATCCGCTACAAATCCCATTTACTAGCAATTACAGTACCTTTGAAATTGCAAACGCCTTGACACCATTCTTCGAAAATCCTTCAAAACTGAAGTCCCTACTAATTCCATCAAAACCAACAAATTCCCTCAAAAAACGACTCAGACGACAAGCAAATCCAAAATTTGGTGACATCAATGCTTTGGATGCTAACTTGGATCCCCTTGGAAACACACCTGTGGACACGAAAGTCACAACACTCAGTCAAATTTTCGAGGCACTTCACGACCAAGATCACGAGTACAATCTACAGATCCTCAGCTTGGCATTGGAAGTCTACGATCTCTACATTTATGCTTGGAAAAACAATCTCAAAAATTCTGCACAGAATCTGATTACTCTCCAGAAACGGATGAAACCCTTCGAAGATAGAATCCTGGGAAACATTGCGGATTCCATTTTGAGCGGAAAATTTGGGGGTGTTGTAGCCTATTCTAAAAAATCAACCAGGGCATCAAATGCTATCAAGCACTTTCTCCCTCAAATTATTTCCAAGGCCTACAACAAAAATAATAAGAATAGGGTCAACTCGGTTCCGAATTTGCTCACCTTTGTCAACGCACTGCCTTGGCTCTACCATCACGGCGTGGGCTATGGGGAAATACTGTCCCAAATGAAGGTCAACAAGGACATTGATGGTCACACCCAAATTCATATGGTGGCTGTCAAGGTCAAAGCAGGACTGGACACGTTCGGAGTGAACAAATTAAAAGTTGTGGAGGAGAGTCGTGAGTTGTTTGAGGCGAGTAAAGCGGAGTTACCTCCAGGGGTACGTCGACTCCTGTGGGATAAATATGTTGTCATTGAACACAACCATGTGAAGGATTATAATCTGTTCAGCAAGGAAAACGGAGGGATTCTTTTATATCCAGAAGATAACGATGGCACTAGCGCCTCGGGCCATCATCAAAGGTGGAATGTCAAGGCTCTGGACGGTGGTCGATATTTCAAAATTGAAAATGTTGAAACAAAGAGAGTTCTCTCAACTGGGGTCAAGGACCTCGTTCATGGGACTGTGTCAGGGTCAAAGGATCAGAACAGATATCATTGGGAAGTTCTTCCACTGAGTGGCGGGACCTTGTATCGTTTTAAAAATCGGGCTAATAAACTTTGCTTGGATGCTCCCCGGCCGAAAATGAATTGTAAGGATAGTCGTTTGGGCTTCTGTCATGATGTCATCGCCACAACTTGCAGTGACAAAGTTCCGAGTCAAAAATGGAAAATTTTGTAACAGTTAATTCATTAACTATTTAATTAATATAAATGCTTTGCGTATTTACTTTATTGGCAAGTCAAACAACTAAATTTAAATTACATTGTAATATTCTGCATGGAACAAAATTAATCAAAATAAATAATAATATAAACACAAGTTAGTTAATAAATGAATCATGTTAATTTGATAGTCTAAGTTGTGGATACATTGTAAAACATAAAATTCGAGGCATTTAAAAACTTAGTAAAATAATCCCGTTGAACTGCAAATGCTGTTATATTTCTTTTAAAAACAACTGACAGTGTAATAAATATGCTTACTAATTAAAAACAGAGAAAATAAGTCAGGTGCAAGACCTGCAAGGGTGCGGCTGGCGTGATTTCAAAATCCTCGGGTGAAAGTTCAGTGGGTACGAGTTTGTAGGGTACTAGTTTAGAGGGGGGAAATTCAGCTGGTGGGAATTTAGTGGGTACGAGTTTCAAGGGTACGAGTTTAGGAATTACGTGTTTAGTGGGTACGAGTTCAGTGGGTTCAAGTTCAATGGGCACGATTTTAGTGGGTACGATTTCAGTGGGTTCTAGTTTAGAGTGTTCGAGTTTAGTAGATATGAGTTGAGTGAGAACGAGTTTAGAGGGTATGATTTCAGTTGATACAAGTTTAGAGGGTACAATCCGATACAAGTTCAGTGTGTACAAGTTTAGTACGTGCGAGACCGACAAGTGCGGTAATAAACGGTACTAAAAAATCAATTATGAACAGTAATCAACGCACATATTTATTTTTCAAATGATTTTATTACATTTTATTGCATTTTCTATATGTACTACAATTCAAATTTATATTTAATTTCACTCATGAACAGTTATCAGTAAGGATTTAAGGATCGACATGAAATCATATAATTAAATCTGCAATTGTTTCTTCATATGAGCACTAGGCGACCAAACTCCGTACTTTTCTACAAACAGTTTGGCAAGTGTCTTAACTTGAACTCCAAATAAAGATTTTAAAACGACTGCATCGTTCAGTTCCACTTCTGGGCAGTACATACGTATCACTTTAAGAACATCCAACTTACTCATCCCAATGTTTTGACCCAGCTTAATTTGCCCAGATTTCTACAATGAAAGTAAGTTAAAACCATTAGTAATGAGTTGATTACAGGTTAACTACAGTTAACAAAATGAATTGAAAACTTTGTAAATTAGTGAATTTAAAATATGCTACCTTTGGCACAATAGTTTTCAAGCCTTTCGCTCTCGCTTCTGGTGTGATAAAGTCGCTCTCTTTATAGTGCATGACGCTGCTGAAGTCATAGGGTAAGTTGTAAGTGTTGGATTCCGTTTTTTTAAAATTGTGAAGATTGGCTGTTCAAAGTGGTTAGATATAACTCATTATAACTATTTAATGCCGTTCTGTGTAATTAATTAGATACTGCGGCTAAAATGTTCAGAAGATAGAAACATTTGGACATGACCTTGGAAAATGCCATCGAGGCGAGACTAACATTTAGTTTATTTTGATTTATGATCTATTTAATGTGAAAGATTTCTAAAATTTGAAGCAATCAACAATTACCATTCTTAACATTATCTTCTTGAATATCCACGAAGTCATCTCTGTCCGATCTGGACTGCTCATGCCAAAATCCGATGGCGTGCATAAATTCGTGGATGACAGTGGCGTGATCTACACAGCCATCAGTGTCCAGAGTTAAGTCCTAATTAAGTTAAAGTAAAATAGCTTTCTATTTGAAGCTTTACGGTAGATATATTTACATTAAAAATTACTACTATAGCTCACTTGCTGTCCGCTCCCTTGCCTTCCAACGTTAGACGAGCATCCGTTTCCGTCCGTCACAAAAACAAAGTTTCGGTCATCACTCTCCCTCTCTTTGAATCTAATACATGTTTTATCAGAGATTTCCTTCATCCCTTTTTTGATTTTGTCCTTTTGATTGTTGCCTTTATTTTGATATTCAGTAAACACAAGAATCAAGTAATTGCATTGAATTTAAAAATTATCTCTTGTCCAGGTATTACTTAAAGTAATTTAATAATTTTTTTATTTGCAATTTTGAGTAATTTTACTGAATTTATTTGAAATGACGTATGGAATAATTTTGTGCCTCCATCTAAAGTGATCTCCAATAATTCCAGAATTCAAAACGCCATTTTCTTTGTTATCCTCCAGTTCTTTTTTTTCAGCTTGATTCACTACGATATCTCCTTCAAATATTTTTTTCGTTGAAACGCCATTTGAGCGGGGAATTAAATGATGACTATTGACTGGCAGCTCATTATTTAAAATTGAAAATCCACTAACTGGGGATGGTGCTGAGACCAAAATGAAAGTTGAAAATGTTAACAACAGGATTGTTAATTGTTCAAGTTTGGTCAGGTTGAAAAACAGAGTCATTTTTGTGCTATAGATACGACCTAATGGAAATGGCTAACTAAATAAAACTCGAAAAATTAGTTAATGGCTTCGAATGGTCAAGTACAGAAGTTTCCACGTATTGTCAGTCATCCGTCCGGGTCCGGGTGCTCAACGCTTGTAGGCTTGCAATCAATGGTAAAGGTAGAACTTAATTCAAATTTTGTAAAATTAGTAATTCCTGAAATTCTAAATATGGTTCTGCCTTCCCCTTTTTGGATTATGATTTTCCTTAATGATCTTTGACTATGAATGGGAATGAACTATGAACTTCAGCTATGTGAATTTATTCGTTCGAGTTTTCCTCACTCCTGCCTCCCGTCATTATTAGCTCAGTGTATTTATTTTATGGCTGAGTGTATTTCCCGTTTTATTTTAATAAAATCAATGAAGGTCTTTCAGGAAATCCAAGCGTAAATTTTTCTGGGTCATTGAATTTCCTGTTTCTAATTTTTAGATTTTTGGGTAAATATATTTGTGTACAACTATTTTCAGTTACAAATGAATAGCTCGCAATCAGTCTCACTCAGTTTTGCTAAATTAATAAATATTTTAATAAACTCTTGTTATAGAAAAAAAAAGGACATGCCTAATTAATTGCAAACAACTGATTGCGTACTACATTACTTACTTTGGGCCTTCTGTTATCGGGTTTAGGGGTCATCCATAAATGATATCATTCAATTAGCCCCATTTATACAAGAGATGAAATCTCAAATCCTTAGGGATTCTATACCCAGAAACGAAATATTATTAGTATAAGTCCCTTTGACCCCCCTGTCATCAAATTGACCATTGAATAATATATGACCATCTTTAACATGGGATATCACCAATACCAATATTCAAGTATGCCCATTGACGCTCCTCATGACGTTATTTATAGACGATCCCTTACAGCGCAATTAATCTGTATATCAACACTATCGACTTATTTTGCTTCAAATAAAATCATAACTTCTTTCCTTCTGTGAATTACGCAATGGTTAAACTCATGATAGAGGTGTCATCGCGTGCAAAATAGTGATTTTATGATGATGTTATTGGTGAACGATCCCTAATGATTAAGTTAAATACTAACAGTTACACTTTGGTTGCATGAGAAAACCTAAAATTCCTCGCCTATTACCGAAATTTAATTATTTTAAAGTCAAATGGACAAACGTAGAAGTAAAAACTCTGAAGGACAACAAACCAAAGATATCCAAACAAGTCGCCTAGCCTTGCCTAGCCTTTTTTTTCCCAAAATACTTGGAGCCTACCTTAGCCTAACCTTTTTTTAACAAAGTACTTGATGCCTACCTTAGCCTAGCCTTTTTTTAGCAAAATTTTTGGAGCCCACCTTAGCCTAGCCTTTTTTTAGCAAACTTTTTGAAGCCTACCTTAGCCTAGCCTTTTTTTAGCAAACTTTTTGGAGCCCACCTTAGCCTAGCCTTTTTTTTAGCAAACTTTTTGAAGCCTACCTTAGCCTAGCTTTTTTAAGCAAATTATTTGGAGCCTACCTTAGTCTACCTATTTAATTTTTATTACCAGCCCTGCCTTAGCCTACATTTTTTTCACATTTTGCCTGAGCCTATAAAAGCCTTTTTCATTGGACACTCTCCATTGAGGCATTGCACTTTGCCACTTCCTTTTCCATCGTCTTCAACAATTTTAAAGTGAGTAGTCAATTCTTGAGGTATAATTATTTTGTTGAGTGCCATAGTGCCATTGGAGCAGGTAGTGCTCAACTTTGTTTTAATTTAACTTACTTAGCTAAAATACTTAACTAGTATTGTAATCAGTTTGTGTAGCAAAGCACTGAAGCAACTGAAACTAAAAATCGTCACATCGTACTTAACTAATTAATTGTTTTAATGTGCTCTCCGTAGTCTGTAGTCATGCGTTACTTGCAGACTGATAAATACAGCAAAGAATGAACACACACTAATTCAACAAGCATATACGTTCACATTGTAATTTTTGTCGTTTCAGTTAATGAGAATTAAACTTTGCGCGTTACCAAAACCTCACAATGCTTCAACCAACCAGCATGAAGGTTTAAGCACTACCAGTTTTACTACTATTTACTAGTAATAGTATGGATTATATGTATATAATATGTGTAGATATGCAGCACTTTAGACGACTTTAATACTTTCATTTGGCTCTATGGTGCCTGATGTTACATATTCATGTCCCTAAAAATTAAAAAAAAGGCTCAGAATCAGCCTTCCTTAAAGGCTGCCTTGGAGCAGACGCCTTGCCTAGCCTAGCCTCTTTTTTTGTTAAAAATGTCAATCCTGCCTAGCCTAGCCTTTTTTGTTGTTAAAATTATCAACCTTGCCTAGCCTAGCCTTTTTTGTTGTTAAAAATATCAACCCTGCCTAGCCTAGCCTTTTTTTTGCTGAAATAGTCGAGCCTGCCTAGCCTTATGCCTTTTTAAGGGCCTTTTTAAAGGCAAGGCGGCGATCATTGCAACAAACAGTAGATCATTAACTATGTATATAGTATATAGTAGAGCTGACAGAAAAATGTATGAATCTTTAAACTTTATTAGCTACGCTTTTTCACTAAAGTAGAAACAATATAATTATATTTCCTTGATATCAAAGTATTAATTACCTGGAAAATTATGCAAAGATAAAGAAAAAGACGCTAGATTATTATTTACATGTAATCATTTTTGAAAAATATGGGTAAACTTAACTTTTAGAAATAGTAAAATATTACCTAATTCATTTCTAAATCCCACACATAAGTAGTTTTGGTAAATTCAATATTTTAATTGTAGATATCATTAAATAATAATAACATGTAGTGTTAGTAGGACAGGCAGTAATTTATTTGTGGCTGCTACTGTATCTCTTGAAACAAGTCAATAATGTGGTAAGGTATAATAAGGTGCTTCTCGTGAACAATTTCAACGTAAGGTGTGATAGAACCAAAGCACTTTTTCTCACCAGGTGTCCATTTAGTGTGCGCTGAAACAAAAACAAGAAAATTAATGTTTTATTAAACATTCTATTTACACTTTAAAACTCATCACTGATAATTATTGTAGGCATCGTTTTTTTCGATTGCTGCGACAAAAATATATACCTATGTAGTTATGCAACTTTTAAACATGTGAGCTAATTAACACAAATAAATGTAAATAAGTTTATAACTAGGTATGTAGGTACCTTCTTTCTTGCCAAATAATTCCGAACCGTAGGAAATAATAAACGTCGTATTCGGCATTCTAGAAAAGGCGTAAACCCCAGTTACGTGAGATGCAAATTCAGTAAATAATGGTTTTGAAAACTTCAGTTTCAATTCCCTTAACTCTGCAAGAAATAAACAAAACATATTTAAATTAAATATTAAATGGTTATACCTACTATCCAAAAGGTTGAAGTACAGTGTTCTTATAAGTATTCTAATTTTTAATGTGTAATATTAAAAAAAAAAAACAGTACACAGAAACTTTTCCGATATGGGTCGGCATTTTTTGTTAGCTAAATACTTACTTTGCAAGTCACAGACGGACGGATTTACAGTTACTCGTAAGAGCTGCAGCATCTCTGAATTATCCTTTCCTTGTGAAAGCTCCGCTGATGCTCTCAATTTTTGACACATTTCAAGAGAAAACCCCGTAAAAAACATGTCGACCAAATCGACCATCTTGAAGTTGCTTGAATCCTGATGAATACCATAAATTTCCATAAATTCCACTTTCGGACTTAAGCCCCACCACGAATTTCGAAAGTGTTTCACATCGCCACATCTAATTTTCAAAATACGAATGTTCGGAAATATCTCTGATGACAACGGGACTTCAGGAGGGTGTTGAGAAGTGCCATATTTCCGTCCAATAGCTTCTCCACGAATTTCCAAAATGTCAACTTTGGGCAAGCTGTTCCATAGATACATTTCATCCACATTTTCAGATTTAAATGCAAAGAAGCTCATAGGACTTGCTTCGCAAATATAACCTTTTCTTTCGGAATTGGAACGGACTTCCATTAAGCTAGGGAAATAACTTTCAGCCGATATTCCATCTTCAAACTGAAACACATTTTCCCTGGAATAATAAACGCCTTCATTTCCCACGCCTTCATCTCGAAAAATTCCATCGGTTCCCATCAAAGTAATTGATTTTAAGAGCTTCATCGGTGGGATTTTCAATAGTGGGTCCCACGGTTCATCAAAGTGGAAACAAAGCGTTAAATTCTGTAACGTGTCCTTACAAGACTTGATCAATTCATTCACTGAGGTTACATGCCCGGAACGCGTTGACAGTGTCCCATATTTCATGTCCAAAGTAACTGTTGATAGTTTCGGATTTAGGGCAGCAAAGTTATCCATTAGTTGGGCAGAAGTACGTAACGCGTGGTCCAGTCATCCAGTGTGTATTTAAAATCGCGTATGAGATTTCCCTTTCCTTCCTGGAGAACGCTTTCCAATGTATGGAGCGATACATTTTCAATGCAGTTCAACTTTGAGGGGGAGGATAGCAGAAGATGCCTCAGTTCAAGGTCAGTCGCATTTTTACAGCTGTCGCTTGGGCTAATTTCAGGAAGATAGTAATCCGTCCACCATAAGTCACAAAGAATGAGAGCTTTAAATGGAAGAGCTTTTGAAATCCGTTCCAAATCTGGACCGTCTTTTTCTGCATCTAAAGTACTAAGCCATGCTTCCGTCAAATCGAGACACTCCAAATTTGGTGTATAAATGAAGCAAATATCCAGTAGAAATTTCTGTGATATCCAGCCATGAGGACGCAGCGTTTTAACTTTGTCCCCATGCAGCTTAAAAAATCGCAGAAGATCCGCGCAGCGTTTCGGCTCACTTGTGAGAGATTCGATTAGATTATTCATTCGAAAATTTGATGTTGGGAACATTTTCGAGTTGGAAATTACGTCAGTCAACTGTTTGACTTTGCTGCTCCCATTTGTTTTCTTCTTGCCTTTAGGCTTCCAAGAAGAAGACTCGTGTGGTTTTCCAAATCCGTCTAGAAGAACATAACATGAGTCTCTTTTAAGTAGAGTAGCTGTGGCTGCATCTCGCCACTTTTTATTCACCAATCTGAAATTTAACAGGTCTTCGGTGGAGATCCAATAATTATTGCTAAAAATCAATAATAGTTCCTGTTCAAAAAGAATGAGAATTACAATTTAAGGAGAGTATAAATTGGTATAATTATTGTTAATTCAATGCATATTGTAACTGTACTGCTCAAAAGCATGAAACTAAATATTAGTTATTTTTTAATTTCCATGGTCAAAGTCAACGCTTACATCTTGACAATGCTTTTTGGCCGATGTAAAAGGCAACTCGGTTTCGCTTTCCATCTTCTTTAGGCATGGCTCCAGCGTATTAACACTGAACGAAGCCATGAAACTTCCAAAAACAGGTATGGAGCCAACAGCTGACTGTCAACAGGTGAGGATGTTAATATAAAAGTTGAAAGTGTGTATAACTGCAAAGACACATTTATTACACAATTAAATAATTATATGAAAAAACATATACAAAACGGTATGCACAATGATATGGAAAATTTAACTGAAAATGGTCTACGTATTATTATACATTATAGAATATCTATGATTTTACTTTGCGATTCAGGATATTACTAATAGAGGTTTTATTTTAACTTCTCAATTTTGAAGTGAGGCGTCATTATTTAACTGATGATAGAAGAAATTTAATTGTATGGAGAGATATAAATTAAAAGAAGTTCAAAGTTAAAAGTTAAAACGGCTACACTTCCAACTTCTACCACCGCCAACCGTCACGTCACACGTACAAATCCACAATGTCAAAGAATAATAAAAATTAGTAATTATTAGTTGTTAGTAACCTTCAGTCAGTCAGTAGCTAGTCGGTTCAGAAGTAGTTTGTTAGTAAAGTGAACCCTTTCTCACTCCCAAAAACAGGAGTAACTAGACTATAGGAACCGGATTGATGCCTCTTTAAACTTTGAACCAGTAGGCATACTATGCTTATCTAAAAAAGTTTATTATGTATAAATGCAAACAACAACTAATTACAACTAAACACTTACCCAAGACTTTACTGGACTCTGGATTTTATCATTTATAAATCTGGAAAACGGCGAAGGCGAAGCAATTCTGATTCGGATTCAACTGACTGGCAAAGGCGGCCGGCGATATGCAGAAAAATTGACACGGACTGTTACGGACAACAGCAACTGCTTCCACTAATTGTACTTTAAAGAAAAAGAACTCAAAATCGAATAACCAGTACCTAACTCCAAAATAAATCTGTGCACTTTGAACTCTAAAAAACCATCCAAAAACTCGTAATGCTGATTCTAGTGCGAACACTCTAGCAATTTTTCAATTCTTACTAGTTAGCTTTCAAACAAAGAAACCTGAACTAAAAATCAGCAGGCAACACGTGAAAGCCGCGTAAACTGCACTGCACTGCTGAAAGTTCCTGCTCGGTAGCTGGTCGTCTGGAAAATGATGGTAATGGTAGAAGTAGAATAGTACTTCTTTGACTGTGGCGGCATGTGAAACACGCAGTGGCCACAAGAGTACTGGTACTGGTATGATTCTGCATTGCAATCAAACTCCAATGCGAGGACGTTTCTCCTGTTCGCCTGATGCATAGGAAAAATCACTGCGTAAGCTTCCGCCGTCTATACGTGTGCGCCAACAACAGCTCCTCAGCATTACATTTGAATATTGACTGCACCACAGCGCCCTTTCAGTTGAGGGGCGGAACTGCCTACTACAACAGCTCCTCAGCATTTCCTAACATGCAAGCAGAGAGTTTGTCGCGCACTCATTTAGATGTCGCAGCTCTCCGCTTGTAGGCACTTTTCTGAGCCAAGTGGGGGTTCCCTTTTTACTTCCGTGGGCCACAACAAGCCCTGATCTACTGTTGTTCAGTTCCTCGAGTTCGTAGTGTCAGTTCTTATTAGTTCTCGCCGCCCTGGTTCTAGTCAGAGATGAGCGATAGTAAGAGATAGGGCAAAAGCACGTTATACATTTATCTACCACGTGACTTCCGTAAGCCAATAAGCAATTCTGCTGGAGCATTTAGGACCAATCACCGATGAATTTGGAGCAGAATTTAAAATTCCCGCGGTGAAATTTTTAACTTGCATCCACCTTATCTCTTATACTATTCCTCATCTCTGGGTTCTAGTTAGTTCTAGTTCTTTAAAATCCAGAAACTTTCTTAGTTCTAGTTTAGTTCTAATTCTCAATTTGCTTTTTATGATTAGTTCTAGTTAGTTCTAGTTTTCAGAAGCTTACAAGGGAATGCCGCCGCATGTACTCTCTCGAGTACATGCGAGTACTTAAAAACAATACCCATACTAGATTTGGCTGCACTTGGTTACTACAGATCCAAAGTAATTCGACTGCATTTTGCACCGTTCGCTCACAATAACGCGCTAAAGTTCAAAAATATCGATTTTTTGCAACTTTGCAACCCTGTAGCTCCTACAATTTTGGTCGGATTTTCAAAAAATTTGTAGTTTTGTGATCTCTGCAACATTATCTAAAAATTTAAATAAAGTTTAAAAAATGCTCATTTTTTTAATAAAATTGGGGTATTTTGAGTACCTTTAATAAAATTGGTTTTCAAAAAAATTTCGGAAAAAAATAAAAAATTTTAAAATCATAAATGTTCTGATTTTTATTTTAAGACAATGTCCTGGGGATCACAAAACTTCAATTTTTTTGAAAATCGGACCAAAATTGTAGGAGCTACAGGGTTGCAAAGTTGCAAAAAATTGATTTTTTTGAACTTTGGCTCGTGATTGTGAGCGAACGGCGCAAAATGCAGTCGAGTTACTTCGGTTCTGTAGTAACCAAGTGCAGCCAAATCTAGTATGGGTATTGTTTTTAAAATCGAGAGAGTACATGCGGCGGCATTCCCTTGTTAGTTATAGTTAGTTCTAAATATTAGCGCCAAAAAGTAAGATAATTGATCTCTGTGGGGCGCTAAAATTCACAATTTCTGGTTCTAGTTCCTATTTTTATTTTTAAGTAAATTTTCAGTGTTTTCATTTTGCTCTTTTTCTAGTTACTTCCAAATTACAAAATTGGTGTCTTGATGGGAGTAATACTTGTTTTGGCACTAGCTTTTTGAATGAAATGGTTTCTAGTTCTATTTAGTTATTAGTTCCATCATACTTACTTAGTTCTAGCTCGAAACAATAAAAGAAATATTGATTCTAGTTAGTTCTAGTTTTAAACTCTATAGCTCTAGTTAGTTCTAGCTCCTAAATCTGAAATAAATCTTGGTTCTAGTAAGTTCTAGTTCCACGAAATTTTAAATTTCTTAGTTCTAGTTAGTTCTAGTAGTTCTTAACTAGTTCCATGGTTATTCGATTAGTTCCAGAACTAGGACGGAGAACTAAACAACAGTACCCTGATCCCAGATGAGTATTTGAATTTAGCAGGAAAATTACGCTCGACATTCGGGAAATATCAGGTGATTATTTTTTTTGTACCTTTGGATCAGAGGCCCTCGCAGACTCAAGTATTACATTTTAGTGTACACCCACAGTATTGTGCAATTTTCAAGCAAAATAGCCCAGAAAAATCATCTATCAGTTAGGTTGGTGCCTTAAATTAAATAATATTCTGGCGGCAAGCTGGTATTTAGATATTTTAATGCAGGAAATTCTAAATTACATTGTTTCGTGCACCCTGATTCTCCCTGATGCCCGATGTAGCTCTATGCTGGAATGTTTTTTGCCAATTATAAACAAAAAGTAGGTCATTTCTTGGCGAACTTTCTTTTTCAGGCATTCATTAAAGTAGATGGAATTGCAAAATGCAATCAAACAAAAAGGGCAAAAAAATCTACAACATGTGTAGGCCAGGTAGGAAAAGGACAAAAACACCCTAGTTTAGGTAGGGAGTCTTCTGCATTCTGTGTTCATGGGGTTTGTGCAGAGACTCTTGCTCTGAGAATGTATTACCAATACATCAGTTAAGGGTCGTCCATAAATGATGTCATCGACATATTCACGTCTGTAGAACCCTATGACTCCCGTGTCACCAGTTCAACCATTGCCAGTCACTGCCGTTTATTAGTCTTTTAAACACCACTATTTTCCATTTTGTCCCATTAACAAAGACATGGTAATCCGTAGCAACTACATTTTAACTCTGTTCGTTAATTTGTGTACTGTCACTGGGGCATATTGGCAATTTTATACTGTGTCCATACAGTAGTGTACAAAAGACGTAATTGAAAATGATTAGCCCATGGATTAGGATCATTACTGTCACACCCCGCTGGAATTAATAGATACAGCCAGTAATAATAGCACGTAGCATAAGTTCTTTTAACTACATACCCTATTGTATGGTATTATTTATTTCACGACGAGTAATTGCAACTCCTTAACAATTGAAGTCAACGTCAAACTTCTCGCTTGTACAATAGAAAATTACTGCACTCGGCGTTGTAAATTCGGGGCCAAAATATTTTGTAATGCTGTGCTACATAGTTGACAAAGTAGTGTAATTTTTAAGAAACAACCCAATAATACTATGCCTATGCCGTTAGCATATAATTACTTAACTAGATGGTTTGATTATTTGTTTTCTGAAATTCATTATTTGAACTCGTGGAATTAATTAAGATCCTACCCACACAAACTTTTAAGTTGTGTTCCTAAGATTTTCTATATCTGATTATGTCATCAGCAGAACTTTATGCATTTCCTAATTTATATTCTAAGACAACTTGAAATTACTTCCTATCGCAAAGTAAAAATGTGCACCTTACGCTCCACCAGTAATTTACCATTAAACATACCATAAGATCTGAAAAAATGTGAACAAGTTAGCATCAAGTCCTACAGGAAGTATCGTATAAGATCTTGGGTCATAGTAATGTTGGGTAGTTGGGTTGATCGATCAGATCGAATTACTTTATCAAAATTATACAGGAAGCTATCTCACGTCATAAATTACGGGTTCCGTGTGCTACTTGCACTATTATTAGTATTTAATATACTGAATACATTTTGATCCTGTCTCCCCATTTCATGTAAGAAGGGAATTTTTATCCTTGTTTAATTACAGAAATGATAAATAATAGTAATTTATATGTAATTATACATTGACATAAGATTGACATCTATTTGATTTATAATTATTTTGCATAATACCAAAATAATAATGGTAGGTGATCCGTATATTTGTTCTCAATTTTAAGCGTTAAAAAAATATTCTAGTATAAAGAGTTCCGTAATGGAAAATGGAACAGCACAGCTTTGAGCTTTCGTGATTCATTTCGACCTTTGCAAGCATCACGGGTGCGAAGACATCTGTGTTCGTGTTCTACGCCACTCTTACGAAATGTTGTCTGCTCAATCACTAAAATTATTCGAGCGACTCATAAATTCCGGCTACAGGTGTGGTTTTCACCCGTATAAATTCGATTGGAAAGAAAAGCGGATATTTTTCAACAAATCTGTAATCTACAAGAATTTCCATCTTGTTCAAATCTTTGAAGTCCTTGTTTACGAATTATTTATGGTCGCCAAATGTTGTCAGATACTACAAAATTCAGAAGAGACCACTATGCAGAAAATACGGATATTGTATACGACTACAGTTATTATTAGTCTCAACGCTAATTTTCTAGTGACATTCAAAAGCTACGGAGGACTTCATGCATTAATCAACAACTTTCTAAAGGTCACAACTTCCTTCAGTGGTAATAATAAAACCTGTACTACTTATAATAATTTTATGAAAATTTTACACTTTTACATATATTATGTAACTAATGTAGGCATTTTTAATTTCTTACAGAAATACACCATGGACCCAGAAATTCTCGTTCCAAGCGCAGTGCTAACAATAGTGAACAAGGTCTCACCTGGTTTCTGAAACTTGGACCATCTTTAGTAATTTTTGGAGTTTCTACATTTGCATTTCTTTGTATCAGATCTCCCCAAGCTCCTGTTGTGCTTACATCCTTTGCAAGACATTCGAATGAACTACCCCTTCTGGTCAAAATTACTGCAGGTTTGGTTCATTATCAATTCATGGCGTTTCACTCATACTTCATAGTTCTGTATTCAGCTATTTTCCTATGCTACGTTTACTCTGTACTACCAATGCTCGCGGGACTTACCCCAAATCAAATGTCGACTGGGAGAGTTTCAACATACTACAATGAGCTCAATACATTGCAGTCCCATTTCAATGACACTTTTTCCACGTGGAATGTTTTGTTTCAAGGATTTCTACTGTACGCAGTGATTATGAATTTATTTCAAGGATTTCTATTCTTCAACATAAGGTCCGTGATCATTGGGTGTACGTTTTGCCTAGGGGCGTTTCTTTTTTACAGGAAGCTGAGTATGATTCATGAAGTGACGGAAAGAACTCTGCACGAGTGGAAAGTAGATCGCGCCAGGCCCGTTAATGGAAACCAACGGGAGTCTAAATGGTTCAAAAAGTATCAGTTGGCTTGTCGTCCCTTGCGCGTAGCACTTGGTTCATTTGCATTCGTTGATAGGGGGCTTATTTTGACTCAGATGGGGGTTATCATAACAACTACTGCTAATCTTATCATTACATTTAGATCTTAAGAGTTTAAATGTAAACAAGTTTAAATACGAGCATTTTAAAAAACAAGCACTAGTGTATTAGTAAAAAAGTTTAGAAAATCAATTAGCTTATTATGTTAGAATTAGAACTATTAAGTATTGTCAGTGTAATTAAGTGAGATAATAAAAATAATTTTACAGTATCACACAGGGCCGGATAATGTGGCCAGCGCATAGGCAGCCCACGCTGCTTAAATTTTCAAAAAACATGTAGATGAACCATTTTGCACTTTGCAAAAACATGTAAGTGGAACATTTTTCACTTTTTAAAAACATGTAAATGGAATATTTTGCAGTTTTCAAAAACATGTAAAAAAAATATTTGATATTTGGAATTTTTAAAAACATGCAAATAAATTTTTTTTACACATTTTAAAAACATGCAAATAAACAATCTTCCACTTTTCTCAAAACGCGTAAATAGAACATTTTGCACTTTTCTGAATCAAGTAAAAAGAACATTTTGCTCTTTTTTAAAACATGTAAATACAACATTTTGCTTTACCAAAAAAAACACCAACAAAATCAAACTGGTGGTTTTTTTATGGAAATTAAATTGCTGCCTAAAACCAATTCCTTCGTCTGGCCCTGGTACTGGTATCACATTATTTTTTATTTTATTATCTTACTTTAATCATGCACTTACTTTACAGTTAAGAAACAAAGCACTTCTTGTATGCTAATAAAAAAGGATGAGCTTGTCTTTAAAGTACTTAACAATTTACTGTCATTTAATTACTATTAAAAGATCAGCTAACATCGCCCAGTTGTATTGTTCTCCACTCCGAACAGTTGGTCTTTTACCATCGAATTGACAGCACTTCCACGTCCACACATTTTTAAAATCATTGATGTAGCATCTGGATTTAAATTGATTTTACAAGAAATCAAATATCAATGGCAGTACAGTATTGAACCATGCCGAAATTATTAGCCGTGGTCTACTATATATACGGTTTGTTTCTTTTCATCTTTCAATGCATTGCCCTAATTATCAGCTTACTCCTCAAACCTTTCGTATACCTCTTGGTTAAAATTCAGTATGGTGATCAAATCAAAACATGTGCAACAAGTATAGACCGTGTCGTTTCATTTGAAGATAATGCATCTTCAAATTGTTTGCTAGCGCTAAAAATCAAAGGAATTCCAAATTACGAAAAGATACTTGCTAAATGGCAGAGTATGATCAGCTTTCAAACTAACTTGGCAGAGGACGGAAAGAAAAGTCAGCATTACTACGCTCCGTACGACCGCTGGCAATGGATTTGGATAGAAAAGTATTTTTTCCAGTTTTTGAAAAAGGACGCCGAATTCAATCTAAACCGCCATATTGTAACTAAATATTTTGGAGCAAACGAACCTTATGACAGTGCAAGATTTCGTTCATTACTAGATTCAAAAATTGCAGCTACTTGTGAGTACTACGCTGGACATAGATTTCTAACAGATAAGCCGCAATGGGTGGTACTTATTGTGGCAGTTGCCCCCCGTGGAAAATTCGAGAAAAACTTGGAAAGTCTGAATTCTGAATATGGTTTGGTTTTAGTTCAAAATCACATTTATACGGACGGTGTGAGCATGATACAAATGCTTCGACACGCGATTGCTGACAAGGTTTTCAAAATGACTGTGGACCCCATGAGTACTCCAAAAAATTCACAAACATCTAAAATGTCAACTTTTGAAAAATTTTGGTCATTTCTCAAGTTAATTCTGGTCGCTCCCCATTCATTTGCATTAGGTATCCTTGCTGCATCTCACGACAAACACATTTTTAAAACTAGAAAATGTAAATTAAATTCAAAACGATTCTGCCATTGGATTGAGTATGACTTGAAAAAGTTAAAAATGTTAAAATCCGTCAAAGTTACGTCTCAAGAAGCCAACAAGACAAAAGTCAAAGCGCGTCTGAACACGCTGATTTTGACCAGCATTACCACAGCTTACGCATCGCTGTACAAAAGGGTCGGAGTTAAAACAATTCCTGAAAATATTTACTATATGCTTGTCTGTGCCATTTTACCGTACAAATCGTTATTATCTTTAAATGGATTTATTCAAACAATACTCTGCGTTCCATTGAAGAAGTGGAATGAGAATAACGGAAACGAGATGGTTCAAACAGTAGATGATATTTTATTAAGCGGGACGACATATCAAAAGTTGAAAGAAAGTAGCTTACTCATAGACATTTGGGCCTTACTGATTAATCCGTGTCTAAAATTTTTTATGGCAGGAAATATTCTCACACCATCCATCTTGGTTAGCAATGTGATTGGGACGGAGGAAGCTTTTACCGTCTTTGGCGGTGATAAGGTTACAGAGTTAATTGGATATCCACCACAAAAATGCAATCTTACTGCGTGTATTTCTACTGTAAATTATAACCAGAAGATGTTCATTAGTGTCATGGCGGATGAATCTATTGTGGAAATGTTGCCAGGATTTCCCAAAATATTATTAGAGTCAATAAAGGAAGAGCTTGATGGTTTTGTGGTGAAATCTAAGTAAACAAATGTCAATTAGTGTAAAATTAAAAATATTTTAAAATATTATAAAATAATGTGTGTAGAATAAAATAATACAGCCAATTTAGGTAAGCCATAGTTTTATAGCTTAAAAGATTTTATATATTAGTTTATTGGTATTATTAATACGTTTAGAAGTAAATACTTGCTAACGAGCAGAAAAAATTTTGATTTAATTTTTGAAATATGGAATTGTATGTTAATCAGTAGGTTACAATGCTAAAATAAAATACTAAATCAAGTAACTACCGCCCAATTGCTCTGATCAACACCGTCACGAAACTTTATACATGTATTATGTCAGACAGACTTAACTCTTTCTGCTTTGTGAATGAAACTATTTTGGAGAACCAAGCTGCTTACAGGAAAGGTCGTAGCTGTGCTGACCATATATTTGCACTGTACACATGTATCCTAAAACAACTTGATAGACTAGCTCTAGGAAAACTAGGAAAACTATAAGCATTGTTTGTAGATCTCAGCCAAGCATTTGACTCAATCAAAAGAGAAAAACTCTGGACCAGGCTAAAAGAAGCAGGTTTGAGAGACCATTACATAGCAAAGATTAAGGAGCTGTATGACCTAGCCAAGACTAAAGTTAAATGCAAGGAAGGATATACAGACCTAATAAGCTTAACTGGGGGAGTATTGCAAGGTGAAACCCTATCGATAACACTATTTACTATATATATTGATAAAATCACCAAAATACTCCGAGCTAGCGGCATAAAAGGAATTTAAATGTTCACTCTTGAAATTTTAATACTGTTATACGCTGATGGCATTATACTTCTTGCCTCTAACAAACTAGACCTTCAAAGACAAATAGACACGCTTAGCAGTTTCTTTAAAGCAAACGCCTAAAAAGCCAACCTATCAAAGACAAAGGTAATGATCTTTCGGAAGAGAAACAAAATAAGAAACTCTACTGAGTTTAACTGGGAAGGCGAAGCGCTAGAAATTGTAAGTCAGTATGTCTACTTAGGCGTCCCCTTTTCTCAGAGCGTAATATTTAATGAAGCAAAAGACCACTTTTTTAGCAAGGCCAAAGCAGCGCAAGCCAAGCTATTTAAACTTTTTTATCGAGCTAAACCAAGAGACATTAACTTACACATTCGACTCTTCAACTCTCTTGTCAGCTCGATATTAATGTATGCCGCGCCTGTCTGGGGAATCCGCTACATCGCCGAACTTAAAACCTTCCAAACTATGTTTCTACGACGACTTACAGGCTCATCCAACTCAACACCAGGTTACTACCTCAGGCTAGTGAGCATAAAAATGAAACTATTTAAAGCTATACTCATATTCCTTGGAAACACGATCAGCTCCAAAGAAGGTAGCATTACTTGGAACTGCTACCAAGAGGTAATGAAGATCAAAGCTACTGATCCCCGCTACAACTGGAAGCTGCAGGTAGAAAATATTTTTGCTGATGCATCTCTAAAAGAAGTCCTCCAAAATCTGAAAACCGAATACATCAAAAAGCACAGAGGAGAGATTCTAGAAAAGTACTGACTGTACTGTATTAACGAGGATGTTCAGGCAATGCAGAGCGGCAACAAACTAAGGCACTATGCAAACCTGAAAACTCATGCCCTAAGATCAGATTACTTTGAGACTAATCTAGCCTGGAATACGGTAAAAATTTTACTGAACCTGAGAGCTGGTCTTCCCAGAATTGTCCTTAGAGGAAAAACTACTAACCTTAATGGTATGAAGAAGATATAGAAGCAAGTTGAAAAACCCGACTGCGAGCTTTGCGGAAGAGAGGAAGAAGACACCTATCATATATTGCTCAAATGTATACATTATATATCACTAAGAACAAAATTCCTTAAAGAGCTGAGTGAAGCAAGACCGACCAGGAAAACTGTTATACTGAAAATCTTTAGCTGCTACCCAGATGCAAAAGGATTTGAACTACTCTTTAATTTTTGGGATGAAGCCTTAAGTACCAGGAATTTTTACTTTAAATGTATGGAAGAATAACCATCCCTAACCTAGCTCTCCTCCTCCCCCCCCCTGCCTCAACATACAAAGGGATTTCTACCTAAATTAAATTGCATCACTACCTTAAATGCTTTTGTGAGTCATGTGATTAATACTTAAAATAACTAATTGTAATTTGTTTACTATGACCCATTAAAGGTTAATCTAGACCATGCTTTTCTCACAGGTAAAAACAAAATCTAAGAAACGACCACAACACATTTACACAGACATACTCTATATCTTACACATATATATTATTTAACCAAGGACCAATATTCTTGAAAAACCAAATGTAAACTACCAATGTTGTATGGGCTGCCGCCAAATCGACTCAATGAATAAATTATTATTATTATAAAATACCTAATAAAAACTAAAATACTTTGTACAATATTTGCAATAACAAATCGTCGGTGAAAAGCCGTTTTGTCGTAAGACTACTGCGCGGCTAAAATCATTCTGCTCCAAGTCCATTTAATTGGTAGCTGCTGTTGAGGTCGCTTCGACGTTGTCCTATGCATAAGGTAAGGGCGGTATGTTACTGACTCTATTGTACTCATGACGTACTTTTAGGGGTCATCCACAAAAGACGTAATAAAATTTCGATTTCAAGAACATTTGCGCTTTTCAAAAACATGTAAATAGAACATTTTGCACTTTAAAAGAACACGGGAATAGAACATTTTGCACTTTTAAAGAACACGGGAATAGAACATTATGCACTTTTGAAACACATGGAAATAGAATACTTTGCACTTTTGAAAAACATGTGAAAAGAACATTTTGCCCTTTTGAAAAACATGTTATTAGAACATTTTGCCCTTTTGAAAAACATGTTATTATGTAGAACATTTCGCCCTTTTGAAAAACATGTTATTAGAACATTTCGCCCTTTTGAAAAAATATTTAAATAGAACATTTTGCACTTTTCAAGAAGTGCTGTGTGAAAAGTGTTGGATTGGCATAAATCAAATTTAAACAATCAAAACTACCTAGTAATGTTCATATTGTTATCACTGTGCACACAATGACAATAAGGATTTATTTTTTATTTTAATTACAACATTAATAGCTTATGAGTGAGACATGTGTGTTCTGTATACTACGTTGAGTGCTTGCGGCACACTTGATAAGCAATATTGTGCTTATAATAAGATATGCTTAACATCTTTATACTAAATAACCTATTACTGCGTTGCCACCAACATACTCACAGTGAGATCAACAATCGAGTGAGCCACAGAGAGCGTCGCGCCCTTGTCCATAAAATAGAACGACCCTACACGGACCTTAAGTGGCCTCAAAGACCTCATGTACTTTTTCCAGTACACCCCTCTATTAGCCCACGTACCACTGTGGATGTCCCAGTCTAAATAATACTCAATTAGACTTAAGGAGCCTTCAAACACTTTCCCATAGATCCAAACAGGTATTATTGTGCTGAATGCCAGTCCCATTACAGCATTCCCAAACATCATTCTTATAATGCCAGTGTAGCGAATACATCCAAAAACGCTTAATGCGCAGAGAGAATCAAAGAGCTAATTGAAGGCAGGAATGAACAATCGGCAGTAGACTCTCACAAAATCGCTGTGTAGAATTTGGAGCTGACGAAAATGTTTTGCAAAAGATTCTGGATTTTGCAGACGAAACACTTGTTTGTAAATAACCCTTTTCTTGGTACATCCTGGCCTAAATCATTTGTGCAATAAAATATCAAATTATTATTCAACATTGTTTTGTACTTTTAAATATTGGCATACAAAGTATTTAAAAAAAATTACGCTATTTCATTTGTTTGATTTCATGTGTTCTAACTACAGCAGCCACAATGCTCCTTTGTAAACTATAAAATATGGTAAATGCTCTTACTTGATTTCGCTGAGGATATCAACCATATCGAAAGCGTAGCACAGAGACGTAAACGCTCAAATGTTGTTGTTTGCAAACCAAGAGCCGAGTAGGTAGATCATAGAAATGAAGTTAAAACAAAATGCAGGGACATTCTGAATATTCATGGCGTTGAAGCCTTGAGAAAATCCAGAGCCGCTACTACTACTTGAATGCGTAGATACTTCCGGCTGCTCAAGGACGAGAGGGTAAATAGGGAGGAATGGATAGTAGACACAAATTCCCATTAGACAAACAAAGACACAATTGGATGTGTAGTAGGTATTTGCTATCAATGCCCCACAAATATCAGAGTTGAAATTGGATTTCAATTGTCTGAAACGTTTTGTATCCGGTTTAACTTCGTCCTCTTCATATTGTTTTGTTATTAAAAAGAATTTAATTTGTTAATAAAACTGTTAATCTAGTTACAGAATTGCGTGTATATAATTATTTGTAGATATAATAGTGGTATGTAGTATTTAATATTTTTACAGTAGATTTACCTTTTATTGTTTCAAAATAAGCCAGGTACGCATTTATAAACTGCGGGAGCTCAGTATTAGCGACAACAGTAGAGACTGTAAAAGCTGCAGAGACCACCCAGCTCAATGCCCAGTTTATCATAAAGGCTCTTACCCACACTGGATACATCCCCTCTGGAGCTTCTTGAATTCGTATAGTGCGAATGATGAAGGAGATTGCATACGTGCAGATGACCACAACGTTAAACATCCAACCACAGAGACGAAACTTTGACTTTGTCACCAAGAGCTTTTTAAGTTTTCCATCCCAAACGAAGGGAAGACAGTATAAAAAGCGTCCCCATTCAAATCCTCTTAAAATGTAGCGAGAAGCTATGGGCCCAACCATTTTTAAAGTTCTGTTATTTATTATTTGTTGCCTGAACTGATTTCGTGTATGACAGTAGTTAAAACAGTTTGCTTCTACAGGAGAGTTGAATGTCCATCTAGGATTGTCAGCGTTTGAATTCTAACTGAGAATAAATTGGCAAAATAAAAGTAAACTTTGCCTGTCTGTCTTAAGCTTTAGTCATTTTATTTAGGTGTATTTACGAGTATAGGTTATGTATGTCTCACTACATACGAGGTTAAATTTAAACGCGCACGTTGCAGTTATAAAATCCAGGCTCAAGCAACCATAACACTTTTATATTTATGAAGTTTAGGTATGCATTATGTATACTCCTTAATGCGCTGTTTTCTGGTGCTGGTATTTTTACTGAAGTTTTTGTCTTAAAATATCAATTAGAAATCTTTGATTTAATCCACTTAAACCTGTATTAAATATCTAAGTTTGTCATAAGGTAGCAATACATAAACCACGAAACTGTGAGTTAAATATAGTTAAAGCGACTCAAAAAACAAAGTCACAAACATATTTTATAACTGCGAAAATAAACTTGCACAATGAAGAAAATAACAAAAGAACCTTGGCACATCATATTCCATAACCTAAAAAGGCGGTTGGGGTCGTCCATAAATAATATCATTGAAACATCTCCATTTCTAGGACCCTATCACTCCTCTGTCATCAGCTTAACGTTTGCGTAAATTGCTATCTAAAACATGGGATGTCATTAACATGCAAGTAGAATAACTGACCCAACTCGTGATATAATTTATGGACGACCCCTGATGGACGTCAGCAGTGTTATTTAAACTTGAAAATAGCAGCCTTTGTAGAGATTAATTATGTATGGCTGTAGGTAAAACTGAATCACGTAATTTATTGATCCACTCCAGAGTATAAAGCTTTGCATATGTAAGTGTGTACGTATGCCTTTCATGGGTGAAAAAACATTTTTCATTAAGTTCAACGAAATTCGACTTTTTGACTTCAGCTAGGTAAAAAAGCTTCAAGGGCAATACGTAAGTATGGAAATGTTGAATTTGAGAGACGTAGCAAACATGATTCAGCCATCACGTTTTGAAATGTACATATCTATTATTTTCCTTAGTTATATGGAAAAATAATGTATTAACTGACATTACTATGTATGTAATTATGCGAACACAAAGAATACACACTTTTGCAGTTTATACTTACGAGGGAATGGTCACAACCGGGCGTCGCCAAACCACCCAATCTATTTTTTTCTAAAAAGAGCATGCAAAAAAAAGCGGAGTAGCGTCAATCATATTTCAGAATGGGCTTTTTGATTTGCTACAGGAATTTTTGAAGACATAAATTTGCTAATGTTAATTAAATGGATGCCATATTTAAATGTATTTTTAAGTCTTCATTTGTGTCTGGAAGCTACATTTCTCAACCGATTTTGAAAAAATTTAAAGTTTTGTGATCCTTACAACGTTTGACATTTTTTAAAAAGTAATTTCTGGGATTTCGAAAATTCAAAGATTTTTTTTTCAAAAAAGCTTTATATATGATACTATGACAAGTTTTAAGTAATGTTTTAAAAAATTGATTTTTTCAAAACCCTGCATCTTCTTTAATTTTCATCGGAATTTTGAAAACGCTAAAGTTTCCTTACCTGTATAACATTACCTAAAAAGTTAGTTCAGGGTTTTTTTAAATTCCAAAAACGATTTTTCTTGAAAAACAAATTTTACATAATTTTAGGGTCCTTTTAAAATAGGGCTTTTTTGAAAAAAAAAATAAAATGTTTGATTTTTCAAAATCCCAGAAATTACTTTTTAAAAATTGTTGTAAGGATCACAAAACTTTAAATTTTTTCAAAATCGGTTGAGAAATGTAGCCTCCAGACACAAATGAAGACTTAAAAATACATTTAAATATGGCGTCCATTTAATTAACATTAGCAAATTTATGTCTTCAAAAATTCCTGAAGCAAATCAAAAGGCCCATTCTGAAATATGATTGACGCTACTCCGCTTTTTTTAAATGCTCTTTTTAGAAAAAAATAGATTGGGTGGTTTGGCGATGCCCGGTTGTGACCATTCCCTCGTTAGTTGCACTGTTCAGTTATAGTTAAAAAAGCTTTAAGCAGTTGATGATATTCCGATGTCAAAACGATATTATATTTTAGTTATTTTTATTGTTATTATTAATGTTTACGTACAAATTTTTGCTAAGTCAGCTTTAGTATAGCTGCAACTATTTTTGTTTTTAAAATATGGATTTTTTTGTTATTATCCGGTATGTTACACTACTAAACTAGGATTAATTACCAAAGATACATATTTCAATATAAGTATTATACAACTCGTCTGTAAAGAACCAAAATGACCCATTTCCAATTTAAGCTGAAATCAAAATGAGCTATGTCGTAAAAACAAAGTGCGAAACATGCGTGAAATATTAATTAAGCGATTTTGACAACTTTTTGAATTTTTCAAAATCTTAAAATTTCTTTTTAGTAAAAAGCGTAAGGATCACAGAAAACGAAATTTCATCAAAATCAGACAAGAAGTGTAGAAGTACAAGGGTCACAAAATATTAAAATTTGAGTTTTTTTAAGCTTTGGCGGGCCACTGTGACCAAACAACGCAAAATGCAGTCAAATTACTTTGGTTCTGTACTATTTAAAAGTAGCCTGATGCCTGATTTTATAGAATAGGTGTACCACCTGGAGCGGTTCCCTTGCAAGACTTTTAAGTGAAATACTACAGATAGCAACTAGAATACTGTGTATGAAGTTATGTCGTTTGTTATAACATATAAGTATTGTCCATGAAAGAAGCAGAAAATAGTGAGGTGCTGCAGTGAAATTGTGATCGTGGCATTTCAAAAATTACTACTGGGTTGCTACTAACAAATTCACAGTGAGATCAACAATGGAGTGAGCCACAGCGAGCGTCGTGCCCTTTTCTATAAAATAGAATGAGCCTACGCAGACCTTAAGCGGCTTAAGAGACCTCATGTACTTTTTCCAGTACACCCGTCCATTAGTGCGCGTATCACTGTAGATGCCCCAGTTCAAATAGTACTCAATAAGACTCGAGGAGCCTTCAAACAGCTTCCCAAAGATCCAAATAGGTAACATTGTGCTAAAAGCAATTCCCATCACAGCATTCCCAAACATCATTCTTATAATGCCAGTGTAGCGAATACAGCCGAAGATGCAGAATGCGCAGAGTGAGACAAAGAGCCAATTGAATGCTGGAATGAACAATCGGCAGTACACTCTGACAAAATAGCCATGCAGAACTTGGAGCTGAAGAAAGTGTTTCGCGAAAGATTCTGGATTTCGTCCACGATGCATTTGTTTGTAAATAACCCTTCTTTTGGTATATCCTGGGCTAAATCATTTATACAAGGTAAATAATATTATTTTAAATTATTTTGTGCTTACAGATTTAACTACACAAGGTATTTCACAATTTTTACAAGTTATTGAATTTTTTTAGGTTTATGCGTTCCGGCTACTAAAATGTTGCAGCCACGAGGCTCCCTTGTAAAGCATATTTCCCAGTTTTGCTTACTTGAGTTCGCTGAGAATATCATTCATATCGAAAGCGTAGCAGAGAGATGTAAACAACCAAATGTTGTTGTTTGCAAACCAAGATCCGAGCAGGTAAAGCATTGAAATCAAGTTGAAACAAAATGCGGGAATATTCCAAACATTCATGTCACTCAAGTCTTGGGAAAATTCAGAGCTGCTACTTGAATGCGTAGATTCTTTCAGCTGCTCAAGAACGAGAGGGTAAATAGGAAGAAATGGGTAGTAGACACAAATTCCCATTAGACAAACCAAGACACAATTGGCTGTGTAGTAATTATTTGCTATTAACACACCACAAATATCAGAGTCGAAACTTGATTTCAACTGTTTGTAGCGTTTTGTTTCTGGTTTGACGTCGTCCTCTTTATATTCTTCTGTTAATGACAAAAATGAAATCATGTAATAATAAAAATAAAAATTAATAGAAAAGATATTTGTGCAGCCTTGACATCGGCACGACATAAGGAAAAAAGAGCACAACTGATTTGGGTACGAATCTTTAGGGTACGACTTTTCAACTAAGGTACGAATAGTAAGAGTACAACTTTTAAAGGGTACGAATAGTGGGGGTACGAATTTTAAACCAGAGTACAAATAAAGAGGGTACGACTTTTAAACTACTGTACGAATAGTGAGGGTACGACTTTTAAAGGGTACGAATAGTGGGGGTACGACTTTTAAACCACAGTACGAATAGTGAGGGTACAACTTGTAAACCAGGGTACTAATAGTGAGGGTACGACTTTTAATTCAGGGTACGAATAGTGAGGGTACGACTTTTAAACCAGGGTACGAATAGAGTACCAAATTAAATGTTCAAGATTTTTAAGATATGTTTGGCAATTGTGCATATATATATATATGAATATAACTATTGGAAGATATTAGGATAGTTATATAATACATAACGGTAGATTCACCTTTAAGTTTTTCAAAATAAGCCAAGTACGCGTTTAAAAACTGCGGGAGCTTAGTATTGGCGACAACAGTGGCGATTGTAAAAGCTGCAGAGACCACCCAGGTTAATGCCCAGTTTATCGTAAAGGCTCTTATCCAACTTGGGTACATCTCCGCCGGAGCTTCTTGAATTCGTATGGTGCGAATAATGAAGGAGGTCGCATACGTGCAGATGACCACAACATTAAAAATCCAACCGAAGAGACGCAGCTTTGACTTTTGAAACAAAAGGTTTTTACGTTTTCCATCCCAAACGTAGGGTAGACAGTATAAGAAATGCCCCCATTCAAATCCTTTTGAAATGTACCGAACAGCTATGGGTCCAACCATTTTTGAAGTTCTGCTATTTGCTACCTTTACTGATTTCGTGTAGCTCTAGTCTTACCATTTTGCCTCCACAGCACATTTGACTGCAACTACCTTGGTCAGTCTTTGAGTCCGGACTGACGATGAATTGGTCGATTTCTTTAAAAAAAAGGTTAAACAAAAATCACACATTTAAATATACTTGACACTTTCATTCAATACACAAACTTTTATATGCGCAGTTTCATGTTATATTGATTTCTATATCGCTGTTGTGCGACATACAAAATCCATTAACAATTATTGCTTTAATTCACTTAGGCTTCCACCAATCTTCTGATTATTTTATGAGGTAGTTATATAAATAACCGAAGGAACTGTGAGTAACATAGGTAGGTACTCGAGAAAAAAAGTTTTTCAACAAACATGTTTTGAACTTTTAAATATAGAATTTCACAATAAACAGAATTACACAAAAACACCTTGAAAAAGAATGTTCTTAACCTTGAAAAAGCGCTATGGAAGTCAACAGTTTTATGCTAACTCGCAAAATTCCAGGCTTTGTAAAAACTATTCATACATGGGTCTGAATTCTTAAAACTGAATCTAGTAATTTATTAATCGACTTTAGAGTATACATTTTTGAGTATTATATATTTTTCAGTATGTATATGGTGGGTAAAAAAGCATTTTTATTAAAGTCCAACGTAGTTTGACTATTTGACTGCATTGAAGTAAAACAGCTTCACGGAAACTATGTGTGACTATACAGTATTCATGTATAGTAATGTTGAATTTTAAAAAAATAATACTCGTAAAGTTCCTATGTGTAAGTCCTATAATTAGTTAAGGAAAATTTAATGTGTATAAAAACTAAAAAGGGAATGCGGCCGCATGTACTCTCTCGATTTTAAAACCAATGCCCATAATGAATTGGGCCGCACTTAGTTACTGCAGATCCAAAGTAACTCGACTGCATTTTGCGCCGTTCACTTACAATCACGCGCCAAAGTTTAAAACAATCGATTTTTTGCAATTTTGAAACCCCGTAGTTTCTACAACGTTCGTCCGATTTTGAAAAAAATTAAAGGTTTGTGATCTCCAGGACATTGTCTTAAAATAAAAATTAGAACTTTTATGATTTTAAAATCTTTTATTTTTTACCGAATTTTTTTTGAAAACCTATTTTTTTGAAGGCACTCAACATACCCTAATTTTATTAAAAAAATGAACATTTTTCAAACTTTATTTAAATTTTTAGATAATGTTGCAGAGATCTTAAAACTAAAAATTTTTTAAAAATCTGACCAAAATTGTAGGAGTTACAGGGTTGCAAAGTTGCAAAAAATCGATTTTTTTGAACTTTGGCGCGTGATTGTGAGCGAACGGCGCAAAATGCAGTCAAATTACTTTGGATCAGTAGTAACTAAGTGCGGCACAATTCATTATGGGCATTGGTTTTAAAATCGAGAGAGTACATGTGGCGGCATTCCCTTGTAAGATATACCAGTTTTTCTAGCAGGATCTGTTACTGATGAATGAAGTACGACGTAATTTACAGTACTGATTTGAAGTTTTAGTCTACAGTACTGTTTCAAGTTGCTATATGCATTTGTCTCTGTTTAATTAAATGCTTTTGCAAATTCTTACTTTCCACATTTGTCGCTGATACGGAAAATACAGCCAAACAAAGCTGTCCCATAAAGAACGATTGAAAGTACTTTTAGCAAAAGTTGCTGCTTTGAAACAGGGCACCATGTTGGCGTGTGTTCAGACTTTGGCTGAGATTCTGTCACAGTGTGAAGCTCATTCAAAACTATGCAAATAGTTGACACATGCTCCGAGTAGTTTTGTTGTAGTGTTATACTTGTAAGAAATATCATCATCCAAAAGTAATGGAGTGAAAAATGATCAAAGTTAAATTCACCAGTTTCAATTAGTTTTTGACCTAATTGTACAAACTTTAATACAATGTAAGCTGTAAATGAAATATCAAAAACACGAAGTACATTACAGCAAACTTATTTAAGCTGTGTTGTTTGTGCTGTTAAACAGATTTTTTGTACATTAAAATTAAAAGGTATTAGGCATAAAGCAGTAACCAGACGTAGTGTAATAAGAAAATTAAGATTTAGTAAGCGCCCAGACATTTTTCTTAGACGTTAAACTGATGTTGATTTGCCGCTGAGACTAGTTATTGTTGTGAAAAAAATGAAAATTTTAAAATGTATTTTAGATATGTTCATTAGTAGTACCATTTTAAAGTATATACAATATAGTTTCTAGAAATATTTATTTATAACGCTTAAGAAGGCTCGAAAATACATTTATTTCACTTCCTGGTTTGACAGCAACTGCAAGGTGATAACGACTTGATTTTTTAATAATATACACCTAAACCATACTTACTTTTATATCTTAGGAGCCAATACAAAACAAGATTACTCAAAGCCAACAGCAACTAAAATTATATTGCACAGTTCAATGAACCAACTTTCATCGACACACTATTTTGGGGTAAAACAATACATATACGGTGTGTCTCAAAGTTTTAAACTCACCCTCATTTATGGGATTAACTTCCTTTCAACAGGGAATTTTTTAGCGGGATATTTATTTTTAGATGAAAATTTAATTATGATTCGACTTTGATAGGTTTTCAGGGGTCACGTGATTCTCATGTGAATAATTAAAAACCGAAAATCGGGTGTCTCAAAATTTTAAACTCACTTTAGGGTTTTTAAATAGCAATATCTCCCGGTTAAACCAATGATGCAAAATTACGACAAGTAATATGCGTACATTCCCATATATTACCTATGTCAAGAAATATTAACATTAATAATCGGGTCACTGTAGCACTAGCACTGCACTGGTAGCGCTGGAGAAGACGGGTCAAGCTCATGTCAACTTTTTCCCCCGTTGCGTAACATGGGAAACGAAAATCACGACATGCATCGCTAAATTCTTATGTACATGCGCAAATGTCAACCGATTAAAATAAAAAGAATTCAGGCATGAATGAGCACAATTAAATTTTCTAAAAAACAGCACATAAATCAATACTCAGGTCATTCAGGGTCAGGAGACGTTTGGGATTGGACACCACGGAGTATTGCATACTGCTAAGCCCATTAAACGGCGTACAGAAAGAAGTAAAGGAATCATCATTTTTGTTACATTTCATTAAGACAACCTAACATGATTCTGAATTATTTTAAAAAATTCAAAAAATTAAGAAATTGCTAAATGAACTACACTATAAATTGATATACTATTCGTAGAAATATTCAATTTAAAAAAACAAGGGCTAAAGCCCTTGTTTTATGGCAGCCTTAACAGTAACGTTAGGCAGTTCTTGCCGGGTCAATTTATAACCTTTAAATTAAGGGGAGGTAGCCGTGAAAGAGTAAGTATAGTGGCAATTTCAATGCAGACTTGTAAATGTTAATAAAAAATGTTTCAGGCGAAAATGCCTCCAGGCGATTTTCAGTTTTTGAAAAGTACATTTTTTGAATTTCCCGCCAAATCTTAAATCCGAAATTTGAACCCGTCAGTCAATGAATGCAGATATGAACGATATACCAGTGAAACCGGAATTAATATAGGCGAACCTATTGAACTTGTAGTTCGAGGTCAGGCCATGATTAATTTTTAATTGTAATTAAAAAACTGAATTATTTTTTTTTCAAAATTGAGTGATGGTAATGTATGATATATCATTTTAAAGCCCTTGAAAAATTAAGAAAATGGGGATTTTGTTTTAGGCTTCGGACGCTTAAAAAAATATTTAGGCGGAATTTTCAAAAAAATTGACGGTTTTTTAAAAACAAATGTTGAAAATTTGTGAGTAAAATCGTGCAGAGTCCGTTATTTGGATTCTACTCGTCGTTACCTTTCGAATGGTATATAACACTTTAAAATGGGTCAAATATTTCGATATCGTGAAAAATCCGCTAAATTATGTAGATAGGTAGGAAAAAATGTATACCATTTAGGATTTTTTTGAATGAAATATCCACAAACATTTCTGATTGCCTACTCAGCTAAGCCATGATTCTATTCGCCTAATAAATACCCTGTTTAAATGGTATATCATTTATATGTTTGTTAGTTTGTTAGTTGAGTATCTACCCATATCCAAATCGCGATTTAAGAATTAATGATTTAACGGAAACAAAGTATGGTTGGCTTTATATTCTAGCAGAAATTAATCAAATAAATAATGTTGTGTACGCATCTCTTTTGGTAGTTTGAGCTGCTAGCAGATGCTTTCACATTACTTTTATTAAAAAATGACAACAAAACAGCGAATAATTTCAAATTCAAAGGGCGCTTAATATAATTACTAAAAATTATGATATCAACCCCTTCGACTTTTTTGAAACTGATTTAACAAGTCGGCATGCACCGTTTTTGAGAAAAAAAGACTGTGGCAAGTGCGCGACATAACCTCTTCACCCAACGAATTGTGACTGAGTGAGATAATCTTCCAAGTGACGTGAAAACTGATAAGTCAGAGTTCCATGGTGTACAATTGTAGGAAGTTGGAGAAACATATGAGATAGAATTTCGGCAAAGTTTCGTTTCTTTCAAACTCTGTGTGAAAAGTAAACTTTTTGACTTTAGCGACAACGACAACTGAGATACCAAGCGACTGCGTCTTAAATGAATTGTTCCGCGATTCTCCCCAGGAAAAATGTTATAAGCATTAATATTATTATTACAATTTATAACTTGTTTTGTATTTTTATTTTATATAGATTTATACATTCAAATATATATAGAGAGAGTAAAAACTACACTGTTACCTTTTACGGTAATTGCCTTGAAGACACAGTAAAAACAACTAAACAATTCAACTTAAAACATAAACTCTCGACCCCTTGCAATATATTTAGAAGGAAATGTGCTGCTTTAATATTTTGAGTGCAAAAAACTGTAACTTTGGAGATAAAAAATATTTTAAAAAACTACGTGATCGTCAAAAATGACGTGATTGATAACATCAATGGATTTAATTGGTTACTTGTGTTAAAACGTAGCCATAGTTTTTCAAGCTAATGGCCGAGGAGGGGGTGTCATAGGGCCCCTGCTGAGCAGTTTTTGATGACGTCATTTGAAGGCGATTACTTGCAACTAAAACTGCTACTGGAAGTTTCCCAGAAGTTAGTGTATCAATGCTATTATCGTTAATGATAGAAGATGGTGTAGTTTAGGTTAAAGATGGTCGTTAAAAATGATATTATTAATATTTGAACGTTTCATATTTCATCTTCATCAAACCTTACTGCGTTGCAACTAACATATTTACAGTGAGATCAACGATGGAGTGAGCTACAGTGAGCGTCGTACCCTTGTCCATAAAATAGAATGAGCCTACGTGGACCTTGAGTGGCCTAAGAGACCTCATGTACTTCTTCCAGTACAACCCTCCATTAGTCCTCGTACCATTGTGGATGTCCCAGTTCGAATAGTACCCAATCAGACTCAAAGAGCCTTCAAACACTTTCCCAAAGATCCAAACAGGTAACATTGTGCTAAACGCCAGTCCCATCACAGCATTCCCGTACATCATACTTATAATGCCAGTGTAGCGAATACAGCCGAAGATGCAGAATGCGCAGAGAGAGACAAAGAGCCAATTGAATGCTGGAATGAACAATCGGCAGTACACCCTGACAAAATAGCCGTGTAGAACTTGGAGCTCAAGAAAATGTTTCGCGAAAGATTCTGGATTTCGCCGACGATGCATTTGTTTGTAAATATTCCGTTTCTTGCTACATCCTGGCCTAAAGCATTTATAAAACAAAATATCATTATTTTACTTTGTTTTTTAAACAAAGTTTTTTGCATCTCACACACTTTTAAATCTTTTTAATTTGTTTAAGTTTATGCGTTTCAACTACAGTCTACGAAGCTGCCTTTTAAGTAAATAATAAAAACGTGCAAGTTTTGCTTACCTGAGCTCGCTAAGGATATCAACCATATCAAAAGCGTAGCAGAGAGAGGTAAACAACCAAATGTTATTGTTTGCATACCAAGTCCCAAGAAGGTACAGCATTGAAATCAAGTTGAAACAAAATGCGGGAACATTCCAAATATTCATGTCACTCAACCCTTGGGAAAATCTTGCATTATTTTTTAAATGCATGGATTGCTGCTCCAGGACAAGAGGATAAATAGGAAGGAATGGATAGTAGACACAAATTCCCATGATGCACAAAATAACACAGTTGGCTGTGTAGTAGTTATTTGCTATTAACATCCCACAAATATCAGAGACAGGTTTTGACTTGTTGGAACCATTTGTTGCTGGTTTGACATCGACCTCATCCTCTTCATATTCCTCTGTAATTGCAAAAAATACATTTAAATGATCGCTTAAAATTATGATGAATGTATGCATATTAAATTATCATAAAGGATACCTTTTATAGCCTCAAAATAGGCCAGGTACGCGTCCAAGAACTGCGGAAGCTCAGTTCTGGCGACCACAGTGGACACCGTAAAAGATGCAGAGACCATCCAGCACAAGGTCCAGTTCATCATAATGGCTCTCACCCAAACTGGATACATCCCCTCTGGAGCTTCTTGAATTCGTATAGTGCGAATAATAAAGGACGTTGCGTACGTGCAGATGACCACGACATTAAACACCCAACCACAGAGACGTATCTTTGACTTTGTAACCAAGACCTTTTTAAGTTTTCCATTCCAAACGTAGGGTAGACAGTACAAGTAGTGTCCCCAATCAAATCCTTTTGAAATGTACTGAGCAGCTATAGGTCCAACCATTTTTGAAGCTCTGCCACTTACAACTAGTAGATATGCTTTTGAGACCTGCAAAATTAAACACAATTGTGGCGATTATATAGTTGCAAAATGTAAACTTTTGTACTGGTTTTACTGTTGTGCTTCTACTGCAGATTTGACAGCACAACCGGGTTGTTCAGGCTTTGAATCCCAACTGACGATGAATCGGTGGATTTTTAGTTTTAAAATATATTTAGCCTATATAATTTTATATAATACATTTATACGTATTTAGGTTTTCTATGACTCATTATACAGTTATATTAGAAACCACATTTTGCAGGTAAACAAGCAAAGGTAAAAAAAATTCACAAGGTCCTATATACTAGACACATCCATTAAGTAACTATGCATGATTTTAAATGCGCTGTTTTCTAGCATATTTTTCTCTATCAATGTTGTGCGCTTTAAAATGGCATTAAAAATTAATGATTTATTCCATTTAAATTATACTTCTAAACATTTCATGAAGTAGTTTAGAATACTCTGCAAAACTGTGATGTACATAGCTATAGGGTTTCAGGAAATCAAGTTACAAACATATTTTGCAACTTTTGAAATAGAACTGAACAACAACAAAAATAGGTAACAAAAACACTTTGACACAACATCTTGTGTAAGTTAAAAATCGCTATATACGTCAACAGTATTATACAAACTTGCAAAACTCAAGGCTTTGTTGAAAATATTTATTCATGTTTTGGACTTCCTAAAACTAACGATAAGTCATATAACTCCCTAATCGACTTTAGAGTAGGTATACATGTTTGCATATGCGTATGTGGATATGTATCATAGGTGAAAAACAATATTTGGTTTTAGGCAAACGTTGTTATTAGACTAGTTGACTGCAAAAAGGTGAAAAAGCTTTATAGATATGTACCTAGAAATATAATATGCATGTATGACGATGTTGAATTTAAGGAAAGAAACAATCGCGAATTTTCTAGCAAGTTTTAGGATGTGCATAACTATTCTTTCCTTTAGTTATATACTCATAATGTATTAACTGACGTAATCGTGTACGTATGTAAATAAAAAAAAATACATATCTACCATAATAATAAAATCTAAATAATTCTGTCAGCTCTTTCTGTCCGCCGTTTCTGTCAGCTGTCCCTCTCTATTATCTTATATATTTTAAACGCACCATTACGCACGTTTTTAAACAGGGAGGATTAGGAGTTTTGGGAACTTTGAAATTTAAAGATGTCAAAACCATCATATTGACACAAAAAATGAATCGCAAAATCACTACTCACTGTGGTAAAAATTAAAGCAGACACTGTAGAGTGATTGTATGCTTTATCACATGAACTATTTTAAATTCTAATCGTATTCTGAATCACCCAGACTTCAGTTATATGAACCACTAAAGGTATTAAATATTAAGTAATTAATTAGAAGATTTAGAAGAATAAAGAAGGTGGTAAAAGTAGCTAACAATTTTAAAATTTAAAATTTAATATTTTAAAATGACGCCAACAAAAACGGGCGTCTTGTATGAAATAATCTCTAACAGGTTCTCTACCAACCACGAGAAAATCACGAATAACATGGACGTTGAAATAACGTTTATAATATTTTTTAAATTTTTGCCTGGGTATTTGAACATGGTTTGGACTATATTTCAACTACATTTTGACGATTAATGGACCTAAAATAAACGTCAAGTAAGCCAGTAAGCGTCCTTCTAACGTTTATTAGTTGTCCTAATACTGCATGGAATTTAAAGGGAATTTAAACCGACACTTGGGGGTCCATGCTTGTCTAAACCAATTTGTGTATATTTGTATGTATTTTGTTTTAGCAAATATGCATCAAAAGGTCTGGTGATCTACATACATCGTTACATGATGAACAAGGTTCAAAGCCTTTTATGTGTCAATATCAAGGTTGTTAATTTAGAACACAGCAGAATTCTAAGCTAAGGGGTCAATTGAAAAATCACACACGAAATCGACCTTCGCCTGTTCTTACTGCTACTCAAGTTGGACAGCTATAGGTAAACATTATGTGACCGGTCAAATAGAAAACTATCATTCGAAAACAACAACAGGCAAACTACACAAATTTAATGTTTTTTATTTCCACATATTATTACATTACAAAGGCAGTTATTTATTTTTAAGAAGTGTAATATGCCATTTTAAAATTAAAATTAAAATTATTTTACGATTAGAGTTATGCATTATTTAATGCATAAATTAACGCATTGTTTGTAGAAATATATGAAGATGCAAATTTAGAATCATGCAAAGTGTGACGTATTGTATTTTCACAACTATACGCGACCTAATTTGTCCAACTTCCAATCCAACCCAACTACCCAACTGCCTAGCCATATAGCCAAGCCAACAGCCAAACTGTCAATGCCAAGTTGCAAGAAGTGACACACGCTGCGTAATGCTTGAAATCATGCTTACGGCGCCAAAGCCTAAATATTTACATACTTTCTATGACTTTTTTATTTTTGACTCAAAACTCAAACCAGAAAAGAAAATGCAGAAAATTGGTTCTCGTCGAATTTTGATTTCGAGATCATTGTCATATTTGATATTAATAACATTAAGTACAGCGATGCATATTGTAACTCTAACTCTGACTAAAGTAAAAGATTCTTATATATGTAGGTACGTAAAAAGGTACTACCCAAAGATATTATACATTAACTAAACTATAAAGTAAACGCTTATTTTTACTAACAAATTAAGAACAAACATTAAAAATTTTGAACAAAATGTAAATTACAGATTTCTAAAGTGTTGGTTGATGTTAAACATGGATCTATTGCTGACTGCCAAGTCCGCAGAGTAAATCGTGCATCATCTACAATCCACAAGCTTTCACCTTTTAATTTCAACGAAGTGCGTATACTACCACCTTTTTTAGCATATATTTTTAAATCATTAAAATAATATGCAACCACGGGCGGGCCCCAGGCTAATTAATGCTCTTGATTCTGTTGTTTTTTTAAAGGCAGCTGTAACAGTAAGATGAGGTAGTATTACAGAACGGCGAGCAGGAAGAAAAGTAAATGAATCTTAATCATCATTTGTTAAGTAAGTAGAAAATAATTCAGAAAATTAGAAAATTGCTGCGAAAGAATAAGAGCCCTTCTTCGGTTAATGTTCAGGTACATTTATCGATGGTAAGTATTGGCAGTTTTTTATTTTTTTAATAATAGTGTACCTTAAACTATCATTAACTGCCAAATATGGTATTTCGAAAATCCCCCCAACAGGGGTAATTTTGACTGTATAGTGCATTTTTGGCGACATTTGCCCCTTCTGTAGCGCCCACAAAAATGAACCGATTTCGACAAAACTTTTTATTTTGGTAGACAACAGAAAAATATTAGGGCGTCTTTTGAAATTTTAACTGTTTTTTGAAAATTGAGGCTAAAAACAAATTTCCAAAATTTTCAAAATTTCAAAATTTGTACTTTTGAAATCGTCTTGTTTCCATATGCGCGGATAGATATAAGTTTAAAGTCGAATGATTCTATATACAGAATTAAATGCTCTACAATATAGGTACATTAATTAAGCCATTCAGTTATCGCGCGTTAAAAATAAATGCTGTTTTTGAAAAACAAAATCTATAAAAAAAACTAATTTGTTTTACCGGGTAACTTTGTGAACTATGGAGTGCCCAAATCAAAAACAATATGGAGTCAAAAAATTTTTAAATTGAGGTTCTGCACCTACTACAAAAAACCAGATTTAATTTGGGGCAAAAATACAAATTTTGAAATTTTGAAAATTTTGAAAATTTTGGAAATTTGTTTTTAGCCTCAATTTTCAAAAAACAGTTAAAATTGCAAAAGACGCGCTAATATTTTTCTGTTGTCTACCAAAATAAAAAGTTTTGTCGAAATCGGTTTATTTTTGTGGGCACTACAGAAGGGGCAAATGTCGCCAAAAATGCACTATACAGTCAAAATTACCCCTGTTGGGGGGATTTTCGAAATCCCATATTTGGCAGTTAATGATAGTTTTGGGTACACTATTATTAAAAAAATAAAAAACTGCCAATACTTACCATCGATAAATGTACCTGAACATTAACCGAAGAAGGGTTCATAAAAATGATTTGAAATCGTCAATTCAAAAAATATATTTCATTTATGTTTTTTTTTAACAAAACAAAATGTTGACAAACTTTTCGGATTGCCCATTCAACCAGCAGAACGTAATTCGATTCTCGCCTAATAATAAATTACCGTTCAAATAGTATATCATTTCTATGTTAGCTCGTTGAGTATCCACCCATATCCAAACCTCGATTTTAGAATTAATGATTTGGTTAAAAACTCCAAAGTATGGTTGTTTTTATTTTCTGGCAGAAATTAATCACAATAAAAAATAATGTTTTGTGCATCTCTTTGGTAGTTTGGGCTGCTAACAGATGCTTGCAGATTGCTTTTATTATTAAAAAATTACAACAAAAAAGAGTATTAGAAATATTAAATTAAAACATTTGTGTAAGAATTCAAGCTGCCTAATCTTCCTGTTAAGGAAGCTACTTAGAAAAGGCTTAACCCTTTATTTTTTCATAAGTTGTATTTTGGCGTGGTTAAGTTTTATGTGTCGCATAATTAAACTGTGCTTGTTTTTATTTTTTATACTTAACAGCTATGAATTTGCTATATAGTAGTACGTGCCACAACGTTACAGAAATGAGGAATGCAACCGTATTCGATGAATTTCATCCCGAAACCGAAGAATTCCACCCAGCTGCCACAACTACGATTAAAGCAGACGAAACCGAAAACTTGTTACCTGTGAATGTAATAAAATATGATTTAGACGAATACCCCAGTGATAAAACAACTGGTAGTTTTAGAAATATTGGTCACTTAACTGCGAATACAATTATCCTTGAAAAAATACCTAAAATTGAGACGGATGAACAGAACCTCTGGAGTGACAGTGAGAGCAATGATGACCCTGACCAAGATCCTTTCGCAGATATTAAATGTGATCCAAACTTTGTCCTCCGTGACAATCCTCCAAGTGACCTCACAGTTCATACAGAAGAGCAAAAAAAGTCTACTCAAACTAACGTAACAATAATCCATCGACCGAATACTTCGGAACATTTCCTGCAAACGCCAACGACTACCAATGTTCAGAATAATTCACAATGTCAATTCGTTTGCAAATTATGTTTGACGAAACTGAGTTCACAAAATAATTTAAACTCCCACGTGAGACTCTGCTCTACAACTCACAAGAATGGACGTCTCTTCTGTGTCGACTGCAATATAATATACGCCTCCTCACATGGATTCAAAAGACACAACCTAAAAGTTCATCGTATTGGTATAGAAGCGGTTGGACCTGAGCAATACCGTGTCCAATTTAAATCTCAATTTTGCCCATTGAAATATGTGCTTCAAGAAAAATTTAAGATTCATACAGAGTCCCATGTGAAGAACCTTGACCTTGACACTGCGACGACGGCTCAAAACGATGCGAATTTGCAACTTAAACTGAATCCGTACAAGTGCCAGGAATGTGGCTCCACTTTTAGTACAGTGGGCAGTTTAAGTAATCACGTGCTATCTAAGTGTGTAGATAACATATTTAAATGTCCAGATGTAAAATGTGGGAAAATCTTTAACACTAAAGATCATTTGAATCGTCACTTTCTTTCTCATTCTGACGACAGACCATTCAAGTGTCCAGAGCTAACTTGTGGGAAAAGTTTTAAATTGAAACAACGCATGAGGGGACATATGACATGTCATTATGACACGAAATTGTTTATTTGTTTACAGCGAAACTGTAGCAAAGCGTTTAGGACGGAGGCTGATTTGGCAGAACATGATCAACTTCACAAACGCAATGACAGTGATCGTCCTGCACGGGACAAACCTTTATTATGTCCAGAGTGTCATTTGACCTTCTCTGAAAACGGGCGGAGGACTGCACATGTTAATTTAGCACATCGTAAAGGAGAGCCCTTAAAATGCCCCCAGGCAGATTGCAAGAAAACATTTAAACATGAATATAGTCTGAGTGTCCATGTTAAAGAATTACATGGCAGGAATGGCGTGACAAACTCTTTTAAATGCCCACACCCTGGTTGCAAATTTACATGTAAGCGGAAAACTTACATCAAATTTCATATGAGGACTCACACTGGAGAACGTCCTTTCAAATGTACAGTAGCTGAGGGCTGCGTCAAAACTTTCATTAAGTCCAGCGATTTGAAAGGCCATATAAGGGAAACGCACATGAAAAATGTAAAATAGTAAATTGTCAATGGACCTGGCACGGCTATTCGTTAATAATAAATGGTGTATTTGGTTTTTTCTGATCCTTTGACAGTTTTCCAGAAATAAGTTTCAGGATTTTTCAAAATTCGAAAATTTTTATTTTTTCATAAAAGTGAAAAAAAAAACTTGTGATACTCTGATAAAAAAAAAATTTCGAATGTTTAAAAATCCTGACATTTTGTTCTAGAAAACTGTCTATGGATCGGAAAAAATCAAATTTCGTCAAAATCCGATAAAAGTAGAAGCTCCAGGGGTTAAAAAATCAAAATTTGTATTTTGTAAACTTTGGCGGGCCACTAAGACCGAAAAACGCAAAATGCAGTCGAGTTAATTTGGATCTGTGCTATTTAAAACTAACCCCATTTTTGAGTGGTATGTTTTGAAATTGGCGAGCTACATGTGAAACTATTCCCTTGTTAGTGTAAGAATACTACAAAAATAATGTTTGGTCGGTAATGAATATTGGAAAATCCTAAATTTTAAATTAAATAAATTCGCTTTTAGTTTACCTATTTATTAATTTTTATCTTATTGTACATCGGTTATAATTAACTAACTTTGATTACTGTAAATAAATTTGTAAGTTCATATTTCTGCGCTGTGACTGCAAAAATGACTAATTAACGACACTCAATTCGATTTCTACTATTGTTTCCATTATGTCGCTTACGTATTCTCCCATTTCGATTCTTCGGTGTTATTTGTATTTTGTATTCTGGATTCTGTATTAATCTGTATTAGGTTAGGATTTAGAATTAGCTGTTTAGCAGTAGCAGAAGCAGAGAAGTAGGAGTAGTAGGAGTCCCGCCAAGTTGACGAAGTTGAAGTTGCATGGTCTGGGTCTGGGGCATTGTCACAGATCTATATACAAGATACACGACTCCGAGTTAAAACCGGCATAGGCAAGGGGCGACACGCCATCTGTAAATTGTGCCAACAGAGTAAAGGCTGACAGTAAAAGCTGAAGAATGCTTCCCGTTTCCACCGATAAGGTGTCTCCGGGATGTAAAAACTGGCTGCTATACTCTTCCTTGTCAAAGGCGAAGGAGCAAGCAGTTTGGGTACAATTTGTAGATGCCGCTACTGCGGGGAATTTCTGTTGCAATGATAAAGCTCTTACGTACAACTTCACTCATGGGGCCGCATAAAAAATACCCGCGAAGGGATTGAAGTGGTTCGTCTCTATTATTCTATGTCTATGGGCATTGTGCATAATACTTGAAATTACACCTACGGCGCTAACGCCTGAAAGTTGAAAGTAGTTCAGTACCATGACTATGACTACCAACACCAACTACCAGGAATTCCTTAAAATTAAAATCAGAAAACTCCAAAGAATTTGATTCGGCATTTGAAGTTATTGCATTGCGATTATGTTATACGACTTAATCAGATTCTGTATTTTTAAAACAGTTAATAAACATAAGAACTGATTTCAGTTCAATAAAATGGTTTATCACTGGTTAAGACTGGTCAACAATTTCAAACATTAAAAAATTATAAGGTAAAAAAGTTTAAAATTATTTCAAATTCAATACAAAAATATTAGTTTTGAATTATTATTTGTTCTGTTGAAGTTTAAGTGGACGGTTTGGAATTCTTGTATGATTATTTTGTAGTTATTGCCATTAATGTTTATGCCATTGTTACTAATTAAAAAATTAGTTTTTTTTGTCCGTTTGGTATTTGTCATTTGCTGTTTGTGGTACAAACAAGGTTAACTAAATGTTTGTGTTGCGACATAAAATACCAGCCGTGATTATTTTATTAACCTACTTTAGAGCCAATCAATTGCTTAATAATAAGCCCTATTAAGTAATCAAAGTGGATAATGTAACCATGTTGGATGAATTCTATTCCGAAACTAAAGAACTCCACCCAGCTGCCACAACTAACAAGACTAAAATGGATAAATCCGAAATCTATTCACCTGCAAATATACCAGCAAAATCTGAATTAGACGAATACCCCTGTAATGAATCAACCAGTAGTTTTGCAAATATTCATTACGCCACTTCAAATACAACCATCCTTGAGAAAATTCCCAAAATTGAGACCGATGAACAGAACTTCTGGAGTGGCAGTGAGAGCAATGACGAACCTGACCGGGATCCCTTCGCAGATGTTAAATGTGATCCAAACTTTGTCCTCCGTGGCAATCCTCCAAGTGACCTCACAGTTCATCAGCAAGAGCCAGAAAAGTCTACAGAATCTAACTTACCAATAACAGATCATTCACCCACCACTTCCAAACATACGCTGCCAACCCCATCGCCATCCACTACTACTGTTCAGAATAAATCTCAATCTAAATTTGATTGCAAATTATGTTTCACGAAACTTGGTTCAGACAATGATTTAAAATCACATGTGAGACTCTGCTCCACAACTCACAAGGACGGACGTCTTTTCTGCCTTGACTGCAATAAAAAATATACCCGCAAAAGTTTCAAAGATCACAACCTGAAAGTTCATCGTAGGGGGATAGAACCGATTAGACCTGATCACTACCGTGTCCAATTTAAATGCCAATTTTGTCCTTCCATGTTTGTAATTCGAGAGAAATTCAAGATACATACAGAGTCCCATCTCAAAAACCTTGACGTTGACACTGCGACGACTTCTCAAAACTTGCAATTAAAACTAAATCCGTACAAGTGCGGGAAATGTGGCTCCACTTTTAGTACAGTGATGAATTTAAGTAATCACTTCCTAGCCAAACATGTAAATCAGATATTCAAATGTCCGCATGAAAAATGTGGGAGAATGTTCAACACTAAAGGGAAACTCAACCAGCATTTTAATACCCATTCTGAGTACAAAAGTTTCAAGTGTCCGGAGCCAAGTTGTGGAGAACGTTTTAAATATAAACAAACTATGAGTCGACACATGACATGTCATTCCCACACCAAATTGTTCATTTGTTTCGAGCCCAGCTGTAGCTCAACATTTAGGACTGAAGATGATTTGGACAAACATAGGCAACTCCACAAAAGCAGTGACAACGATCGCCCTGCCATCAACAAGCCCTTTGCATGTCCAGAGTGTCAATTAACCTTCTCTCACAACTGGCAGCTAACTCCACATGTCAACTTAGTACATCGTAAAGGAGAGCCCTTTAGATGTCCCCATCCAGACTGTGGGAAAACATTTAAATATGAAAATAGTCTTAACGTCCATGTCAAGGAAAAACATGGGAACAGAGACGAGGAAGAATCCTTTAAATGCCTACACCCTGGTTGCAATTTTGCAAGTAAGCGGAAAAATTACATCAAAGTTCATATGAGGACTCATACCGGTGAGCGTCCTTTCAAATGTGCAGTAGCAGAGGGCTGCTTCAAAACCTTTATAAAATCCAGCGATTTGAAAACACACATACGAGAGAAGCACAAAAAAGATGTACAGTAGTAAATTGTGGTACAGTTCGATTTATATAATAATAGTTACATATAGCTTTACAACTTTTTTAATCTCTTGTGCATTATTAGAATTTGAGAATTTGAATTTTTTTGACAACATTTTAAAATAGATTTGACATACGGCCTATAATTATTATGAAAAAGTCCAACAAACATGTAATTTTAAAAGCGCGGAAATTGAAAATATTTTGCGTACAAAACTGCAAATGCTCAAAATGCTGCGAGAATTCAAACCATTCAGCGTACAAACTGCACTTAACTATGTGGGTATAAACTTGTGAAAAAACCTAAGTAAGAGGTCGTCCACAAATGACGTAATTGATAGGAGGGTCAATTCTAATATAAAGCCATATAATGGTAAATTGTAAATTAATCGATTAAAAGAAACCACGTAATTTTCATGATTAAAATCTTACAATCTGTTTCTCAAGTTGTTAGGTTAGGCTTAAATCATGAGAATGTTAATAATTAACAGTAATCGTAGTCCTAATAATAAAAAAATTACTTTTATTTTTTATTAAAATACGTTTTTTAAAATACAAAAGTAAATTTTTATCAATTCAGTATTATTTGTGTCTTTGTGAAGAAGTCTTAAATCAAGTAAAACGATTACATGATATATTACTCGTTGAAATCTGTAAAGTATTTCAGAACGAAGGCTGTTAAGTTACGTACATACCGTCTTTATCTGAATAATCCTCGGTGGTCAATTAGTTACTGGGTCTTGATTCGACACCGGGTCGAGATGTGAATATTTGCAATAACTAAAATAAGTCGCAAATCGGAAACTTGGAATGTAGTTAAGTAAAATAAATGTCAACTAGTTGTGCTTCACAAAACCATTATTCTGACAACGACAACCCATAGAGTGGCTAGCAAGAATAATTGCGGATTCCATGCAAACAAAATACAAAACTTTATTATTGACACTGTCCGTTCAGTTAATCCAGAAATAAAGTTTACAAAACGATTTAAATTAAACAAATTATAGCAATATTCTGTCATTCTGTAAGCAGAAGCAGTAAGTGTAATTGTGTAATAGTGCAGTGCAAGTCGGTGTAAAGTAATTATAATTACTGTAAAGTGACATGTTTCATGATCATGGTATAGGACTGCATGGGCATGGGGCATGTTGCATAATACTTGAAATCATACTCTCGGCGCTAAAGTCTGAACAAGTAGGAACTTACCAAATTCAAATTGTAATTGCCTACAAAAACAAAATCAGAAAATTGGAAAATTCCCTTCCACTTTGATTTTTTGAAATTATTGCAGTAACGTTATTAAGTTTTTGAATTATTAAAACAATTAATACAAACAAGTTTTAATTACTGTGACTATATAAGTTAATTGGATTCTACTAACCATTTATGTTCAATTGATTTAATCACATATCATTGATATCATATGTATATGGTAAAACAGATCGATTTCAAAAATCTATAATTATATTTTATTGTTGTCAGTTGTAATTGCATAAGCTAAAAAATATCACTTTTAAAATCATTTACACTCAAAAAACGTAAATAAAAAGTTTTTGTACTTTTAAAGTATTTATAGTGGACGGTGTGGAATACTTTTTTAATTTGTAATATTATTGTTATTATATTGTGTATGCTATAATAATTACTAATTACAAAAATAGTTTAACTATTTTTGTAAATAATATGTTGTCCATTGGTTTTTTGAATTACGAACTAAGCTAAATACTTGTTGTTTGTATTCGAAATTAAATACCAGTGCTTGTTTTATATATTTAATTCACAGCAAAGAATTTGGTTATAATCGGAGACAGAAAGTAACTAAAATGGAAACTGTAACCTTGTTCGATGAATTCTACTCTAAAACCGAAGTACTCCTCCCAGCTGCCACAGCTACGACTAAAACTGACAAAACCGAAAACATTTTACCTGTGAATAAAGCACAATCTGACTTACATGGGAACCTACCTTGCTTAAACACATGGATTCAAATGAATTCTATCATAACGTCTTCTACTGTGACTAGTAACTACTGCTAATATAGTCGTTCGGTTGCAAAATCGCTTATCTCCATTTTATTCGAATTTGAAATTTCAAAATTTTCTCGAAATAAAAAGTCAAGAAAATTCAGTGGGAATAACAGTGGAAAATTTTAGTGAGGACAGGGTCCCCCCTTCTATACTTTCGTAAAAACGAAAAAATTATAACTTCCAGTAAATGTAGTGTTTAATAATGCTTGCTAATAATTACCCTCGTTTTGCAACGGAACATAACGAAAAAGCTTAACCTTCAATAGGGCCGTCCATAAATAATGTCATAGAAACTTTCCAATTTTAGGACGGCATAACTATATATATTGCTGGTGAAGGCTTAAATCCGGTTCCTTCCCCTTTTCGCTGGAAACAAATCCGCTTCCTTCCACTTTCGATTTAAATAAGCGTTTTAGCTGTCCAAATAATAATTGCATGCTTATGAAAAGTGCTACTTGCTCTAATTGAATCATATTCGAAAAATAAAAACGTTCTAACTATATAGATTTTAAAACTGCAAACTGTTCTAACTACATCATTTTAAGCGCGAACTGTTCTAACTACAGGGTATTTTGTTGCAAACTAATCTAACTACATGGCTTTGAGTTGCAAACCTATCTAACTACATGATTTTAAAAAGTGCAAAATGATCTTACTACATGGTTCATACTTGTGCAGTTGTAAACTAATATAAATACATATTGTTGAACAGTGCAAAATGTTTTAATTACGTGCTTTTGAATATTACATGTAGTTATAGCTTTTGCACTTCTCAAACTTTGTATTTAGAGCACTTTGCAATTTCAATATTTTGTGATTAGAACATTTAAAAATCTTTTATACATGCAATTAAAACATTTTGCCACTCCAAACCATGTAATTAGAACATTTTGAACTTTCTAAAGCCATGTAGTTAGAGCAAATTGCGTTTTTAAATCAAGTAGTTACAACATTTTGAACTTGCTAAAACCATGCAGTTAGAGCAAATTCTGTTTTTAAATCAAGTATTCAGAATATTTTGAATTTCTAAAATTATGTAGTTAAATTAGTTTGCAATTTTAAACAATGTAGTTAAAACGTTTTGTATATTTTTAAATCATGTAGATAGATTACTTGGTAACTTAAAACAATGCGGTTAGATTAGTTTGCAACTTAAAACTATGCAGTTAGAAAAATTTGAGTTTGAAATCATGTAGTTAGAACAGTTTGGTAACATGATGTATTTAGTGAATTTTAATTTTTTTTAAATCATGTCGTTAGAACCAATTGCAGTTTCCATATATATATTATCCGATATATATGATCTATACATCATTCCACATATGATGTCCTAAAATTGGAAAGTTTCTATGACATCATTTATGGACGGCCCTATTGAAGGTTAAGCTTTTTCGTTATGTTCCGTTGCAAAACGAGGGTAATTATTAGCAAGCATTATTAAACACTACATTTACTGGAAGTTATAATTTTTTCGTTTTTACGAAAGTATAGAAGGGGGGACCCTGTCCTCACTAAAATTTTCCACTGTTATTCCCACTGAATTTTCTTGACTTTTTATTTCGAGAAAATTTTGAAATTTCAAATTCGAATAAAATGGAGATAAGCGATTTTGCAACCGAACGACTATATTAGCAGTAGTTACTAGTCACAGTAGAAGACGTTATGATAGAATTCATTTGAATCCATGTGTTCAAGCAAGGTAGGTTCCCATGTTAGTCGAATATCCGCGCAGTCATGATATAACTCATAGTTTTGGAATTATAAATCACCCAACTACAACTACAAATACAATCATCCTTGAGAAAATTCCCAAAATTGAGACCGATGACCAGAACCACTGGAGTGACAGCGAAAGCAATGATGAACTTGATCAGGATCCTTTCGCAGATGTTGAATGCGATCCAAACTTTGGCCTCTGTGGCAATGGTTCAAGTGACCCAACAGTTGAACAACTAGAGCCAGAAAACTCTACTGAAACTAGCCTCACAATAACAGGTCATTCACCTACCTCTTCCAAACATATCTCGCCAACGCCAGCCACTAAAAATGTTCAGCACAATGCACAAAGTCAATTTGTTTGCAAATTATGTTTGACGGAGCTGAGATCACACAATGATTTAAAATCGCACGTGAGACTCTGCTCCACAACTCCCAAGGATAGACGTTTCTTCTGTGTCGACTGCAGTATACAATATGCCTCCTCGTTTGGTTTCAGAAGACACAATTTAAAAGTTCATCGCAGGGGAATAGAACCAAACAGACCTGAGTTCTACCGTGTCCTATTAAAATGTCAATTTTGTCCATTGACTTATGTGCTGCGAGAAAAATTCAAGACCCATACAGAGTCGCATCTCAAGAACCTTGACCTTGACACTGTGACGACTGCTCAAAAGGAGGTGAATTTACCATTAAAACTAAATCCGTACAAGTGCGAGAAATGTGGATCCACTTTCAGTACAGTAACTGGTTTAAGTGAGCATGTGAGGTCATGTGGATCTAAAGATGTAGATCGCATCTTTAAATGCCTAGATTTAAAATGTGGGAAAATCTTTAATACGAAAGGGAAACTTATCCAGCATTTTAATACCCATTCTGACGAAAGGCCATTCCAGTGTCCGGAGCCTAATTGTGCGAAACGTTTTAAATTTAAACAACACATGAGGGGACACATGACATGTCATTCCAAAACGAAATTGATTATTTGTCGAGAGCCAAACTGTAGCTCAACATTTAGGACTGAGGATGATTTAAAAAACATAAGGGAATCCATACTAGCGGTGACAATGATCGCTCTGATATCATCAAACCCTGTGCATGTTCAGAGTGTCACATGACCTTCTCTCTTAACTGGCGGCTAACTACACATGTCAACTTAGTGCATCGTAAAGGGGATCCTTTTAAATGTCCCCAACCTGATTATTACATACTCCATAAATTATTGTAAAATATGAGAAAATCAGTGAATAATTAAGTCTAGCGTAGACTGAACCTACAGATTACCGATTAGTTGCGATTTAGTCACGGTTCATGACTGACCTGTACAAACCTGACTAAGAGAGAAAAAGGTAACTATTGGAAATGATAAACACGTTTGAGTATTTCTGTTAATTATAAGAAAATAGTAATAAAATCGTACACTCATACTTTTAAAGGAAGTTTACCTTTATTTGAACTGAAACTTATGAAATCTCGTGAAACGTGTTATTCTAGCGTTTCTTACACGTACCTACTACCAGATAAATAATTGTTTTTACGCATGTTTTTACGTCCGTTTGTTTTTGGGCAAAACTAAATTTTGAATTTTTGTGTGTGGCATAATTTAACAGTGCTCGTTTTTATTTACATACTTCACAAGTGTTTTTCTATAGCGGTAGCGGTATACGTGTGAGATGCAACGTAACTAAAATGAAGACTGTAATCGTAACCGTGTTTGAAGAATTCCATTTAAAAACCGAAGAACTCCGCACAGCTGCCACAACATTGACTAGCACACCGACAAAACCGAAAACTTTTCGCCTGTAAATATACCAAAATCCGAATTAGACGAATATCCCATTAATAAAACAACCGAAAGCTCTGGAAATATTTATCACGTACGCCACTACAAATACAATTATCCTTGAGAAAATTCCCAAAATTAAGACAGATGAACAGATCCGTTGGAGTGACAGTGAGAGTAATGATGAGCCTGACCAAGACCCTTTCGCCGATGTTGAATGTGATCCAAACTACAGTTGAAGAGCCAGAGGCAGAAACATCTACGGAAACTAATACTAACCTAACAATAAGACATGGACCTACTACTTCCAAACATACACTGCCAATAAAATTGTGGTATAAATCTGATTTTTTAAATATTAAAGTTAATGTTAAAGTGAAAGTGTTAAAGTATGTAAATAATTAGTGTAAACGTGTCTTGAATATATAAATACAATAAAAACATTTTTTTATTAAATAATTTTAAAATTGTTAGGTATGAGTGTGTATGATTCTTGTTAAATTCATAATTGTACACCGATCCAAAAATATTTGTTAAAAGACAACAACTTCTATTTTTTTATACGTATTGTAAGGGGTGATCTATTGATTATGTTATTCAAATATCCCTAAACAAAGATCTTAATGAAAACGGCATATGAAACTTTATGAGCAGTTTAATAATTATTTTTAAATTATCTCTCGTATATTATTTGTAACATTTGAAAGCATCGTATTTAATTAATTTATTATTATTTAGCTATGAAAGCTATGCTTCCATTACAAATTACTGGCAGTAGAAAATAAATTTTCCAAGCATTTGTACCATACTCTTAGAAAAATTAATATCTAAGAAACACATTAAATCTGACCAACTAATGCTCGCATTTTAACTTAAGAATACTGCTGTTTTAAGTTAAACAACGTTTCTCAGCTGAACTGTTAGAAATAAATCTCAAACTTCGGTTCAATACCGAACAACACACATACTACATATTTAAATGTATATTTATACAATAAAAATACCAAGAAAGTTTTAACCATAAAACAATTTACCACTATACATTTTCCATGTGCTTTTCCCTAATGTGGCGTTTCAAATAGCTGGATTTTATAAAAGTTTTCGAGCAGCCTTCCACTACTCCACATTTGAAAGGTCGTTCTCCGGTATGAGTTCTCATGTGAACTTTGACGTAACTTTTCTGCTTGCATGTATAATTACAACCAGGGTGTGGGCATTTAAAGGATTCTGTCTCGCCATCACCATGAAATCCCTTAACATGTATATTAAGACTATTTTCATATTTAAATGTTTTCCAACAATCAGGTTGAGGACATTTAAAAGGATCCCCTTTACGATGCACTAAGTTAACATGTGTAGTTAGCCGCCAGTTAAGAGAGAAGGTCATGTGACACTCTGAACATGCAAAGGGTTTGATGATATCAGAGCGATCATTGTCACCGCTAGTATGGATTCCCTTGTGTTTTTTCAAATCATCCTCAGTCCTAAATGTTGAGCTACAGTTTGGCTCTCGACAAATAAACAATTTCGTTTTGGAATGACATGTCATGTGTCCCCTCATGTGTTGTTTAAATTTAAAGCGTTTCGCACAATTAGGCTCCGGACACTGGAATGGTCTTTCGTCAGAATGGGTATTAAAATGCTGGTTCAGTTTCCCTTTAGAGGTAAAGATTTTCTCACATTTTTCATGTGGACATTTGAAAATGTGATCCACATGCTTAGCCAGGACGTGATCGCTTAAGTTTATCACTGTGCTAAACGTGGATCCACATTCCTGGCACTTGTACGGATTTAGTTTTAATTCCAAATTAGCTTCGTTTTGAGCAGTCGCCGCAGTGTCAAGCTCAAGGTTCTTCACGTGAGACTCTGTATGAATCTTGAATTTTTCTCGAAGTACAAACATCAAAGGACAAAATTGGCATTTAAATTGGACACGGTAGTGGTCAGGTCTAATCGGTTCTATCCCCCTACAATGGACTTTCAGATTGTGATTCTTGAACCCATGTGCGGAGCCGTATTTTATATTGCAGTCGACGCAAAAGAGACGTCTATTTTTGTGAGTTGTGGAGCAAAGTTTTAAGTGGGATTTTAAATCATTTTCCGAACCCAGTTTCGTAAAACATAATTTACAAGCAAAAAATTGAGAGTTTTTCTGAACAATTGTAGTGGATGGCGTTGGGGTTGACAGAGTATGTTTGGAAGTGGTGAGTGAATGATCTGTTATTGTTAGGTTAGTTTCAGTAGACATTTCTGGCTTTTGCTCATGAACTGTGAGGTCACTCGGAGGATCACCACAGAGGACAAAGTTTGGATCGCAGTCAACATCTGCGAAAGGATCCTGGTCAAGTTCATGACTTTCGCTGTCACTCCAGAGGTTCTGTTCATCGGTCTCAATTTTGGGAATATTCTCAAGGATAATTTTACTTGTAGTTGTAGCTGTAGTCACATATGAAATATTTTCGACTTTGTCTATTTTAGTCTCAGCTGTGGCAGCTGGGAGGAGTTCTTCGGTGTTGAAATGGAATTTATTGAAAATGGTTACAGTTTCCATTTTAATTACTTTATGGAACTCCTTGATTAAGAAACGCTTTACTGTAAAGTAGGTGTTAATAAAACAAGCACTGTTATTTTATGCCATATACAAACCACAAAGAATTAGTATTGTTCGTACTACAAAAATCAAATGAACAACAATTAAAACCATTTTGGTAAATCTGCCATACGCCAGAATGTATAAATATATATTATGTATAATTATATATTTAGTAAATATAACATCCACTAAATAATTTAACAACAAAATTAATTCAAAACGAATTTTTGTGTGAAAATGGTTTTAACATTAAAAATTTAAAAATTTATTTACATTATTAATTTATATTTTATAGATTTTAAAAATACTTGGACAAGTTTTAACTAGTGATACTGATAAACTAACTGAATTGTAATAATTAGTGGTTAGTAGAATCCAATTAACTTATACTTAAAGGAATTTTTATCGACTATTTGAAAAATTCAGATTCTATTTAGGTCGTTATAAAGTACCGTATTTTCTCTAATAGTACGCGGGTCTCTAATAATGCGCGGGTCTCTAATAGTACGCGGGGGGTCGGAGCTCTAGTTTGGATAGTACGCGGGGCGTACTATCAGAGAAAATACGGTAATCCCAACAACTTTAAACTTCAAATCGTCAAAGCAAATTCGACTATTCGATTCGACGAGAATTTCTGATTTTAGGCAATTACCTATTCAAGCGTTAGCGCCGTTGGTGTGATTTCTAGCATTATGCACAATGCCCCAAACCCAAACCATGCATTTTATTAATGGCATAATGGCATTTATGGCAGTAATGGCACCTTAGCAAGCACTTGTACTTTCTACTTTCTGCTTAAGTTAAGTGCAGCATAATTATTAATAATAAAGTACTCACAATGAGTGAATGAGTATAAAAGTATAGTCGTTTAAGTGAAATTCTGAACTTTTATTCTTGGAATAACCTACAGTGGCAATTACAAAATTTACGTTCCTTTGCACTTTGCACAACTAATATACTTACTCTTGCTAGCTTCTCTCGGTTGTCAGCATAATAGTATTGTAAAACCAATTTTTACATTCAAAGTTTCCAATTTCCAGCCAATTTTTATTTGTCTACGAATTTCCATGCTAGAATTTTAAAGTAGGGGTCATGTAAGAGGAATGTTTAAAAGAGTTATATTGGGTTATTATTTAGGAAGACATTCCAAAAACTTAATGTTTAAGGAATTTTACACGGGAATGGTGTCACATGGTACGCGCCAATGCGCCAATTTCAAAACCTGCCACTCACAAAAATCAGAATAGTTTTAAATATCACGGATCCAAAATTACTCGATTGCTTTTAGAGTTTTTTGGTCACAGTGGCCCGCCAAAGTTTAAAACAATCAAATTTTGATATATCGTCGTTTGATATAGCTTCTACATTTCTATTCGGATTTTGACGAAATTTAATTTTTTCTCATCTTCTGGCAGTTTTCTGGAAATTAATTTAAGGATTTTCAAAATTTTAAATTTCCATTTTTATCAAAGAATGCAAAAACAATACTTTTGAGGCCGCCTTTTTTTACAATAAGTTTTTTGAAAAAAATTAAAATCTGACTGTGGCGTTTAGCTGATAATGCAGTCTAATTTTAAATGCAAATCTGTAAAATATTATTCTTATGTGTATTTAAATAACAAGATCTCTGCTAGACGGCGAGAGAGCGACGCTAACTCATTATCAGATATATTAAGTCATACATATATGAGTCACTTTCACACCTGCATTACTCATTAATGTATGTCTCAAACGTCAACTACTACGTACACCCATAGCTTTAAGTTTTGTATAATTTTAGTTTAAATTATAGTTTACTATTTCATAAGCTTAAAATCAAATGCCAGTATGAGCATGAAGAATGATGATGCATGTACATTTCTTGATATATGAATTTATCCTTCAATGCATGCCTATGTATATATATTACGTTTGATGCATGAGTTTTAGTTCTCTTATTGTTTGTAAACAACAAACTGCATGACGAGCATAAAAGCCTCATTACAACTAGTCATTCTTTATACATACATATTTCCACTGTTATTTAATTCTAGAGTATTTATATACTTATATTTATATTCTATAATAATTCTTGATATTTTCACATTACGTAATTTATCCGCTCTGTAGAGATTCATTCACGTTTAAATTAGACCAACTATTTGATGTCGGACCAAACTATGTGGTCATTGCGAAAGTAACCTAAATTCTTCAATTATTTATTAAATTATGATTTGGCAATCTGATGTGAATTCAGGGATTGAATTGGATGATAGAGGGAGATTGAATAAAAAGTACTGCTTATGAAAGGTCGTGTTTTTCCGCCTCTCTCAAAAAGCCTAAAATATTACTTGAGACGTCTTGAATATTATTAGAGCTTCCATACGGTTGTTGCATTTTTACTTTACCCCAAAGTCATTATTTTCCACCCGTATCACTTTTCATGTTCATTTCTACTTGTGTTTACTTCGATTCTCGATATTGCACTGTTGTATTAACCCATCTGTTACATAACCACTGAGTTAATGAGTCTTGGTCTTTTGACCCGTATCAGCACATATACAGATTTCCACTAGGGTGAGTCTGTCTAAATTTTCACCCTTTAACACGTTATAGCCCGTCTCTTAACAGAGGGTTACCGTTCAAATTTCAAAATTAAATCGAAAGTTAAAAATCTGACATTTTTTCTGCGAATTTTGTGTTTTCATCATCTTCAAATTTTTAAAAAATCAAACGTTGAAGCCCATCTTTTTTATTGAGGGTTCCAATCAATTCTTCGAATCTAAAAGTAAAATCATACACAAAATTAATCTTCGAAATTCCACAAAATTTAACTTCAAAATTGAAATTTTTCTACGTACAAACATACAACAGCTGTTACAAAAATCAAATCTTCGAAATTTTAAATTTAATATCGTGAAAAGGTTCAGAAAGTAAATTACCATCAAAACTACTTAGCAACTTCGTCAAAAGTGCAGGTAGTTAACAAGTAAATTTTAGAAGTGAAAAAAGAAGCAGTTTTCAATCCACAGACTCCGTGACTGAGATAGCTTCCAGCGCGTAGAGCCCACTAAAGTGAGTAGAACATTACCCTTAGTGAAGAATACAGTGACCCACGCAGTTGAAGAGACTAACCAGCGCGTAGTGGTGTATTATATAATTCCACAAACCAAGTGTAGACTTTTCCCATATGGTATTGTGAAGAACAGTTCTCAGTTTCCCCCACATCACTGCAGTAGTTCCAGGGTGTGGCTAGTGAAATTGAAAGTGGTAGTGACAAAGTGTAGAAACAATAATCCCATGTCACCAGTGAAACCAGTAATCAAGACCGAGGGTATTCCAGAATCGAAGGTAGAGCCCCCACAGCCGCCCAAGAGTTCCAGAATTCCGGAATCATCCCCAGTCCCACAAATCTTTACAGGCAAGATAGTCGTAAAGTCAGGCCCCCAAACCCGAAGATCAACGGAGCCTGTCCTCACTGCAGAGCAGACGGTAGTAGAAGCTAATAAACACTACGAACTCGAGGTACGTAAAGTTAAGTCTTATTATCACAAAAAGATAGAGGAACTGCAAGCTAAGTTAGGAGCATCTGAACACCTGACGGCGGACCAGAAAGCTAGCGTACCACTGCAGTTAGAGAACGCGGCATTAAAATCTAGACTCGCCATACTTAGAGCCGCGGCCCAGAAACATACTCAGGACAATATGTTGGGTAATAGAACCTTCAATCGCCCATTAGTCGACTTCGAAAAGTTGAAAGGACCATCAGATTACACCAGGTGGTTCGTCGATATGAAAATGGCGTTAGGCACCGTTCACTTAGGAGTCATAGTGGACGGATCATATCCAAAACCAGTTTTCGCATTGCCCCCAACACTTCAAGAGGCTACAGACATAGCGAACTGGGAGGCAGCCAACAACACAGCCGTTTTGTCTATACATTCAGGCCTTCATAGGGATGTACTTCTCAAAGTGCACCACATCACATTGGCAAAAGACCTCATGGAAGAACTCTCAAGAATGTTCGAGCCCCGAAAAGAGGATGAACGAGTCCAACTTGCAGAAAAGTTCTTCGGCCTCCGTATGGCTACGGGAGGCGGCTACAGCTATCTAAACCAGCTGTTAGCCATCAACAACGATCTGGATAGAGCCGGGAGAAGAATGGACAACGAAACCGTCTTATGCCTCACCGTAAGCAAACTCTCGGATCAAGAGGAATACGTAGGATTCCTTCAAACCTGGCGTGTCTCCACAGTGAAGACACCCGAAATCCTACTTGAGCTACTCAAAGCCACCGACGACAACCGCGAACGAGCGCTAGGTAACGCCGTGTACAACCCACCCCAGGCATTCAGAGCCCACCAGGAGGACGAAAGATCTGGAGGAAGAGGAGGAACCGAACGCGGACGGTCCCGTTTCCGCCGATCCCAAAGAGGAGGGCGTAGAGACAATCGTGAAGACGATTACACCCGGAGGAGCGAAAACTCCCCACCACCAAGTTCATGGAACCAACCTGGTGGAAAAGCCAAGAGCAAAACCATATGTTCATACTGTGGAAAACCCAACCATAAGAAGGATGATTGCAGGTATTGGTTGGACGGCGTGTCTCCGCCACGGAGCCGAAGAGACACATCATCATCCACCGCCAGAAGCTCCCAGGACGGAAGTCGTAGAAATTCCAAATCAGGGCGCGGCGGATCACGTCAGCGAGGAAGGAGTTCGTCATCATCAAAAGTAGGTCGAGCCAACACCCAAAACGATCACTCATCTCGCAACAACAACAATAATGCAAGAGAACGAACCCCCGAGCGACAAAACAATCAGGTACATACAAGAAGTACCTCAAGACAGGAGGGAGGCAACAGACCCCCACCACCTGCCCATCTAGCTCAAGAAGATGTCAGCTTCATAGAAGCTGTTGCACGTCGAGCCACCCACTCTACTCCGTGGAAAGGAAGCTTACATATGGACTCCTCATCACGTAGCAGCAGCAGTGGAAGGAGTGAAGACACCCCCAGGCCAAGGCTGGCGGATCTTTTCTCAGACGCAGACACGTCAAGAATACAAGACCATGCTAATCAAATGGCACTCCCTAAATCCCCTACATATCCCCTGTATCAAGACTCGTCAACGGAAGACTCGAAGCATGAATACGCACATAGGAGGATGAACTCACATGTAGGAGGATTTCAACACGACGGTGTTGGCCCCAACTGCGATCAACACCCAGCACACCTACTCCGACCTGGACGAAGAGTAGAGAAACATCCAGCGGATAAACACCGGGAAGATAGCCCCACCACTGGAGAAGACTCGGATTCCGAAGCAAAGCTATCTCAATTCAAGCAAAATAATGCTTACCTACTCCGCCCAAGACAAGGAGTAGAGACAACAACAAATGAATGGACGGATAGCTCCAGCGATGACACTGACTCGGACCTGGAACCTGTACAGCTGCCTCCACTTCAAAATGGATTAATTAGGACTAGGGTAACTAGGCAGGAATGGGAAACAGTATTGGCACTTAGACGAGCGAGAGCTCAGCATATTCAGTCGACCATCAACCCGTTTACGCCCCTAGCTCCGACATCCACCACCACCCCACCACTCCCTCAGAACAACAACGCTACTAATTCTGAAGAGGAAGAAGTACAGGAAGATTACAACAGCAATGTAGCAATGGAGGATGAAGACCAACAATCCATCCCCACCGAGAGGACCCCGACTTCTCATAATATCGAAGAGACAGGGAGGGCCTCCACCGGAGCACCACTCGATACGGAGCAATTGAGGAACAACTCACCCGAACGAGATGAAGCCCCACCACCCCCACCAGCTAGACTGAGGATTAATCCAGATACAGAGGAAAACATCGTACCTACTGCCGGAGCCTCAGGATCACAACTACAACCACACAGTCATTCTACACTAGCTGCTGACATACAACAGTCATTCCCTGGAGGCATACTGACTCTCAGGTCAAAATGGCCGACGGGATCAAACACAAGGGAAGAAAAACTGAAAGAACACCAAGACAAATACAAATCTCATGTCATTACTCCCATTCCCAGACTATATACAAGATCCTATACATCAGGGGAACGAAAAGCCCTGAATGATTGGGAATACAAAAATCAACTAGGACTTGCATTCCAAGCCGACAAAGCAAGGAATGGAAACGACACCCAAATAGACTGGTCGAAAATTTTAAGGAATTCACCCTTAGTGAACACCTGGAGGGATATAGCCGCAGTTCTCGAAACTAATTTGAAAAGGGAAGAACAGTTATATCAGTCAAACCGGAATACCGAGACACTACGAGAATTATTCGGACACCTTCCAGAAGCGATGGAAACTCCACAAGAGCACATCCAGAAACTAAACAAATTAGCCAACAGGAAAGCAAGAATTCAAGCTAATTCTAAGGAAGTATTAAGTCAAAGGATGGATTATCGTGACTACATGAGTGGAGACTGGCAGAACCCAAATAGGGAAGGCCGGGCAATACAGAAGGTGATGCAGAATCAACGTATCTGGGGAAAAGTCATTGACATGTTCGGACATTTACCAAATGCAGCGGTCACTGAGTCTGAATGGACCCAGGAAGCTAAACGGAAGCACTTACGAAAACAACGCATAAGTAGTGCAGCTCTTAGACGACGCAAGAATACACGGAATCAACACTGCGAAATAGATCCTTTCCAACGCTCTCAAGAAGAGGTAGACTCAGCCAGCGCTGTATGGCTAGGTTCTTTTCTGAAGGAGTTTAAACAACAAGAAGAGCAACGGCTCCTAGGAGAAATCACGAGCAGAACTAAGGAATTTCTATTCGGAAAAATGGTTTCCACGCAGCGGTATCAATATGTGAGAAGAATGGACAACTCCATAAAACAACATGGTCTTATCCTGGCAACACAGCAAGCATGGTTGAACATTCCAAAACGGTTCCGGAGACCAATTTATCAATGGCACAAGTTCTGTAAAAGTTTATGCTATCATCAATACACAAACACAGACTTGTCGGATTCCGAGGGCTCAATGTCAACTTGTCAAGAGGTTAAGGAAAATCCACAAATGCCGAACTATAGCGCACTAATGATGAGACCGATACAGAAGTCCGAGCAAACCATTGCCAATAACCAAGGAGAGAAAAAGAGGAAAATAGAAGACCGAACTCTATACTTCTCAGACTACATCCCGGAGTCCATAAGTCCATTGCCCCTGACCCCCTCACACTTCTCGACAGATGCTAACAACAACGAGGAGAATAACACTGATCTGAATGCAAATCCAAGTGCAACAGACAATTCGGAGCCCCAGAAGGTAAAACCGGAAGAAAAAGAATATTTTGTATATACCCTCACAACCGAACTTGATGGAGGAAATCCAGCAGCAATTTATCAAAGGATCAAACAGGAGCAGAACTCGACTGTAACATCCACTGGAAATTCTTTACAACAAACTACATCAGTAGATAGGGAAATACAAGAAAAATCGGCAAAACATCCCGAATTATTCTTCTACCGGGCACCACATGGAGGACTCCAGTGGAAGAGGAAAACGGACATGCAGCAACCTACTCAAGAGAAGACCTGGTCAGCCTACATGCAGGAGCTGGCAGACAAACGGGGTACAGCGGTTAGGTATCAACAAATCACACCAATAGCACCTCGTAGATTTCATGAGATGGTAGACCTGTCCCCCCCACAACCACTTCCCCAACCAAATAACTTGGTTCTTCTCACCAATTACGAAGACACTACAGTCAAAGTGGAAGTTAACGACTGGAGTCAAGTAGATGAGAACCAAGAGGAGCCCACAGACATTACGGACGCGATGGAGACTTCTGACCAAGCAACACTACCTGACACTATTCCCCAAACTCTTCCAGTCCCAGTTCCAGTTCCAGAAGATTTGCCGGGGATAGTTGCTTACACCACACCCAAAGGTATACCCACAAGGATCCAACTCACAGATACAGTAGTAGAAAACTTGAGACTCCTGGCTCAACAACGCCAAGAAAAGGAGCGCGCTAAGAGATTTGTCACCCAAGAGGAGTACGACAGAAGACTCAAAGCACTGGACGAGCTAATTATAGTAGAACAGGCCCGACTAGAGAAGAACATGCACATTCTACGAGAAGCTCAAATACACTACAACAATGATCTGGAAGAAATTGCGGAATCATTTCGATCAGTAGGAACTAAAGATGCCATCGATACACTCGAAGGATTGGAGAAAACCATCAGTACTGACGAGTTTGTAGATATGGTCCAGTTTACGCCTCGAAGGGCAAACTTCACGGTAAACGAATTATTCAACAACAATGAAGATTCTATCTCAAAACTACTGGAATCCGGGAGAGCGTCACACACTACGAAAAGAAATTCACAAAAATCGAAAAAGCCTTCTACCTCCACCGGGACTTCCACCGGAAGAGGAGGAGCACTAAAACAAGACTCGAGACTTCATGGTAGAAGCGGTAAGGAGGGAGTTAATTTTTCCACCAGCAAGGAGGGCGTAGACTTCTCTTCCACCAGGGAGGAAGCACACTCCACCACCGGAAACTGGAATTTTAACGTTTCCACCGGCCAGGAGGGAGCTCACCCCACCACAATCAAGGAGGGAGCACACTCCACCACCGGACATGGACATTACCACCATTCCACCGGCCAGGAGGGAGTATCCGCCAACAGCACCAAAAGCAATGCGGTACATAACACCTCCACCACCACCAAACGGAAATCTAACTCTCACACCAGCAACTTGGCAGTACATACCACCACCAACAAGGATGTACATAACACCTACAAGACGGGAGCTCACTCTACCACCACCGACCCGGAGGTTCTCTCAATCTTTACCACCGGACAGGAGGGAGTACAAGCTGCAAAAATAGCTGTACATAACACCACCACCAGAGGAGCACTCCCCACCATGGGGCCACCACATTCGAGCACAAAAACATCGAAAAATAAACCTTCCACCCACCAGGGAGGAGGTCAAAAATCAAAACCTTCCACCAACTCCGAAACTCAACATAGCCAGGAGGGAGGAAGAAGTAAAAAGGCACCGTCCACCAACTCAAATCCTGCAAACGGACAGGAGGGAAGGAGGGCGAGTGTAACGAAAAAGAGGAGTACAGTAGGACTACGAGGAGCTTCACTTCACGCATATCAAAACGAGGAGTCCGGCCACCGAGGAAATTCTACATCGTCACTACCTACCTACCACCATCACAATAATAAGGAGGGAAGGAGGGCGAGTACTTCTCAAACCAAAAATAACATCTCAACAGCAATAGAAGACACACATTTTCCTGTTCCAGACAAGTTCAGACAGGATCAGTCGAGTCGAAATTTTGGAAGGGCAACGACACATGAATTAAGGAGGGAAGCGGAGCAGCCACCACCACCGAAGAGATCGCGCACTCCCTATCACTCTACACTTTCACTATTTTTTCTCGGATGTATGTACTTCTTGATGTTGATCCTTGGCGGAGGAGCAGAAACGGTAGATGAAGGAGGACCAGTTATTTGGCGGAGATCGGAGAATCCACCTCTTTACGGGTATAATTCCTACAACATCAAAATACGCTTATTATCACCATGCGATTTGTTGAAATACCCGGATATCAATATGAAAAATGTGGGACACGAACTCAAACAACAATGCCAAAGAGAATATAAGAGGACTTTCCTTCTGCCACTCAAGGCGATCTGCCCCCCCATCAAGACGGAAATCAGGAGACGAAGATCCGTTTTCACCAATGTAATAATGACGGCTCTCGCTGTTTTCACCAGTGCGGGACTTGGGATGTCATACCAGGCCGAACACCGAGCTGAAATGAATAGCGAACACACATTAGAACTGGCCGAACATTTTAATAAATTGGAACTGAAAATCAAGGAAGACACACAGAATTTTAGGGCCTTCTACAAACAAATGGCGAAAATTACTGATGCTGTTAACCAAATAATCAGTGAACGGAAGGACTCACCTGAAGAGATCGAGCGACTGGAGTTTGATATTGCCTACCTGGTATCAAGACTCACCCAAAGCGGAGCGATGATTCAACACACCAAGAGGATCTGGAGCCGTGGTCATATGGATGACGAATTTTTCGACTTCCTGAACTTCACTTTACCGTGCGGGGATTTATGTCCACTGGAGCTAGCTGAATTTCGACAATGTAGAAGTGACCCACAAATGGACAATTTACATCTAAGTTTCATTGTGCCACTCGTCAATCCCAACCTGACACTTGTCGTAGCTGACCCATTTACCTTACTATGGAGGAAAGAAAATCGGACGTGTGATTTGAAATATCAAGGACCACCAAATGCTTTGCTTTCAAGGGATCAAGACTGTGTATTCGATACAGGGCTCGACTGGAGTTTCATGGACAGAGTGGTAGCAACAACACACCAAAAATGTAAGCCACGAAACTCGTATGAAGACAAACTCAAGTATGTACTTCAAAACTGTCGAAATAGCACAGCACAAGACGCGGAGGGAAGTGTACAAGTCAAAGTGTATAATGCGTTCTTTCACATATACTGCCCAGGCTTGAACATACGTGTAGGAACCACCAGACACACCCCCTGCCCCAACGAAATCTTCCTACTACCCATCACGACTACATTCACCATAGCGAACAACACGTATAGAGGAGATGTGCTTAACATTATCTTTAACGAGCACGAAGACCCCCTATTAGTGAACTCACTCGACTACCACATGGGAATCAAAATAGACATGAACAACTTGAACATCACATTTGACGAGAGCGACAACAGCATAGACACGTCATCATGGGAAAGAGATAGTAGCATACCATGGTACATGTGGATGATTCTAATTATTTTTGTTTTTCTGTGTATGGCTATTACAGCTATATACTTTAAGTGGAAATTGAGTGCTGCGTTCCTGAAGCGTGGGTGGAGAGGGAGTTACTGGGAGACTATGAAAGAGAAGGGAGAGAAAGAGCAGCAAGCTGAGCTGCAGTTACTTGGAACGGAGGGACCAACTGAAACACCTGTAGCCCCACCGAGACGAGGGAGAGTCAACAGTAGTTACTTGGACCAAAACCAACACCGGAGCCAAGGGACGATTCTTGTTCACAGACGAAGTGGAGTGGATGAGAATGAGGAGATACGTAGAAGCACGCTTGTCACACCAAACGGCCTACTACCAACACTACACCTAGCTGAGGAGGGAAATGTCACTGTATCCATACAATCACAGGCACCACCAGCAGTAGAAGAGGAACTACCCAAATCAACCATCGAGCCGAGCCATCTGAGATTCTTGGAGGTGGAGTTTACTGATGAAGAGGAATAACATCACCAATATTTAAGGGTTTTTTCACTTGCCGTATACCGCCTTTCAGACGACGACAATTAAAAAAAAGGAGGGTATTAAGTCATACATATATGAGTCACTTTCACACCTGCATTACTCATTAATGTATGTCTCAAACGTCAACTACTACGTACACCCATAGCTTTAAGTTTTGTATAATTTTAGTTTAAATTATAGTTTACTATTTCATAAGCTTAAAATCAAATGCCAGTATGAGCATGAAGAATGATGATGCATGTACATTTCTTGATATATGAATTTATCCTTCAATGCATGCCTATGTATATATATTACGTTTGATGCATGAGTTTTAGTTCTCTTATTGTTTGTAAACAACAAACTGCATGACGAGCATAAAAGCCTCATTACAACTAGTCATTCTTTATACATACATATTTCCACTGTTATTTAATTCTAGAGTATTTATATACTTATATTTATATTCTATAATAATTCTTGATATTTTCACATTACGTAATTTATCCGCTCTGTAGAGATTCATTCACGTTTAAATTAGACCAACTATTTGATGTCGGACCAAACTATGTGGTCATTGCGAAAGTAACCTAAATTCTTCAATTATTTATTAAATTATGATTTGGCAATCTGATGTGAATTCAGGGATTGAATTGGATGATAGAGGGAGATTGAATAAAAAGTACTGCTTATGAAAGGTCGTGTTTTTCCGCCTCTCTCAAAAAGCCTAAAATATTACTTGAGACGTCTTGAATATTATTAGAGCTTCCATACGGTTGTTGCATTTTTACTTTACCCCAAAGTCATTATTTTCCACCCGTATCACTTTTCATGTTCATTTCTACTTGTGTTTACTTCGATTCTCGATATTGCACTGTTGTATTAACCCATCTGTTACATAACCACTGAGTTAATGAGTCTTGGTCTTTTGACCCGTATCAGCACATATACAGATTTCCACTAGGGTGAGTCTGTCTAAATTTTCACCCTTTAACAAGATACAAGTTTAATAACTATGTGGGGTGTACGATTAGGTTAAGCCTTTTCAGAATTCTTATGCCCTATCCTTTAAGTAATAACGTTGGTATCAAATAGTGCCCCGAAGCAGGTAAACCAGTTCTGCAATGGCGTTTGAACTTTGGATTAGTGAAAATGCATTGGTACACGCTTACAAAAAATAAGACGAATTAGCAGCAGCTCTGTTATTTTCAATCGGTTTTGTCTGTTAAAACAGCCGCCACAGATTTTTCTGTTAAATCCATAGTAGAGTAATCTGTTAAGAGTTAACAGAGTAAAACGGCTGAAGTAACACAACTGCTGCTGCCGTGCTTAACAGAACTGCTGCTGCCGTGCGTAACAGAACTGCTGCTGCCGTGCGTAACAGAACTGCTGCTGCCTGCTAAGGGGCCGCACACAAATGGCGTCACCCATGTTTACTAAATTATTTGAAACCTACCCACCCATCTAAATCCCTGTTAAGCATTACGCAAATGGCTATCGTTGACGTAGGGTGTCATCTTTTTTCAAGTGACCCACCCTTATCGTTAGTGGCCTCTTGGTGCCTGACCCCTTTTCTGTGGGCAGCGGCACATTACACATTTAAGCTCGTCGATGTGAACTCTTCAGCATTATTTTAATAAATCACAGGACATGCAAACGGCTCGCAACCTTATCCAATTTGGTAGCGCAAGTTTATGACCCACAGTCATGACCGTGACCTTTTGTCTAAATTAATTTTAAAATGTGGCTTTACTTAAGTAACTAAAAATGTCATGTGATGCACTTATTAGTTTAAATTGAATAACTTAATTTATTTACTGTATGTAACAGCGCTCTTTATTTCGTATATCTTCATCGGTAGCATTAATACCTGCATACATATATTTTTTTATTTTGCTGGCGCACTACATTAAATTGAAATATGCGATCGCATATTTCAATGGACTTTTACGATAGAATAACTATTGTCAGTAATATATAACAATTGATAATTATATACATACTGTAACGCATGAGCAAATAATTGTATGGATCATTATTTAACATATTGGTGGATAATATATGTATTTATGGCTTTAACATCAGCTTGCGCTGATGCATAAAACGGAAACCAGGATCACGAATGAGCAGGACGCGTCGGTATATCAATAAAGGGGATGTTCCTCATAGGCCCAATCATGAACCAGTTGCCGAGTTATGTTCCTACCTAATTTTTGTTTTGCGAATCTGTTGCGCGTATTCTGGTGTAAAAATGTGAAGCGGGTGAAAAGGGTAAATAGTTATGAAGTGTGAAATCCCTAAATTAATTTATGCATTTATGACTAAAATATAAAATGATGCGATGGTGCAGATGGTAGAGATTTATAGTGTCAAGGTTCTTCCACCACATCCTATAAAGGAGATGAACCTGAGAAAAGGGGATGAGGAACTAAACTTTCCATTGAAAAGCAGTAGGAAAAATGATTGGCCACTCAAATCTCCATAGTTCCCTACTGAAAATCTTAACACTCAACCCTAGCTTCTAATGGCTATTGAGTTTAAGGATTTTAGAAGATAAAATGTGAAATGGGGATTAATTATTAATTGGGTTCGTTGTCTGGTGGTATGAGTTGAGGTTTGGTAGACCTCAACTCCAAAAGGTCTGTGCTGTGGAAGACGGTTGGCAAATCCCATTACGAACCGAGCTCAGAAAACTAATGGGATGGAAACCAACTCCGTCCTTCCATCAACAAGGCAATTTTTCACTTTTGCTTGCAGTGCCAATATGGTGAATTTGAGAATATTGAGGATTACCCATAAATAAAACAAGGGTTGAAAAAACTGGAAAGATAAATAAAACTACACAAAAGAAAGAACTAAAAACAAGAGATATAGGTATTTGATAATTATACCAGTTACAATTTAATACTGAAAAATGAACCCAAGAATAAGGATGAGACAATTAAGGAATGTAAATTGAGGAGATGGATAGCTGCGGGAGGCAAATGGGAGAACATTAAAGGCCCAGTTACCTCCTGATATAGAATTGTCTACGTCATGACGGAACAGAACAGTCACACTTAGCAAGGACATGCAACTAGTAACTGACCATCCGTTCATGACGTAGACAATTCTGCTTCCATCTTTGTAATTTTGGGGAATTGCAATTTAAACTAACGAGCAATGTTTCAGACCCGATTCTCTAGAATTTCTTCGAAATGAAGATATTTGGATTCAGCATGTTTGACTGAGTATGGAAACCCCCCAAACATGTTCCGCATATACACGTTTTTATTTTTAAAAAAATTAAAAACATATTTCCAAAATTCGCAAAATTCAAAAACTTTTTTTTCTTATGGGATTTAACATGCAAATTTTTAAAAAACACGATACAATGTATGGCAAATTTTCATTTTTTTAGAGAAATTAGGGCTTTTTAATTTTTCTAGACTAATATGTAACTATAGGATTTAGTCGCATCCAGATAGTAATATTAATGCAGAAAGGGCTATCTACTGTCATTATTATCAATTTGACTAAACCTGCATGTACAACAACATTTTAACGATTTATAAAAGCAATAAGATATAACATTTAAGTCTTTAAAAATACATGTTAATAGAACCTTTTTTGCTTTTAGAAAACGAGTAAATAGAACATTTTGCACCTTTAAGAATCATGTGAAGTTTTATAAAGGTATGTTCTCATTAAAACACTGAAGTCGTACGTGCAATTTTAATAATACTGTGCAATGAAGTATTAGTTTGCAGAAGTCATTACAAAAAACAATCAGTGACAACATCTATATTCGAAATTGAACACTGCTTGGGTTTTGCACTAACTACAATGGTTTTACAGTGCGGCATCAACAATTAATTTTAAAAATGTAATAAAGTTTTATAGGGAAAATTACTCTTAGTGAAAATCACTTTATTTTCCAAGTGACAACATTTAGTGTAAGCTTCAATTTTTCTGTAATTAATTTTACACCAGAGCAACAACAGTTTACTAGTATGGTTAGCAGTACTAATTATTATTACATTTTTTCCTATTATAGAAATAAATGTATTATTGTCTACAGTTGAAAAGTACCTACGTTTTCCAGCGCCCAAAGTTGTTAGTTACCGACCCACAAGGTAATACAAAATAACTTTAAAACTGCAGTGAAATTACATCAGGTTAGTAAAAGGTGTTTCCAAACATTGCCTTGCCATTAAAAAATTAAAGTTTTGCATTAAATTTTTGAAATCATTTTGTTCAGCAAGAGTATCGATTTTTCGCAATTAAACGAGAACGAGAATGGAGTTAACCCGGTTGCTGTGTCCATTGAGTTTTTACTTGAAGTGTTTAAGAACTTTTCAGACTATGCAGCTATTAAGCAGCCAGCCAATGAGGGAGAATTGCTCTGTACCCGAGAAATCTATCGTAAGTTTGTAAATATACAAACAAAATACGAGTTTTGTGAAGATGACGGGATAGACGATGATTGCGATGGTAAATAATTATGTTTTTTATTTTATTTAAGTTAACTTTATAAAATTGCAGTATATAATATTATAAATAGCTATAATTATAACCGTTACTAGGGAACGAAAGTATTTAATGAGTAGTAGTAAAAAAGTAAGGTTAACCTAAACGTCGTAACATGACAAATACACACGTAACGTAATTTGCATCGATATGGATTACTAGAAATCGGTCACATTAGTCCAAACCATATTACGTATACTTTTAAAATTATTAGTTACTTATACTACACGCTTAGAAAAGATCATAACTATCTTCTAGGTAGGTCAAGCTAACAGATTTAAGTGTTAATTTCAACACGATTACCAGTTAATTTAAAATTTTTTGAAGGTAATGGAATATGTTAGCTACGGAGCTGCTTGAGCTAGAATACGATTAAAATTAAAAATAGTGCATGTGGTTAAGCCGAAAGTTAACAGTTTCTGCTTTAATTTTTACAACAGTGAGTAGTAATTTTTTCATTAATTCATTTTTGTGTCAATATGACAGTTTTAACATCTTCAAATTTCGTAGTTCCCAAAACTCTCAATACTTTCTGGTTAAAAACTCCCCGGAGTTTTGAAATTTACCAAAGGAATTTTGAGAGGGAATATTCTAAAAACTTGCCACTGCTGTCAAAACTCCCAGAACTTGCATAGTTTATCCTTCATGCAAGTTTGAAACTTCTAATTTAATTAATTATTGTGAATTTAAGGCACGGCAGGCAATGATATGGAATAGATTGATGAAGAAAGACAAACTATGCACGACGAATCCAAAGACAAAGATTACTTATCAATAGCAGAGAAAAAAGACATTCTTGCGAAAGCTAATGTTCATTGGGGAAAACGGAAATTTTCATGGATTCAAAATCATAGATGCTCAAAAATGCGGTATCCGTTTTACAAAAAAATCTGGGAGGAGCGAGTGAGGGTAGGAGGAACAAAATTTAAAAAATACGAAGCCATAGACGAGTACGGGTGGCAAAAGTTCCAAGAAGCAAGAAAAGAGCTTCAAACAATTCATGGTCATGATATACAGCGGTGGGCACTCGCAAAAGCGTCTACCTTTCCGCCAAATCCCAACTTTATATTTTTGGCAAGTCTTACGTGGGTCAGTAACTTTAAAAAGCATCACAGCATTACGTCCAGAAAAGTTTCTCGACTAGTCCACAAGCATGAGGCAATAAATGCAGAGCAAGTGCAACTTCGTGCCACTGCATACCGTGAAAAGATGCTCACAACAATTCAAGACTTTCATCCAGACAATGTCATCAACTGGGATCAAACGGGATGTCAATATGAAATTGTCTCTCCTCGAACGTTGACGTTAAAGGAAAACCTGTGACATATGGGTACGCTCGGTCGCCTAAAAATCAAGTAACACACTCTAACACCGTCCAGCACACAATTTCACTAAGTAGGAAAGTAGTGGGTCCAGCATATGTCTGTCTGCAGGTAAAAAGTTTCACTTTTGTCCTTCTACTGCTAACAGTTTAGAGTAATTTATCTCAAATTGCCCTACTTTTAGTTCTTGACAATAGAAAATCATTATATATTATATACTAGGTATAGTTCAAATCTGTTTAGTACCCGTATCTTTGAAATCAGGTTAAATTTCTTTCGCACCAGCACCGATTATGCAAACCAGTTTTTGTACCCGCGACTTATCGGTTCCTTTTGAGCTCTTGATTGAAAATGACTGAGGACCGACATGTACCTTTCTTTTTTGCCTCATTTGCGCCTCCGTATTATTTAACACAGGCACTTCTAGGCTAGTCTCAAAAGTATGGTACAGACTCGACCCCCGGTCAGTGGACCGGTCTGCACTTATGACCGGGATTTTGTCTTACAGCGCCTTAATTCGTACGCATCACTATACTGTGTAATATTGATTTATTTTATAGGAGGTAACTGGTAGATTAGGACCCCAGGTTCAAAAAAACCTATTCACAGCAGACAACATTTTATTAACTTGCTCCCAATCTGGAAAGCTTACAACGTCTCATCATGTGTACTACTTGAACAACGCATTAGTACCCCACGTGACCAAAGTTTGCAATAAATTTCTTTTAACATTTGACCATTGGAACGGACAAATTGACTTGGAGCTCTATTCTACTAGATTTGGCTTGAATGACGTACCTGCTTGTGAAATAGAGATGGTACCTTAAAGATGTACTTCCTACTGTCAGCCCTTGGATACAGTATACAACAGGCAATACAAGTACCTACTGAAGCGTATCACTGGTCAAATTCAATTGGAGCATGAAGACACAGACAAAGATCCGGTTTACTCAAGAAACAATATTTTAAAGATACAGTCATTGTTGCATTATCAGCTGTCGGCGGTAATATTTGAGCCTATGATTAGGTATGCGTGGTTTAAAAGTGGTCTCACCACAATCAAGGAGCCGTTTTTTAACGTTAAGGAGGTATGTTTTTCTTTTAAAGATTCACATTGTCGAAAGGAAAACTGTACAAATTCCGTTTTTATCAAATGTAGTCGATGTTGTTCGTGCCTTTGTTTTTCGCATTTTTTTCATTCATAATATAAGCCTGGAGATGAATGTGTAGAAGTTTGTGAAAGCTCGGACTTTAGTTACAATCGATAGTCGCATTTTTAATTTTATTCTGTGATTTAAACAATGAAACTTGCTTTAAACTACGTAACTGTGCTAAAAAAAAGTTTCCTGCATTTGGCAGGCCAAAATGCAGGCGTTGCAATAAGTACATAGTATTTAGATTAAAATCCCAAACAGAAATATGTGATACAATAGAGTAATATTGAGTAGGTTTTCTATATGATTGTTATAATGACAACATATATTCATTTTATTTTTTATGGGTTGTTTATTTATGTAACATTACATAACAACGTATTTACAAAATATGTATTAGCATTTAAGTACCTACAGAAAATAATTGTTCTAAATTTAGATAAAGCAATCGTATAATTTCTAGATTTATATGCGCAGAAAAGTATATGATCTCTGCTTTTTGTTTACAAAACCATAAAGTGACATAAATAAAATGAAATTAAAAGGCAAAACCAACTAAACTGTATCTGTGTCACTCGTATGTAGCTTAAAAGTTATTGTTTGTTACTTTTTATCTTTACTTATTAAGAGATCTATAGTTAAACATAATAACCATGCAGGTTCAGTCAAATTGATAATAATGACAGTAGATAGCCCTTTTTGCATTAATATTACTATCTCGATGCGACTAAATCCTATAGTTACATATTAGTCTAGAAAAATTGAAAAACCCTAATTTCTCCAACAAAATGAAGATTTTCCATACATTGTATCGTGTTTTTTAAAAATTTGCATGTTAAATCCCCAAAAAAAAAACAGTTTTTGAATTTTGCGAATTTTGGAAATATGTTTTTAATTTTTTTGAAAATGAAAACGTGTATGTGCGGAACATGTTTGGGGGGTTTCTATACTCAGTCAAACATGCTAAAACCGAATATCTACATTTTGAAAAAATTCTAGAGAATCGGGTCTGAAACATTGCTCGTAAGAAAAAGAAATAAAAACTAAAGTTAATCATTTGAGAAAACTGAGGTTTGACGGTTTGACACCGAGTTCATATATTACATAAAATATGCAGTTATTCAAGAAAGACAACCTGGCCTGGTCAACGAGGTCCTATTAGGGGATCCTCGATCAGATCAGGTGGAGAGAGAGGGGAAGGTTAGAGTGGGACGGCTGACATCGGACGACGGACCATGAATTCAGCCGACCCTTCCTTCACATCTCTTTTAATCGTCTTTAAATTTTGGACACAGGGATATAGAAAATATACAATGTATTAGCATTGAAAATTCATTTGAGATGGAAAAGGGAAGATAATTTGAGCCTGGAGAGTAACGGGCCATATTGTGCTGAGGTGGCTGCATTCGACTCAGCTATCTTTGCCCATTAACTGTGGACGGAAGGAACAAGACAAAGAGGATGGCTAAGGAGGCAAGGCAATGCTTTTAGTCAGCCGCATCTCGCTTAATCCACTACTTTACTGTGGGCGAATATTTTGCGTCAGAGGAAATAAGACAAAGGGGAAAAAATCTGAGCACGAAAATAATTGCGACTGAGTAGTGTGACAGACATGGTCGAGGTTTGGGGCCTACAACTACATCAATGCCAAGGCGAGTTGGAATTGATGCTTCAGATCGACCGTAAATGCAAAGCATTGCAGTAATATGGTCGACTAGCAACCTTTCTGACCCATTAATGGAGTCAATAAAATTTTGCATATCTTACGTAATGTGAAAATGAGGAGAATTGTGTTTAAATATTAGAGAAATGAGAATAAGAAATGAGAAATAACAGTAACAATATGAGGTAATATTAAAAGTTGGGTTGGTGGTTCAATGTGGAAAGTAGTTGGCTTCTACATTATTGATGAGGCCGTTAGGTCAGTTGACTAGAGGACTAAGGGTGCGTGAACCATGGTTAGGACGTCAGCACCCAAAATTATCCTTCAACTGACAGACCTCAACTGCTAATCGTCAATTTTGGAGAAATGTGATATGAATTAACTGATAATTTGAGTTCTACACTTACTTAACTAATAATAGGGGAAAACGTGAGGATCTGTCTTTTCTATATTTCCCGCGCAGGTAACCATTCTTAAAGTGGGAATGGATACGGAGATCCATATTCCACTGAGATACTTTTGATGTGATGCAAAAACGAATTATAAGATGTGATAAGGAAAATTACAAAGAACATGTAAAATGAGATGAGATAACACTATGAGTGAACAGAGGTAAGTGAGGGAACAGAGAATGAATATGCACACTACACATTCCGGAAAAATCATGATGTTAAAAAATTGAGTATAGAAAAAATTGAGACTACTAAGTATATTATGAAATTGAGAACAAAGCAGGCGAAAATTTATGAAATGAATAATACTCTAAGACACATTTCTTTTCAAATGAAAATAAAAGAAAATATTACGAAAATGAAATGACTGCTGACTTTGCCGTGTAGTTGAAGACCACACGGCGAAAACGATACGATTCAATATTTGGATTTACACTTTTGGTTCAGTTTTCGTCCACTAACAATTTTTTGAATTTGACTTTACGTATTGTAACCAAAGGTGATAAAAAGAGTTGACTGGAAAATCTTGATGGGAGGGAACAGCTTAGCAAACAATGAAACAATTACAATTTTTACAATTTTAATCCGTCAATTTATAATTTACACTGATTGAATTTGATATTTAATTTTATATACAATTTGATCACTAAATATTTATGTTTCTAATCGATTGGGGAAATACATAGCAGGGACAAACGATAAATATTAAACGGCCTAATTTATTACACGCCAATTTGGAAAAAGATTTGAAATTGAGAAGACACTACAAGCTATTCTCCTGTAATTCTTTTCAGCAATTTTACCAAGGTTGATAAAAAGAAAAAACAAATCCTAATAATAAATAATCGGACGATAAAATTGATAAAAATCAATGGTTGCGAAATTTAAATGGAAAACTATAAAAACTAACAAAATGAGAAAACGGTAATTTATACATTTGAGGTATTGAGTAACTGAGGAATTAATACACACTTGGAAAGGGGGAGCAGTGGAGCTGATACTTCAAAGGCAATATAAAAGAACTTGAAAATGAAAACGGAAAATTTTTGAATACTTGAGAATAGAAAAACGCGAATCATAGGAGGTATATCAGTTAAGCTGCTATCCTGCGAAAGATTTCGAAGGGACCCTAATTTGGGGAGAGATAGCAGTGAAGCTGCTATCTTGTAAAAGATTAAAAGGGAACCATAGCTATTAGAGTCTCTAGTTATCTAGCTTCGTATGTTTCACGTACACATAAGTGTGTCCAGTATTAAAATGAAATTGCGGTGGCGCTGGTGTTCCTTGGATCAAACAGGCCCAGCCTAACCATTGAATTCAAACGAGGCAGATGTAGTTTGAAGATTCATCAAATAATTACGGCACTAATGGTGTAATTGAATGTCTCAAATAAGGTTAAACAGGTGAGCAGATATATTGTTTTTAATTTGGGATTTATTTCAGTATAATTATGAGCTCCTGGAGTCTGTGTAAAGACAAAACAAAAATTAAGATTTTCTAGCTTTGACCAAAGCATCGAAAAACTTATTCTATGACTTTCTGTCAATGGATCAGCATGTAACCAATTCAAAGTACTTGGCGGGAAACGACCCAACCAAAACCAAACCATAGCTATTAGAGTCTCTAGTTATCTAGCTTCGTATGTTTCCCGTACACATAAGTGTGTCCAGTATTGAAATAAAATTGCGGTGGCGCTGGTGTTCCTTGGATCAAACAGGCCCTGCCTAACCATTGAATTCAAACGAGGCAGATGTAGTTTGAAGATTCATCAATTAATGACGGCACTAATGGTGTAATTGAATGTCTCAAATGAGGTTGAACAGGTGAGCAGATATATTTTCTTCAATTTGGGATTTATTTCAGTATAATTATAAGCTCCTGGAGTCTGTGTAAAGACAAAACAAAAATTAAGATTTTCTAGCTTTGACCAAAGCATCGAAAATCTTATTCCATGACTTTCTGTCAATGGATCAGCATATAACCATTTCAAAGTACTTTGCGGGAAATGACCCAACCAAACTACAGCAACAGCAGGCAGTATTCCCGCCAAGTACTTTGAATTGGTTATATGCTGATCCATTGACAGAAATTCATAAAAAAAGTTTTTGCGATGCTGTGCAAAAGTATGGAAATATTAATTTTTATTTTGTCTTCACACAGACTCCAAGAGCTCTTGATTATATTTTAAAAAATCCCAAATTGAAGACAATATATCTGCTTAACTGTTTAACCTCATTTGAGACAATCAATTAAACCATTAGTGCCATAATTAATCAATGAATCTTCAAACTCCATCTGCCCCATTTAAATGCAACGGATAGGCTCAGCGTGGTTGATCCAAGCAAAGGGCTGTGGCATCTGAGGGATATTTCAATACTGGACACACACTGCATATTGCCAGAGTTATGAAAGTGAATATTGAAAGGCTTTGATTGAGGGAACTTAAGGAGGGTGAGCAGCGAAGCTGCCAAGGCACTGTAATTTTTGAGGAAGTATATTGGGATTTTTAGGTAGTCCCTCTGAAAATATCAACTTGAGACCAGATATGAAACAAATGTTTTTTACAAGTTGTTAGTGAATGCTAATGTTACTGTTGAAATATTTCAAATTTTATGTTGCCCGTTTGCCGCCAATCATTTTTTGAACGAAATAATTTAACATTGCTGAAACGGGAGAACATGGTATTTGCATTTAAAAAGTACTACGCCAATTTTCAATGCAATTTCAAAAAGTGATATCTACAATGTAGTAAAAACGATGCTGTTTCACGTGGCCTTACGATAATTTTGAAAAAATCAAAATTTTGATTTTTAAGGGTCGCCACAAATGTTGTGTCTATACAGGTAAAAATGGTAATTTTTGTGTTCACTACCATTTTACATATATAATCAAAACATTTGTCGCGACCCTTTAACATCAAAATTTTAATTTTTTAAAAATTATCGTAAGGCCACGTGAAAGAGCATCGTTTTTACTACATTGTAGATATCACTTTTTGAAATTGCATTGAAAATTGGCGTAGTACTTTTTAAATGCAAATACCATGTTCTCCCGTTTAAGCAATGTTAAATTATTTCGTTCAAAAAATGATTGGCGGCAAACGGGCAACATAAAATTTGAAATATTTCAACAGTAACATCAGCATTCACTAACAACTTGTAAAAAACATTTGTTTCATATCTGGTCTCAAGTTGATATTTTCAGAGGGACCACCTAAAAATCCCAATATACTTCCTCAAAAATAATCAAAAATTACAGTGAAGGATTGTATTAGCTGGGGAAGCTAATACAATTTTTGTATCCTTTTTATGCATGTTTATAGCTGTATATATAATAATTACAATATTTTACCTCGAGCTATGTTTTTATTATAATTTCTAAACAACTAACGCTAATTATATATTCTTCCTTCTTAAAAAACCCTAAATTAAATTTTAGCCTAGTCTTTATTATTTACTTAAAGGGGAGTTGCGGCTTTCAATAAAAGCAGATGCGTTAGCTTCACGTATACAACTTTTTTCATATTTACTGTGTATTACCATTTAAAAATTTTATTAACTTTCGTTGTTTGTAGAAATTTTAATATAAATATATTTATTGCTTTTAATTTGTTGTATGTACTACGTTGTATTTAAATATGCGATCGCCTACTTCAGTTGACTTTTTATAATTATATATTGATACTACATCATAAAAATAATTCATATTAGTCAAAATTTCTGTTAACTCAGTAGATACTATTATTACATACAATATATACAAATTATTCATCAACAAATTCATCAATAACATTCATTATATGCAACAAAATTCTTTAAATGCAAATCAATCTATCTGAAATTATTTTCAGCTCACAATTCTTTGTAAGGGCGGTAGTGACTCACACTACCGCCCCATCTCACAAAAATAGCTAAACACACAAAATACCAATACGCTGATAGTTCTCCTTCGGAGAATTACTTATGCATCAGCTCGTTCTCACTGACCGTACGTGCTTAAGCACTGTAATTAAGAACGTTGCACCGAGTCACCCCACTCGGCCCTTTTCTTTTTATGACTCTGTTATTGCTAACAGAAGTCATTCATAAAACAATTCATAAGACAATTCACTAACAAAATTCAATACAATACAATATACATATTCTTTATTTTTGTCACCAAGACTGAACTATGGATGACTCCACTGTTTAAGTGGAGCATCATTTCCTTTCATAAAATTAAACAACTCACTCAAATTATACATTGGAAAATAAAGAACAAACACAATTCGATTACAATCTCAACGAGTCGGACGTATTCTTTTCTTTCTCATAAAAGAATCATAGAGATTTTTATGAAATTTCTCGCAGAGATTTTCATAATTAATATCTCAGCCACACATACACAGTAAAATTCCTCACAGAGGTTTTTACAGCTGTATCCACTCACACTACAATACAATTCAACATTCATGAGTACATAACAAAGCTATAATATAAAAATTCCTCACAGAGGTTTTTTATACGAAAAGCTCATGGAATTATATAAAACGGGTACCGACTAACCGGATACAAACTCAACTCTACCCGCTTTTATAGATACATCGGATAAATACACTAGCAGCAGTTTCTGTTACTTTGGTTAGACTACTCTGTTACAATAATTAGCTTTAGTCGAAATTTCTGTTAACTCAGTAGATAAATCGGCTAAGTACACTGTAGCAGCAGTATCTGTTAATTTAGTAGACTACTCTGTTAAAATAATAGCGTTAGTCAAAATTTCTGTTAACTCAGTAGATTAATCGGCTAAGTAAACTCTAGCAGCAGTATCTGTTACTTTAATAGATTACTCTAGTACAAAAGTTAACAGATTTTCCCACACTCGAAAAAATAAAAGTCGTCAGACAAATCTGTTAAAACCAACAGTGGTTTCTATTAACTAAAGTAACAAATATTCGGCTGACATTTTTTCGTAGCGTGTAGATTGCAATTTTGGGATCTGATAAAATAGGAATGAGAAAAGTACAAAATTCTGCAAATCTTGAAATACTGCTGTAAATCATTTACCTTGGTATTGTTTGTGTTGAAAATAACGTCGATTGTACATGTTTCTGTAGTTGTTAACATTTTTTTAAAGCAAAATAATTACATACAAACTAATACTTACAGTTAGATTATTGCATTCAGATGACTGATGCTTTCTTTTTAAATAATTGAGCAGGTCAGCTGTACAAACCGAACTAATTTAGAATTTTAATCGAGTTTGATTTAAAATAAAAATCTACTCACGGTACCCCTACATTGTGCCCTACCCCCAAAAAATAATATAACAAAAGTTTAAGTATTATTTAATAGTAGTACCAGTGCCGCAGTGCCAGTTGCCAGTTGCAAGTTGCTAACTAACTAGTGAATAAGTGAAGTGCCCAGGCAATTGCAAGTTGCATGGACTGGGGCATGCTGCGCAATGCTTGAAATCATACGTACGGCGCTAACGCCTGAAAAGTTTCATACTTAAAATATACAATAAAAATTATATTCTCGTCGAATTTTGATTTTGAGATCATTGTTATAATTTACAGCATACTTCATACGTAGTTATGCATGTTTTAACTAAACCTGCAGATACGTAGGAAATACCAATTATAGGTACGTACTAACGGAGATGTTATTAACTTAACTATAAGTAAACTGTAATGTCTACTTAAAAATTAGGGACACAAATTCCACATTAACAATTTTGATTAATACATAATATAAAAATATTCATGTTAAAAGTTTTGATTGATCTTACAGACGGATAGCTATCGCTGCCAAGTCGGCAGCGTAAAAAGTGCAAGTTTCCAGTTCCACACACTTTCAATTTCAAGCAAGTTAATAATAATTACACAACCAACAACGAAGGTCTAATTGAAGCTCTTGTAACTTGTTTAAAGGCAGTCGTAAAATTAAGATGAGAAAGTATTACACACCTAGACCTACAAACAGGAAAAAATAAAAGAATCACAATTTGATACGCATCACACAACCTAACTTGATTCTAATTTTTTTTAAATAATTCAAGAAATTTTGAAATTTTGATTTGCTTCGAAAGATTACAAATAATATACTGCTCGTTGAAATCGTCAATTAAGAAAAGTAGTTTGGGCTGCTAACAGACGTTTCACGTTTGCAGATTGCCTATTACAAAAATTACAACATCAAACGAATCCGAGAAATTGAATTGAACATTTGGTGAAAAATTCAAACTGCCTTATCTTCCCGTTAAGACTGCTATTTAGCAAGGGATTTACTAACTCTTGTTGTTACACATATAGTTGCGCTGTCGGTGTGTATTTTTGGCAATGCTAATTTTTTGTTTGTGGCATAATTTAACAGCAGTGCTCGTTTTGTTTTGATTTGCATAATTTGACATGTATAAATTTTATATAGTAGTAAGTACGTGACACAACGGTACAGAAATGAAGACTGCAACCGTGTTCGATGAATTCCATTCGAAAACCAAAGTAATTTACCCCGCTGCCACAACTGCGAATAAAGCAGACAAAACCGAAAACTTTTCACCTGTGAATATTGCAAAATCAGATCTAGACGAATGCACTAGCATTGGAGCACCTAATAGTTTTAAAAATATTGACCACATCGCTACAAATACAATTATGCTTGAGAAAATACCCAAAATTGAGACGGATGAACAGAACTTCTGGAGTGACTACGAAAGTAATGATGATCTTGACCGGGATCCTTTCGCCGATGTTAAATGCGATCCAAACTTTGTCCTCTGTGCCAATCCTTCAAGTTATCTAAAAGTTCAACAGCAAGAGCCACAAAAGTCTACTGAAACTAACTTAACAACAACATGTCATTCACCAAAGACTTCCAAGCATATCCGGCCAACGCCAACGCCAACCACTACCAATGTTCAGAATAATTCACAATTTCAATTCGATTGCAAATTATGTTTGGCGAAACTGGGTTCACAAGATGATTTAAAATCCCACGTGAGACTCTGCTCCACAATTCACAAGGATAGACATCTCTTCTGCGTCCACTGCAATATAAAATACACCTCCTCATATGGTTTCAGAAGACACAATCTGAAAGTTCATCGTAGGGATGTAGAAGCGATTAAACCTGAGCACTACCGTGTCCAATTGAAATGTCAATTTTGCCCTTCGATGTTTGTACTTCGAGAAAAATTCAAGATTCATACAGAGTCACATGTCAAGAACCTTAACCTTGACACTGCGACGACTGCTCGAAACGATGCGAATTTGCAATTAAAACTGAATCCATACAAATGCCAGGAATGCGGCTCCACTTTTAGTACAGTGATGAGTTTGAGTGACCACGTGCTGGCTAAACATGTGGATCACATCTTTAAATGTCCAGAAACAAAATGTGAAAAAATCTTTAGTACTAAAGGGAAACTCAACCAGCATTTTAATATCCATTCGGACGAAAGACCATTTAAATGTCCGGAGCCAAATTGTGGGAAATGGTTTAAATGGAAACACTCTATGAAGGGACACATATCTTGTCATTTCAATACGAATTTGTTTATTTGTTTGGAGCCAAACTGTAGCTCAAAATTTAGGACGGAGGATAACTTGGCAAAACATGTGGAACTCCACAAAAGCGGTGACATCGTACAACATCGTAAAAAAGAGCTCTTTAAATGTCCCCGAGCAGATTGTAAGAAAACATTTAAACATAAAAGAAGTATTAATGCCCATGTTAAGGAACTACATGGGAGCAGAGGCGAAGAAGACTCCTTTAAATGCCCTCACCCTGGTTGCAAATTTACATGTAAGCGGAAAAATTACATCAAAGTTCATATGAGGACTCATACTGGAGAGCGTCCTTTTAAATGCACAGATTGAAAACCCATATTAGGCAAAAGAACATTATGAAAGATGTACAGTAGTGTAAACTGTGGTACAGTCAAAGCTTTCGATTTACCTCTATAATTATATATACATAGGTATAGTTACTTATTACCCTTAGTACTTGAAATTTTTAATCTCTTGTGTGTTGTTCGAATTTAATAATTGGATGTTTTGGACAACATTTAAAATATATATATAAAATATACAATGTACAATATCCGAATAATAAAGGTCATTAATTACTTATTATGGAGTAATCCAACAATTATGTACTTTTGTAAGCGGGGATTGAAAATATTCAGCGCACATTAATTAAGTTCTGCGCATTAAATTTATTGAAGACGTTTTTTGTTATCAAATAATTTTAAACTGGTTAAGTATAAGTGCGTGATTTTTGTAAATTCATAATTGTAATTACACCGATTGCGAAAATAATTGTTCAACGACAAACTTCTATTTATTTTTATATTTTTTATAGGGGTTCGTCCGTAAACTTTGTCATCTGAACATCATCATTCTTAAGATCACACATGTCACACCCCTGTCATACATTGCCTTTACGGCTATTTTTACCATATTTAGTTATAATTATTTATGTCATAAAAATCCAAGTGGACCCATGAACCCTGCCCATAACGTCATTTAGGGACGATCCCTAGGCTGTAAATCTGCAGTCTGTCTGTCTGTAGCAGTACTAGCAGTGATTGGCACGGCAGTCGGCACAGTGGCAGAATCAGAAGTGTATCAGTATTTCCTGTATTTCTGAGCGCCAGTATTCAAAACTATTGATCAATTCAATTTGGAAACTTCTGAAGAGAAAAGAAAGGATAAAAAAGAATTGAAAGACTGACAACTGAAGTTGATAGCTATTCCAAATTTCGATCGTCAAGGGAATGACACGAAAAATTCACCAAAACATTTTAATTAGTTACAAAGTTGAATTTAATATTTAATAATAACTTTTAATTAATCATCTGTCCTTCCATACAATTAAAAGCATATGCTATTTAATTTATTGTTCTGTTTTATGAAATAAACTACAAAATATATTTTATTTAAGTACGTCAGTTAATAAAAGTATAGTATGCAGAAGTTTGTGTTGTAACAATAATTCAAACTCAGAATATTCTTGCTGCATAATGAACTAAGTAAAATTTAATTAGTGTCGAACGTAATGTGTTCTGCAAGCATTACCCTTTGGTTTGTGTGTAAATCCTGCCAAAGGTCATTCCAAAACCTCACAGCGTTCATTGAACATAAGAAAAAAGATCATTTTCCAGAATTTCAAAAACTCAATTGTATCGTATTTGAGGAAAATAACAATTATTCTAATTTTAACCTCAGTAATCTCGGGTAAGTAAATAACTATTTTAAATGTGGGATTGTCCATTAATGATGTCACTTTTGAAGCGTCAATGAGTCTGTTTCGATACTGATGACATTCTATGTTAGAGATAGCCATTTAGGCAATAATGTTTAAGCTGATGACCGCAGGGTCATAGAGCCTATTATAAATATAAATCTTTAGGTTACATCATTTATGGATGACCCTCTACCAACAAGGTTGAAGGTGCACATTAAATCCGAGAAATATTAAATGTGTAATTTATAGCTGATAGATATTATGTCGATTTTAATTTTAATTAAATCAATTACTTAATATTTATTTCACCCGCTTTCATAAAAACAGCAATTTACCATCAACCATGAGCGTCGCTGTTAAAGAAGAAGAAGACCCGCTGGGAGAAGAGAATTCAAACGAGAACACGGACCCCATTGTAAATGATCCGCTAGTTGTTCAAAATTATCCACCAAAATCGATCGATGCAGCAATCGATGAAGAGGTTAGTGCAGATTCTACTGAATTTATCACTGCAGACGTGGAAAACGAACCCACAACCCACATTGCTTTCGAACCTCCAACCGAAGAATTTGATTTCACAACTGAGCACAGTGTAAAGAATGAAGAGGAAGAAAATTTATCAAATTCGTCAGATAACGAACCCAACTTTCTTTTAGAAGATGTGAAACCAGAGATTTTAGAGCCCATGATTGAAATTGTGAATTTCGAAAATGAAAACGACAGTGATGATGATGACAGTTACTACCACAATAGTTCAGCTAATTTTTATGGTTCCGACGCCACTCCCTCAACCTCTTTCGATTTGAATTCAATACTCCAGTGTGACCTGGAACTTGACCTTGAGTGTAGACTGTGTCACAATGTACTAAGTTCCGAAATGGAGCTCAAAACTCATGTTCAAGCTTGCTTCCTTACGAGTAAAAAAACTGCGAGTTACTGCCTGGACTGTAATAGACATCTGCCCACTTCTCGAGAGTTAAAACTTCATAAAAAACAAATTCACGGATTTATTGATCCTAACAGTGCAAGTGAAAAAAAAGTAGCTGCAGCATCAGCAGCTAATAAACCTCCTCTGTTTAAATGTCAACATTGCACGAAACAATTCCTTCTCGAGGCGGATTTAAATCAACACAGCGAGAGCCACAGTGCAGAATTCCCTTTCAAGTGTACGACTGCCAATTGTACGAAGGCATTCGAAACTTTAACTAAACTAAAAGTTCACTACGTGACACATTATAATTTACAAAGGTTCAAGTGCTCCTTTCCTCACTGTAACAAAAGCTACAAGTATAAAAAGAGCATTGTGGAACACGAAAGGGTTCACACGGGGGAACGTCCCTACAGGTGCACGGAACAACATTGTGACCTCACATTTTTTAATTCGAGTGAATTAAGAAGACATAAAGTGTCTTGGCACGGCCAAACGTAGACGAAAATTAACAGTTAGTAGGGTCGTCCATAAATTATTTTATGGGCACACTTACAATTAGTGGATCTATTTGGATATTGATGATATCATTGACATCCCATATGATAATATTGTATATTAGCAATTTGTGTGAAATAGTTAAACTGATGACGGAAGACGATTATATAGGATCCTAGAAATCGTGATGTTTTGATGACATCATTTATTTATGAACGACCCCTTAGTAAATTACATTACGAGCTCGAATTTATTGTGTATAAGGTGTAATAAATTGTAAATTGAAATTCATCCCAAACAATGGGTCAAACCCGTGAGTAATATGATACACGAGAATGATTTGAATTATAGAAAAATTAAATTAGATCCTCAGAATTAGTAGTTACTACCCTCAGTTAGCAATGATACATGCCAAAAACTTTAAATATAATTTTATTAATTTACTATCTTCATCTTGTTTTCTAATTTGATAAAATTCAAATTGTGCATTAATGAAGTGGAATTTGTTTTTGTACGGAATTCTTAACTACCCGCCACGTAACGTGTTTGTAGGATAGCTTCAAGCTTCATTCCTATTTATGCATGCAAAAATCGTCGGCGAAGAATCTATCGTTTGATCATTCTTATTTCCAGCTAAACGCAATTATGCTCATCTCCATATTTTTATAAAATACGACTTATGTGATATAGTAATGTTTAGTTAGGAGTTGAACGTTATTTGTGGACGATTCATATTATCATATTATAAAATTACTAATTACTGTAGCAAACGAGGAGTAGCAGTGCAGAAGTTTCTTTTCCTTGCATTTTGTAGCGCCAATGATCAAATTAATAACTTTTTGGTAAAAGCCAAATTTGCCAAATGCCAAATTTAATTATAAAATCAGAAATTAAAATTTTTTTATAATTCCAAGTAAGTTCTTAGATAATACTCAATAATTTTACTGTAGCGTAAGAGTAATTATTTAAACAGAAACAAAGTACTTAAACATTTTCGAAATTTTTTCAGAGATTTGATTAAGCAAAATTTCACTTTTGTTCTGTCATCTGTTATTGAGAACGCAGACGACTGATGACTTCGTATTTAATTTAAAAGTATAGCTTTTTAAGTTTTTAAAGTTTAAATTTTAGCAAACAGTTTGAACTCATGCCTCGCCAAAATAAATCAGTGACTGACAAGGAGAAAGACAGTCTTCTTTGCCAACAGTTTGGAATTAAAAGTGAAGTTCAAATTAAACTTGACAGCCCAATAGAAGTGGAAGTTAGTACCCATTTAGTGCAAAGACCTTTACGTTTTAGATGCTCAATCTGTGTTTATAGCATTCACTATTCGGACGACTTCCAAGCACATCTTCGTAAACATGTAGGGCTGAAACCATTTCCATGTCATTTGTGCTCGTACTCGGCATTATTTAAAGGGAATTTAAATCAACACTTGAGGGCCCATGCTGGTGTAAAACCAGAGCAGTGTGGTTTTTGCCCGTACAAAACGGCATCAAAAGGTGCTCTACATCTTCACATTATGAACAGGCATACCCACGAAAAACCATTTAGATGTCATCATTGCCAATACACAGCCAGTACCAGTTACGCTGTTGAAGTACATAATAGGAGTGCAATTCATGGGGAAAAACTCGTGAGCAAATTGCACTCCTGCAATTTATGCCCACAAAAATTTGAGAGGAATTTATGTTTATTTTCGCACATTCGGAACCATACAGGAGAGAAACCGGAAAGCTGCGGATTTTGTAGCAAGCGATTTGCAAATCGACAAAATAAAAAACATCACGAGCGAATTTGCAAAATGAATCCAAAACAGAAGGACAAAGATTGGGTGGAGAGACAGAAACCTTTTAAGTGTCATTACGAAACTTGCCAGTATTCGGCACAGCAAAGATGTACACTTCGAATTCATTTAAGAAAACACACACGAAATGCACCATTTGCTTGCTCTTACTGCAGCTACACAGATTTTGGCAGTCGCGGCATAAAGTATCATGTTCAAAACTATCACACTAAAAAATGATTTTTTTTACAATGTTTATTCCACCTACAACCTCGCTAAATTAATCCGTATTCTGTAAGGATAGGTACCTAATTATTCAATTTATTATATTGAAGCTTCCAAATGTATTTAAAAATTAGTTTGAAGGTTGACTTAATAACTCAATGATTTATTTTTTAGACAAATATAGTTTTTAAACTTGGACTTTTTGAAAATGAAGACATACCCTAACTACATGGTTTTAAATACCTCAAAATGTTCAAACTATATAATTTTTAGTTTAAAAATGTTCAAACCACACGGTTGTAAGTTTCAAACTGTTATAACTATATAATTTTAAAAATTGCAATATGTTTTATTTGCATGTTTTTAAAATTTTAAAATCTTTTAATTGCACATTATTACAAAGTGTAAAAAGTTTTAACTAGATGTAATATTCATAGGCACGAAATAATAAAACGTTGCACTTTCCAAAATCATGTATTTAGAGCATTTTGCCGTTTTTAAAATCACTTAGATTAACTTACACCTTAAAACGATGTAGTTAGAACATTTTGTATTTTTGAAAACCATGTAGGTAATTGGATTAGTTTGCAACTTAAAACTATGTAGTTAGAACAATTTGCGTTTAAAATCATGTATTTAATACAGTTTGCGACTAAAATAATGCACTTAGGGCATTTTCAATTTCTTTAAATCATGAAGTTAGAGCTGTTCGGGTTTTGAAATCGTGTAGAAGTGTTAGAACCATTTGCAGTTGTTAAAGCCATATAGTTAGAACATTCTGCGTTTTAAAATATGCAGTTAGAGCAATTCGCACTTTTTATATCAATGTTGTTATGAATTTGTCAGTTAAAACGCTCATTTAAATCAAAAGTGGAATATATCAGATTTGCTTTTAAGATAAAATAGAAGTAAGCCGGTTCGCATTAGGCGAAAAGTGGAAGTTAACGGATTAAATCCTTCGCCCACGATATAATGTATTATGTTATGTATAATATTAAAATGTTAATCATGGTATTTTAATTTAACGTTAGTTAATGTTAAGCAGCAAAGGAGCAGTAGTAGTTTAGTGGTTTATTTTCCTTGTATTATGTAGCGCCAATTTTCAAAATAATAACTTTTGGACTTTTTGATGAAGATCAAAGTGTAAAAGCAAAAGCAAGGCTAACTTTATTTAATTTTAAAATCAAAAATTAAGATTTTGTTTTATAATTTCCAGTAATTTCTATGGTAATAAACAATAACTCGTATTAACTGTATATGTAGGGCGAGGGTGCCTAATTGTGGCCGGTGTCTTAATTGTGGCCGGTGTCTTAATTGTGGCCGGCGGATTAAATTCCTATTTATTAGTTCAAAACTTTTGAAACTCAAAGTTGTAGAATCAGTAGTTCAAAATCCAAACTTTACAACCACAAATTACCAACTACTGTTCTGTTATTGAATATACAGGCGACTGATAACTATTGAATTAATTTAAAAGTGTCACTTTAATTTTTAAAAGTTTTTATGTTTGTAAATAATTGTAACTCATGCCATGCCTCGCAAAAATAAATCAGTGACTGAAAAAGACAATCTTCTTTGCAAACGATTTGGCATTAGAAGTGAAGTTCAAATTAAACTTGACAGCCCAATAGAAGTGGATGTCAGTACGCATTTAGTGCAAAGACCTTTACGTTTTAGATGCCCAATATGTGTGTATAGCATTCACTATTCGTCTGACTTCCAAGCCCATCTTCGTAAACATGTGGGACTACGGCCCTTTCCGTGTCATTTGTGCTCGTACTCGGCAATATTTAAAGGGAATTTAAACCAACACTTGAGGGCCCATGCTGGTGTGAAACGAATGCAGTGCGGGTTTTGCCCGCACAAGTCTGCATCAAAAGGTGATCTACATCGTCACATTATGAACAGGCATACCCACGAAAAACCATTCAAATGTCATCATTGCCAATTCACAGCCACTACCAGTTACTCTGTTAAAATACATATGAGTGCAATGCATGGAGAAAAACTTGTGAGAAAATTGCATTCCTGCAATTTATGCTCACAAAAATTTGAGAGGAAGTCATGCTTATTTTCACACATTCGGAACCATACGGGAGAGAAACCAGAAAGCTGTGGATTTTGTAACAAGCGATTTGCAAATAAAGTAAACCAGTATCATCACGAGCGAACTTGCAAAATGAATCCAAAACAGAAGAACAAAGATTGGGTGGAGAGACAAAAACCTTTTAAGTGTCACTATCTAAGTTGTGAGTATTCTGCAAAGGAAAAATCTACACTTCAGTTTCATTTAAAGAAGCACACACGAAATGGACCCTTTACTTGTCCTTACTGTAGCTACACGGCGTTTATGAACCGCTTGATAAAATATCATGTTAACAAACATCACTTTAAAAAATTATCCGCTTCGTAAAATGTTCATCAACCTTGCTAAATTAATGCGTAATCTGTAAGGAGGTAATTATTGTAATGACGCTTCAAAGTTTATTTAAAAATTACTTTTAAGTTTCACTTAATAAATGTATAAGTTAGTGATACCTAAAATGTTCTCTTTTGTTTTTGACAAATATAGTTTTTACATTTGGACCTTTTAAAAAAGAAGATCATCACACATCACAGGAAAGAAAGTATTTTTAATGAAAGACCAAACAAGCAATTCAGAATTTTGCTTAAAGGATAAGTTTCGTATTTGCATGAATAAGTCCCCCCTCTCACCAGTCACTAGTTATCGGCATTGACATCGGCATCGGTTCCTGGGTCACAACTTGTCTCGATTTGTAAAAATATGCCAAAACGACGAAGACAAACATGTCAGCAAACATGAATGCAGCATAGAGGAAGAATTCTTTCCACTGTTCAAATAACATTTTACAAAAATAACTTTTTTAATAAAATTGACATAACAATAAGACAACACATAATCGGCCTAACCAGGGCCGGACGAAGAAATTAATTTTAGGCAGGAATTTGTTTACATACAAAAATCACTATTATGATTTTAATTTTAATGACGGTTTTCTTTGGTAAAGCAAAATTTTGTATTTGCATGTTTTAGAAAAGTTTAAAATGTTCTTTTTACACGTTTTTTTAACGCGTTAAATTTTTTATTTACATGTTTTTAGAAAAGTGCAAAATGTTCTATTTACATATTTTGAAAAAAGTGGAAAATGTTTTATTTGCATGTTTTTGAAATGTACGAAAACTTTAATTTTCATGTTTTTGAAGAGTCAAAATATACTTTTTTTTACATGTATTTTTTAAAACTGCAAAATGTTCCATTTACTACAGTACATGTTGTTTGAAAATTTAACCAGCGGGGGCTACATGCGCTGGTTGCATTTTCCGGCTCTGCGCCTAAGCAGTATTGAATATTGAATTAAAAAACGCGCTTATTTGTACAAAAAAATCATAGCAACGTACTTGTTCTTCAAAAATGTGTGCACCCTCAATGATTAGAACAATTAAATTTCCGAAAGCAACTGTAAGAAGCCATGCTGCTTGAATCACCGACTTCATACTATGTGGGGCCTAAAAAATAAATTAATGAATTGACAGTTACAAGTTGACAGTTTTGAAAAACAGGAATTTTTAAGTGGTAAAATGCAAGCATCCAGTTAAGTAATTACCTCGGAATAAGAAAATTCTAATCCAGTAATAGAAAACATGACCTCGCCAATCGTAATGATAATGTATTGTGGTAGTTGCCACAGCATAGATACCGAGTTAGGCTGAACAATTTCGTAAGAATTTAATTGATAGAGCGATGAAATGGAGAATGACGACGGGACATTTTTCACCAATGACACAATGTAGTTTCCACCTCCGACTGTGAGATCAAGTTTTCCTACATTTATCTCTCCAGGCCTGAGTAGAACGTCGTAACTAAATTGGTGTCATAAATAACAAGAATTAAATTATACAATAAAATCACTATCAATTATGAAATATTGAATGAAAATATGAAATCATAAACAACATCAAAAATTCGCACCTGTCAGTTCCAATTTCTTTCGCCTTTGTTCCATGAAATCCATCCGTATCGTTTTCAGTTCCTAAGAGTTGGAATGTATAATTTTTGTTGTATCCTTGTAAAGTAATGCTTTCTATACTTTTTTCTATTTCTGGGTAAATAAATCTGCAACAGATTTCATGACCAATATTTATTATTAGAAGCCAATTTTAATATTTCACTTTTTTTTTAAAATTTTATCAGATTTTCTACTGGTGCAGTTCAACCAGCAGTTTTGTTACTTTTGTTTACGTACAAACCTGACGAAAGAGTTTCCATGAATTGATTTTTCCAGTTCGTCAGCATTTAAAGTATGGGTTAACCGTAGTTGGTTAAGTCTGTCCAGGGAAAGTAGGTAACTCATTCCCTGTAAGCATTTAGGTGACTTTGTAAAATTGTACTGTGCGTATAACAATAAACCGATGAAATTTTATTACAAAATTTACCTTTTTTGAGTCTGGAGAAATAGAGCTTTTATATTCTGACAAACTCGAGCAGTCAAAACCATTATTAGAAATGTTCAAGTAAGAAATGGGTTCATCCTTTAGTGATACACGCAATTGATAATTTTTCGTTTTGATTGCTGCAAAAATAATACTTTCCTGAGCTTTAACGTTTTTTGAAAGAGAGTCGTCATCAAGTGGGTTGGAGAGCTCAACAAGTAAAGTGCAAGGAACTTGATTTACAAAGTGAAGTGTGGACTGATTAGCTTGCAGAACAGTTGGATAAGTTGCCTATAATACAAACACTTTCATTATAACATGAGTCATTTTAAATTATTATGTATTTTTTTAAAAACAAAATACGAACAAAAATGTAACACATCGTGTGAATTTATGCGAGAATCAAAACGAGATCTGTCATAAAAACAAAACGAGAAACATACTTAAAATGTTAATTAGGAGGGTTTGAAAAGTATAAAATGTTCTTTTTACATGTTTTTTAAAAAATCAAAATGTTCTATTTTCCTGTTTTTTAAAAGTGTAAAATGTTCTATTTTCATGTTTTTGGAACGTGCAAAATGTTATATTTTCAAGATTTTTAAAATTGCAAAATGTTCTATTTTCAAGTTTTTTAGAAGTGCAAAATGTTCTATTTTCGTGTTTTTTAAAAGTGTAAAATGCTCTATTTTCATGTTTTTGGAACGTGCAAAATGTTCTATTTTTGAGGTTTTTACAAGTGCAAAATGTTCTATTTTTAAGGTTTTTACAAGTGCAAAATGTTCTATTTTTGAGGTTTTTACAAGTGCAAAATGTTCTATTTTCTTGTTTTTAAAAGGTGCAAAATGCTCTATTCAAATAGTTTCAAGACATATTTCAATTAATTTTGTAGATAGTGGGTATTAGTTTTAGCTACAATGGATATGGGTCATTTTGGTTCTTCACAGACGGTATATGTTTCTTAAGCACGCATTTACTTTAAAGTAGATTTTTGTAATAATATTTTGTATTGATGTACTTGCAACTGTAGCTCAACAAATCCAGAGATGATAAATGCAACTCCTGCCAAAATTCCACCGACTGTAAGTCGGTGAAGAGATTTCTTAAGTAGTCCCATTTTACCCAGCAACGGATAAATTATTTTATCAAAGATTGGGATAAACACTAAAATTAGCACTGCATTTATAATCTGAAATTTAAAAAAAGTTGTTGTCCTTTTAACTTTTTTAAATTGTTGAATGAGCCAAATTAATTATTATTGGGTTTTGAAATATATAATTTGTTATTGCTAGTAAGCAGTAGTACCGACATCTGATCTGGCAAAATAGTCCAGCCCCAAAATATTTTACCATTCATCCTGGTAGCTTGTATTGTCCAACTAGAGCCCTAAAAGTGTGGAGAGCATACAATTATATAATGGTAATAATCACAAATGCATTTTAGAAAATTAGATAAGTGATCGCGAGAGAAATATTGTTAAATAGCTAGGGAGCTACAAAAAACATGACACCTGCTGATCATAAAGAGCCCAGAAAAACGGCAACGGGAGATACAGAACCAGAATTTGTAAAAGAGCTTTAACATCCTGGACAAGGGCTACTCCAAATTTGTCTTGAGCATATTCTAACCAATGGTCTTGTTTCCGTCTAGAAGATCCAGCGGACCATTTTTGAGAGAGAGCATGCTAAAAGGGGAAAGGTGCAAAATTATTACGGATTGCCATTAACTTTGAATAATAATTTAGCGATCATTACTTATGAAATATTGCTTTAATTCTAACGAAATTTCGTAATTAAATGTTATTTTAAATACTGAGTGAGCTTTATAAAGCTATTCCAATTTTCCAACAGTGTGGATTGGGATTAAAAAAAACGACACAGCTTACGGCAATACATTGTGCAACTTTTGCGATAACATTTCCGTCTGGAGGATTAATTTTGTAAAGCGATCTTCCCATAAGAAATATAACTATATAGCATTTCAAACAATATAACTTGTAGTTATGACTTTACAATATATACTAATATACTAAATGTAATATGTTTTAAAATATGTGAACATTTTAACAGTGGAATTTTTTAATACCTTAAAGATGCTAAAGAATCGTCCATAAATGATGTTACAGGCAGAGTCAGTGGGTCTAGTTGGTCAGGGTGGTATGTTAAAGATAAGTTATTTACGCAATGGTTGAGCTGCTGACAGAGGAGTGGGGCAGTAGGGTAATCAGTAATCGGGTCCTGAAAATCAGGATTTTTTGATGGCATCATTTATGGACGATTCCTTAAAAGTACAAGGATGTACATATCTCATAGGTAAATTAATAGGTACTCACCTAACGCAGTAATCATAAGAGCGGCAGGAACAGAAAATGCTAAAAAGTAACAATCGCTCCCGAAACATGGCAGAGTACGAAAATATGGCGTGAGGTAATTTGATATTAAACTTCCAGCATTAATTGAAAAGTAAAATATGGAGAAGAAGGATGCGAGTTGAAGGGCTTGCTCTGGTAGAGTAAATTGATCTCCTCCAAATGCAGAGACGCATGGCTTGATTCCTCCCGTCCCGATCGCAATTAGAAGCAGACCTAGCATGCTCACCCAGCTAAAAGTAAAATACCATTGAAAATTGGAATAAGTGCCTGATTGCCTATTATAGGTAATATTTTTATGATTTATTTGATGGGTCTTTTACAAATGACTTCATGGGTATAGGGTCAATGTAGGTATATAATTCAAATCTACAGAGCACAAAGTTGTGTTTAATTACAGTGCATGATCCCCTCCTGCAAGGGGGGTAGCAGAAAGCGACAAAACAATGTTGCCGGTAGCATAGACGATCGACAGGTAGAATATGGTTCTGAATAAAATTTAATAGAAATACAATAATAACATATTATTTAGATTTTAGATTTCAAAAATTATGTTACGATCTGTCCGCAGGACTGGCCGCGTTTTCTATGTATAGTTTAATGCCAATTCCTTCTTTTGACGATTATAAAATCACTTACTTAAATTTTCCCAAGAAAGAATCAGCCAGCATAGCACCCAAAAGAGGGAAGAAATAACACAACATCCCAAATGCATGATACGCTTGCGTGGCACTACTTTCCGTGAATTGTAAAACGTTTATTAAGAAAAGGGTGAGTACGTCTATAGAATTGAAAATTAAAATAAATAATTATATTTATTAGTAAATTTAAATTTGTAAGTACGGTGTAACTGTATATATGTAGTTGTTTTACTTACTCTTCATCCCATAGTAGGAGAACCGTTCGCAAAATTCATTGCTCACAATAAAAAAAACTGACTTGGGGTACGGTATTTTTATCTGAAAAAATGAATGGTAATAACGTATTAGTTACCACATGAAGCACTAAAGTAATATGAAAGCCCATATACATATTATCTATGTTTACGCATTCTATTGACAACCGTGAAGTTCTTTAGTGTTGGCAGTATTTTAATTTTTTCGTAATATGCACAATAATAATTTTATTAAATTAAATATTTTCTCCATAAAATTACCTGTGAGCTAGTCGCCATGTTGAGAACCGTTTTACAGTTTTCGATCCTATATCATGTGCCAGGGATCCAAGTGGACAATGACACACGTTTCGGATTATTTAGAGATAAAAAAAACGATGTCAGTTATATAATACACTTAGAATTAGTCGACTTGATTCCTTTCTTCTGTAATCTTACATATATAGCAAAACCCTTTTGTGTCATTGTGTGCATTACAAATTTGTCACACTCTTTAAATACATCACATACAACAATTTTAGCAAGTTTTAAATTGTTATTTGTGGTAATCAGTTAAAGGCTAACGAGCATAACCCGCCAAAACATTAGTAAGGTTTTTCATCAGATATTTTTTTCAAAAAGAGCGTTCAAAAAATTGAAAAAGGTCTTACAACATGGTACGCGTAATGAGTTTAGGTCGATAAAATATTTTTTCGAAAAATCGAAAAATGGTTTTTTAATTCTACTTTGAATTAAAAAAAAACCAACTTAAGCACATTTTTTGCAAAAGTATAAATTTTTTTTTAAATATTCTAAATTCAAAACCAAACTAAATTTTAAAAGTTTATTTTTTTCAAATTTTGACTAAACAAGGGTATAGGAGTCTGTAAAAGAAAAAAAATAAAAATAATTCAAAATTTTTAATTTTAATTGTTTTTGAAATCGAAATATTTGATATTGGGTTTTTATTCAAAATTTTCAAAAATTTGCTAAAGATGTTTAAAAAAACATGATTAAAATATCATTTCGAGACCTATATTTTAAATAAATATTTTGTCGACTGAAACTTACTACGCGCATCATGTTGTTAGACTATTCTAATCGTAAGTTTTTTTGGACGCTCTTTTTAAAAAAAAATATCGCATGGAAAATCTCGCTAATGGTTTGGCGGGTTATACTCGTGAGAATTGATGGGAATATGACTTATATGACCATATAGTTAGGTAAAGTCCTCAGTTGGAATTAACAGACACGGCGCTTAATTTTTATAGGCCTAACGATCTATGCATTGAATAGAGTATCTGTTATGTAATATCTACCACTGACTACCACGTCATATTTTTCCTTAGAAGTAGTGTGACGGAGATTCACTTACTTTTAGATTCGATAAAGATGAATTAATAAAACATGTTCTGTACGTTAACTGCCGTTGCATGCATGCATTAAACATGTTCTGTGACCTTGACCAACATCAACACCGTCTCAGAGCTCAAAGCCATACAGATTACAGATTACGCGGACAAACTTTTGTTAGTATGTATTAACTTAAGGAAATAAATTAAAGCATATTTCATGCATACGGATAAAAATGAATACACAGGATAAAATAACATTTGACTGGCGAAGGCGAAAGTCTTGCTCTTGATTTTGCAAGTCCTGCATACTAGTTGCGATGACCTTGATGACCATGATTGTAAAAGGAGTGCCCGTTATCATAGCATACGCAATATCGTCTATAAAGAACCAACATGATCCATATCCATTTTTAGTCAAAACCAAAATGCGCTATCTCCACCAAAATTAAAAATTATGTTCATGAAAGCATGTAAATAGAACCGTGTGCATTTAAAAAAAATACAAGTAAATAGGATATTTTGCATTTTTCAAAAATAAATTTATAAAGAATTTTTTGCGTTTTTCAAAAAGCATGTAAATAGAATATTTTGCAATTTCAAATAATAATTAAATAGAACATTTTGACCGTTTCAAAAAACATGTAAATGTGAAATTGTTACATTTTAAAAATCATGTATATATGCAACAAAGCTCGTTTTAGAAACTTGTGATAAGCATTGTAAGCATGCATCATATTTACTGTATTTTTTGACATAGCTCATTTTAATTGTAGCATAAACTAGAAATGAGTCATTTTGGTTCTTAATAGACGATATGTATATTGTGCCTAAATACATCAAAGAATCTATTTCTAGCTCTGCCCAGCTGTTTGCCTTTATGCAAATTTTCAAGCTAAAAAACAGAAACATTCTTTTGAAAAGTGTAAAATGCTCTAATTCTATGTTTTTAAAAAGGTGCAAATTGTTCTATTCACATATTTTTCACAAGTGTAAAATGTTCTATTTACATATTTTTCACAAGTGTAAAATGTTGTATTTACATATTTTTGAAGAGCGTAAAATGTTGTATTTACATGTTTTTAAAAAGTGTAAAATGTTCTATTTACATATTTTCTAAAAGTGCAAAATGTTCTATTTAAATGCTTTGAAGATACATTTCAATATTTTTGTAGATAGTGGACAATTTTGTTAGCTACAAATGGATATGGGTCATTTTGGTTCTTTACAGACGAAATTCAAATTAGCATGAGCTTCTCATGCCTTAATAAAGTAAAGAAAATTGGAATACTATTTATGTATAACTTACCGTATTTCCTGTTATAGTACACCCCGTGTACTATTCAAATTCAGACCTTTCAGACCCGTGTACTAATACAGGCCCGTGTATTATTACAGACCCGTGTACTACCATATAAAACAGTGTTAAACAGACCCGTGTAGTATCCAAACTCATACCTCTCAGACCCGTGTACTGATACAGGCCCGTGTACAATTACAGACCCGTGGTCTATAACAGGAAATACATTATATTACATACTAAAAAATTATATAGATATAGAAATAACAAAAAAATTACAATATTCGAATTACCTGTGATGAATTATCAGCACAATTTTAAAATGTATTGTGAAAGGAATATTTTAATTTCTTTTTCTTTTGTGCTTTGTCAGTAGTTTGGCTGATGTTAAAATTTAAACTGGATGCTGCATGTTAAATCACAGTGTAAATTGTAAATACAGCTAATGATACAGCTGATCCATACAAACAGTCTGGTGGTCGAAGTGGAGGAGGCCAGATGGAAAATATACGCAAACCATTCAGTTGGAGTTGGAATGATGCTTCTTGTACATTAGCCAGTGGGGGATGATAAGACAGATGACAGGACCTTATTTATCTTTAGACTTGACACATGCTATTACTTTTAAATACATTGCAGATTTACTAAAATTTTTCCGCATTGACCTAGTGCAAGCATAGATACAGAGATTATTTCATTCAACTAATTAAATAATTATTACGTCATTAGGTCATCGGAATTTATATGTATTTTGTGTATTTATTTATAATACTAATAAAGAACTTCGGTTAAATTGACCTAATGAATATTTAAGATTATTTTTATTATTATGTAGTTTAATTTTTGTCAGCAGCAAGGAGCAGTAGTAGTGTACTGTAGCATTATGTTATTCTTGCATTTCCTAGCGCCAGTTTTAAAAATAGTAGTTAATGACTAATGACCATTTGGTAAAATAAGCCAAAAGCTAAATTAAATCCAATCAAAAATTACAATTTTTTAAATAATTCCAAGTAAATTCTTACGTAATACACAATAATTTATTTTAAATTTATATGTACGCTATACTTTTACTGTGGTGTAAGAGTAATATTATACAAAAAAGGAATAAATATTTTCGAATTTTAGTCTTAATATTTATTATAAAGGTATTAATAAATACTAGAGTCAGCTTTTCACTGCTACTCTGTTATTCAGGACACAGAAGACTGCTAACTTTTAATTTAATTTAAAAAAAGTATCTTTAACATTTTTAAAACTGTTTAGTTCAGTAAAATATTTGAACTTATGCCTCGCGGAAATAAATCAGTGACTGGAAAAAAAAAATTCTTTGCCACCAGTTTGGAATTAAAAGTGAAGTTCAAATTAAACTTGACAGCCCAATAGAAGTGGAGATTAGTAGCCATTTAGTGCAACGAAATTCACGTTTTAGATGCCCAATATGTGTATACAGCAGTCACCAATCAGTCCACTTCCAAGCCCATCTTCGTAAACATGTGGGACTCAGGCCATTCCCGTGTCATTTGTGCTCGTACTCGGCATTATTTAAAGGGAATTTAAACCAACACTTGAGGGCCCATGCTGGTGTAAAACGAATGCAGTGCGGGTTTTGCCCGCACAAAAGTGCATCAAAAGATGATCTACATCGTCACATGATGCACAAGCATACCCACGAAAAACCATTCAAATGTCATCATTGCCAATTCACAGCCACTACCAGCTACTCTGTTAAAATTCATATGAGTGCAATGCATGGAGAAAAACTCGTTAGAAAATTGCATTCCTGCAATTTATGTTCAAAAACATTTAAGAGGAAGTCATGCTTATTTTCCCACATTCGGAGCCATACGGGAGAAAAACCAGAATGCTGTGGATTTTGTAACAAGCGATTTGCAACTTCAGCAAACCAAAAACATCATGAGGAGCTATGCAAAATGAATCCAAAACGGAGTGATAAGGATTGGGTTGCGGGTTGAGCGACACAAGCCTTTTAAGTGTCACTATCAAAGTTGTGAGTTTTCAGCACAGGAAAAATCTGCACTAAATGTTCATCTCAAAAAGCACACACTAAACGGACCCTATACTTGCTCCTACTGCAGCTACAGTACTTTTATTCGGCGCTATGTAAAAGAGCATGTTCAAAACGATCACATCAAAAATTTATCCGCTTTTTAAAATGTTCATTTCTACATGTTCATTTCTATCTTACTGAATTATTGCGTAATTGTTTGAAAATTGAATCCAAAACTAGTTTAGATTTTTACTTAATAAATTCACAACTTGTTGGTTCATTTCAGATGCACAATACATAATTAAGCTAAAAACGTTTTATTTTTTTCAAAAAAATATAGTTTTTTCGGAATTTAAAAGAGAAGACATTACGAAAACGAATTACGGTTATGATGCCGCTGAAAAGGAAGTATTCCTAATGAATGACCAATCAATTCAGAATTTGGATTAATGAATAAATTAATGGCTCCAAGTCTTCTCCGCTCACCAGTCACCAGTTATTGACATTGAAATCGGAAAACATGTCAGCCAACATTAGGAATTCAGCATAAAGGAAGAATTCCTTCCACTTCAACAGTGCACTGTTGAAAAACCATTTTACAAAAAAAATGTTTTGTAATAAAATTAGCATTACATTAAGGCAACACATAATCCGCCCAAGTAGTATTGAATAAAAACAACTAGTTGTGTTTTTGTACAAAAAAACTTAAAAGCCTTATACTTTTTCTTTAAAAATGTGTGCACTCCAGTAAAGTTTGCATAGAATACACGGTGAAAACTTTTATGTACATAATTAAGTAGAGAATTTCCAACTGCGACTAACATAACAAGAAAATCATAAGAGCAGCAGGAATGGTAAGTGCTAAGAAGTAATAATTTTCCCCGAAACTGTAGTACAAAAAACTGGCGTGAGGTAATTTGATATCAAACTTCCGGCATTGATTGGGAAGTAAAATATTGATAAAAAGGATGCGAGTGGAATGGCTTGCCCCGGTAACATAAATTAATCTCCTCCAAATGCAAAAACACATGGTTTGATTCCTCCTGTTCAAATCGTAACTAGAAGCAGACCTAGCATGCTCACCCATCTAAGTGATCTAAGTGAAACACTATTGCAATAAATTCAAGTTATATTTTTACATTGCATTACGGGTCGTCCACTAATGACGTCATTGGTAGGGGCAATGCGACAACTTGCCCACTTTTTACATTTCATGTTTAAGACGTAATGCTTAAGTAATGACGTAAGTGGGATCATATTAGAGGGTTCTTAAAAATTGTGATTGTTGAATTACGTGATTTGATAACGTCTCCTCATCTAATTGGATGGGTTTTTAATTGTTCTATTTTCATATTTTTTGAAAGGTGTTAAATGTTTTATTTGCATGTTTTTTAAATGTGCAAAAAAATTTAAGTTGCATATTTTTAAAAATTCACAATATGTTAGTTTAGATATTTTTAAAAACTGCAAAATGCTCCATTTACTTACATATTTTTTGAAAATTCAGGCAGCGGGGGCTGCTTCCGCTGGTCACATTATCCGGCCCTGACATAGACGATCGACAGTAGGTAGAAGGTTGCCCTGAATAAATTGAATAGCAAGAAACACATTAATATTGGGTTAGGTAATAATAAATAATAATACAAATGGGTGTTGATAAAATATGTATGCACTGCACATTATATTTCACTGGGCTAAATTTCCTTAAATTTATGACTAATTCACTTCCTCAAATTTTCCCCCAAAAAAATTTCAATAATAAAATACTTAATTAGCTGACTTAATTGCTTCCTTCTGTAGTCGCTGCGAAACCCTATATTGTGTATCACATGTCATACTCCCAGAATAAGTCACACACTGGTTGATTTTGATATGTTTAAAATTGTTATCTTTGGTTGCCAGCTAAAAGCTGGCAGTTGATGCGAATGTGACTAGTTTAAGTCTTCAGTTGGAACATACTTACTACGCTTAATTTGCGTGGGCCTGCCAATCTATATGCATTGAAAGGCTATCTGCTATATGTAGTATGTAATAACATACAATAAACCTTTATATCCTATTACGTCGTATTTCTTGAGAAGTAGTGTGCAAGGAGATTCACTCACTTTCAAAATGGGTAAAGATGAATTAATAATAACATAACTGTACCTTGATCGCTGTTGCATGCGGCCTGCATGCCTCTTACATGACATGTTCTTTGACCAACAATATTCACACCGCCTCAGATTTTAGATCTCAAAGCCATACAGAATACAGTATATAGCCACGGAGAAAGTGAGAACGACGAAATAATTACTTAAGGAAATCACTTATTGGGCCATTTCGTCTTCCATGCACTTTTATGCAGTTAAAATGCAGTTAAATGCATACGGATAAAAATCAATTCTTGGAAATGGCATAATGTCTACATTAGGATGCATTATATCGTCCATGAAGAAACAAAATGACCTTATACCCATTTGCAGCTAAAAATTATATCCACTATCTACAAAAATATTAAAACATGTCTTGAAAGCATTTAAATTAAATATTTTGCACTATTCAAAAATATGTGAATTGAACATTTTACACTTTTCCAAAAACACGTAAATAGAAAATTTTACATTTTGCAGCTTCAGAAACTATGTAAATAGAACATTTTACACTTTTCAAAAACATACAAATAAAACAATTCAAAATTTTCAAAGCTTGCAATTAGAACATTTTGCACTTTTCAAAACATGAAAATAGAACATTTTGCACTTTTAAAAACATGGAATTAGAAGTATTTGCACATTTAAAAACCATGTAAATAAAAGTAATTGCAATTTTTCAACATCTAGATGAAATATTTTGCACTTTGCAAAAACATGTAAATAAAACTAATATTTGCACTTTTCTAAAACATCAAATAGAACATAGTAAACTTTTCAAGAAGCATAAGTATAGAAAGTTTTACTCGTTTTAAAAATATGTGAAGTAAAACATTTTATACTTTTCAAAAACCCTTAACGTTTTACTCGTTGTTTCTCATTTTGTCTTTATGACATAGCACATTTTAAATCTAGCGTAAATTGTATATGGGTCATTTTTGTTCTTCACAGACGATGTGTCTTATAAAATTAAAAGTAATTACCAAGATTTTTCCTTATTCAAAGCGTATGTGAGTATCTGCCATGTAATATACAACTAAATACAACTTTATTATCTACGTCAGATTTTTCATTAGAAGTAATGTGACGGAGATCCACTCACTCACTTGTGCTCCATTTTTATCAAAACAAAGGAATTAAAACTACAAAGTCAAAATTTATTTCATTACAAAATAACAGAAGCTCTGAAACAGTGTTAACTCCCTTTTTCCAATAATTCATGAATTTTGTGCTTAATTTATAATTCACGATTTTATTCCTATAGCAAATATAATATTTTTAATTCACAAAATGTATATTAAAATGGGCTGAGTTATTTTTTGCTGAGTTTTCCACGATTCTCCATATAGTCATCGTCAGAGTTTCCAGCAGTGCAGTTGAATAGTTCACAATATACAATCTCAAACTAATACGAATTATTCAAGAAAGGAAAGATAGATATCATCACAGTACAGTGATAAAACCAGTGACGTAAGGAAAGATCGATCAAAATGTCTCGGTGCTACTGGAGATATTTTGCCTTCTTTCTTTCCAGTATAATTCTATTTTCTTCAGCTAATTCGGCCACGACGCTAACCACAGTTTTACAATATGAGAAAAACCACCAGAATTACACCAGATTGGCATCAGATACAACAACAGAATCAGTAGTAACATGGGAAAAGGACAGCAAATTTACAACCACTGAGCCGGACCCAGTAGCGTCTATTTTGGATTTTGAATTCGATTCAAGTACTATTAAAAACATGGGAATGGAAACAACAACAATAGGGGCATCTTTAAATTCAGAAAAGGATATTGTGGAAGACGATACTGCCAAGGGTTCAAATTCAACAGTACTAATAGTTGGCTTGCTATTTGCAATGACCATGATTGTGAAAGCAGTACCCGTTATTGTAGCATACGCAATAGCATACTGTACCAATAGCCCCATCACTGGCCCTGGGGATTTTGAAAATCGTCCAAATGAGAATCGAAAACCTGGCGCTTACTCGGACATTACATCTCCAAAAACAGAGGGTCAAGCAGATGAAAACAACAACAACGACAAGGACGACTCAATAGAAATGGAAATTATGAGCGGCTCAGAGACTATCCCCAGAAACACTGAACTACACTAAATTATCCCTCAAACTCATACACATATTTGACGAAGAATGCAAAGAAAATAATTTAATTTTTTTAATAACAAAATTAAAAACAAAAATGTTATTCACGTTTTTAAAACGGAAAGAATGTAAAAAAATACATGTAATAATTACATTTTAAATCTTGCTGTGCAATGACTTGTCATTATGTAAACGGCTTAGGGGCTAGGCACAATAAATGATGTCACGTGAATAATTCTTTTAAACCTTGACATTCAGCTGTTATCACATTGTCTCTAGCTAAACGGCTTAGGGCTGGGCACAAATGATGCCAAGTGAATATTCCTTTCGGAACCATGTCATTTATAGATAAAGGTAGATATGCAAATTAGGTGAAATGTAATCCCTTGATATTAATACAGGATGGGCCATTTATTACGGAAGATTCTAACAGGCTATAAAAGCCAAGTTTATTATTCGAATAAAACGAACAATATACCAAAATAAAAACAATTTTTGGGACATTTGTTTGACACCTCATATGCATATAAAAATATGCATATGTACATTTTTAATTCTTATAACAATTTGTAAAGAAAGAGAGTAACGATGTATTTACAACTGGTGTTACTTTTACGCTTGCCATAAAGACAGTAAATGAACAAAACAATTCGCTCACATGTTGAGGTTAAAACAATTTAAATTATCTTCAAAGTTAACTATGTACAATTTGCAATACTCAAATAATTAGTAACTAATGAAAATATCACTAATAATAGTATGTATACCTATTAGGTATGCAAAATAGTACATACAGGGTAAATTGTTTCTGTAATAATAATTATTGCAGCATGCAAAAAGTACTAATTAATTTATGACTAAAAAATCATCCGTCTGAACATCTAATTCATGTCTTCATCTCAACAGGAGCAGAGTGGCGCAGTGGAAGCGTGCTGGGCCCATAACCCAGAGGTCCGTGGATCGAAACCACGCTCTGCTATCTATTTTTGCTCATCTTTCGCTATTATTTTGTCTATGCCGATGCAGAAGAATCTCAATTTGAATATTACAATTATCTTAGAATATTATATTTAAATTGTTGAAAGTAGCGATAGTTGGCTTGATAGTTTGCTTATATTTGAAATTCGTTGATCCACGTTACTGTTTTATTCTTGGTGTGCATTATTTTTTAAATTATTTTATATGATATTTAATAAATATTTAAAAATGAATTTACTCAACACAAATATACATTAAATATACTGTGACACGTTAAAATATTATTAATAATTACAGTAACTGACTTATATATCCGGATTCTAATTTAATAGACTGATTTCTGCAATATTGAAGGAGACATCTGTAGCTATGTACATGTGCGATTCTAAGAAAACCTCATTCGAAGCAGATAAGCTAACTCTTCCTGCAGCTACTGTATGCTCATAAGCGTGTAATAAAGGGTAAATTGGATTTAATAACACTAAATTAAAGTTTAGGATTGAGACAGTATTTTGCTGGCGAAGGATCAACTTCGTGTCCTTCCACCTTTTGCTAGAAGAAAATACGCTTCCTTCCATTTTACCTTAAAAGCAAATCCTTCCACTTTTGATTCAAATAGGCGTTAACCAATTCATAATTACATTCTTATGAAAAGTGCAAATTGCTCTAATTGCTTCATATTCTAAAACGCAAAACGTTCTAACTATATTTTTTTTAAACTGCAAACTGTTCCAACTACACTACCTCAAGCGCGGACTGTTCTAACTGTACAGGGTTTTAAGTTGCAAGCTAATCGATTTTAAAAGGTGCAAATGGTCTAACTACATGATTTAAAAAAGTGCAAAATGGTCAAACTACATAGTTCTAACTTGCACACCAATATAAATACAGAATTTTTAAAAGTGCAAAATGTTCTTATTACGTGCTTTAGAATATTACATGTAGTTATAGCTTTTTGCATTTCTCAAACGTTGTATATAGAGCATTTTGCATTTTTAACATTTTGTAAAGAACTAGAACATTTAAAAATTTTCAAAATATGCAATTAAAACATTTTTCAGTTTTTGAAATCATCTAGTTTGAACAGTTTTCTACTCAAAACCATCAAGTTAAAACATTTTGGGCTTTTTAATCCCATGTAGTCTGTAGCCAGAGCAAATAGTGGTTTGAAATCGAGTAGTTAGTATATTTTACACTTTTTAAAATTATGTAGTTAGATTAGTTTGCAATTTTGAGCAATGTAGTTAGAAAATTTTGTATACTGTAGAATCATGTAGTTAGATTAGTTTGCAACTTAAAACAATGTAAGTAGATCCAATTGCAACTTAAAACAATGTTGTTAGATTAGTTTGCAACTTAAAACTATTTAGTTAGACCAATTTGGGTTTGAACTCGTGTTGTTAGAATAATTTGCCTCTATTATCACTAACAGTTTCCATGACAACGGTCTTTTAATTTTTCAATTTTACATAAAACAGGTTGTATGGGCCACAAACTCAAAACAAAAAAAATGGTGTCTGCTTATTTTTCAAGAGCTTTTTAATGATATATCACATGACAAAATCCGTTAAATTTTTTAAATTTTCAATTATGTTTTTTTCAAACCATCTAAAATCTGATAACACGCGTTCGTCCACTTTAAGTTATATAGATTCGCCTAATTGTAACCGTTCCAATGTTATACCATTTTAGTGTAATTTCATTGAGTTACCGGTCGAAATATTCATTTAATACAATATTTAATGTTTAGCGGGAAATTCAAAAATTGGAATTTTAAAATTTTGGTTGCATTACAGAAATTAATTATGAATAACATAACCAACAACACATTGTGCGGCCTAATTGATTCCCTTAATTTAAAACCTGTAAATTGAATCTAAAATTTTGCGGCAAATTCAAAATGCCTAATTTTGCTGTTAAGGCCGCCATGAAACAAGGGCGTGAGCCCTTGTTTTGTATGTATGTTATATTGTTGAGTAAGGGGATAGGAATGAGAAAAGCAGTAATCACTTTTTCAAATATTCCAAAGTCGATGTTTATCTTTTTGTGTTCGTCTTTCGTCCGTATTTCCGGAGATTACAGTATCTGTGGTTCTCTTCAGAGAAGTCGATATATAGTCCACACTTGTCTATAATCTATATAGACATTAGCTATATACTACAAGCACTGACTCAGAGCAGTCTTGAGTACAGACAAATGACAGATGCATAAAAACTATGTGCATTCGAGTATAAATAATAGCTACTACTTAAAAAAAGGACTCATATACATAATAAATCTACTTAGGATGAAAAAAAAAGAAAAATCTCACGTCAAAAGTTAATAGTGAAAATATCTGTAGCTGTATGACGTATGAAGTATGAGGAAAGCATAAGTATTTCTGTAAGAATCATAAGTAGTGAGACCGAGACCGAGTACACACATAGAGGAGCAGACAGTCAGTATTGAGTGGAAAGTCAAAGTCAAGTGTGTGGAAGGGAAGACGCTGCTCGGGCTACATAACTTACCCCTCCCACCCTTTCGAGGCAAGAGGAAAAGCAATCGACCTTAGCCCTTAAATGTGAATTGGGCACAAAAGGAAGATGTCAAAAACGAATCCGATTCCGACTGCGAGTACGACTACGACTAGGAAGACAGGCCAAGCCTTGATTCTATACATACTGTCGTCACTCTATATATCTCTCCTTTTCTTTGTACAGGAACATAAGTCACTTGTGTGAGTCACACAAGTCTGTAAATATAAAAAGTATACATAATAATATAGGAAAAGAAGAGAAAGCTCCCAAAGAAAAAGAATGGGAAAAAAGAGTCAAGTAGAAAGATTCTCTCTCTGTGTATTTTTATAAAGTCGCTGTGAGAGATCGAGTCAAAAGTCCATATGATGTAACGAGGGAAAATGAAACGTACAGTGTCCTCAAAAGTAAAGAAAAAGGAAGGTAGAAGAAGCCTTCCCTAGTCTGTACTGGGCTGCTGCTTGGATAATGGTTAAAAGTGGAAATGTTTGAAGATTTCGGCTTGGAAGTTCAACTGGGAGACTGGGACTGGGACCAGCCATGTAGGTACATTGGATGGGATGGGATGGCGGCTAAAGAAAGTTGAGGTAGTGCGGTTGAATAGAGTTGATAAAGTGTTGGCAGGAGGAAGTGAGAAGAAGGGCTCGGGACAGGAAGAAAGAGCAATAATAAAGCGGGAAAGATCTTCTGTAAAACCCGGCTTGTGACTCTCCGTGAGAGTGTGTAAGGCCTACATACGACCCATGTATATGTAGACTGTAGAACTGTGGTGGTTGTAATTGGTGGAGTTGTACAGAGACAGGGGAAAAGTCTTATATATATTAGAAAAGTCAAAGAGAGATACTTTCCGCCTCCGCGTTGTCCGCCACTACCACCACCGCCAAGAGTAGGACCGCCACCACCCGTTATGAAATGTGAAGTCTTAAATATTGTAAAGTTTTCTTGAGGACTGCTCACCCAGGACTATTTATATGCAAAGAGCCCTGTTTGGTATTGGATGGTGGTGAGCCATTATAATAATGCTGATATGATCCCTTGACTTGGAATGTGCACGGAATGACAAATGTCTCGCCATACATGGCTTCCGATTCTCATTCCTTTTTGGCAACAGTTTTCTTCGTCTCTCCACACTCTTTTCTTTCTCCGCCGCACACACACAGCCACCGTGCTCTTTCCCTTCTACGACCGGTACCGGTACCGGTACCCGTACCAACCTCTCTCCACTTCCCCTCCTCACCCAACAAAATAACAGGGACAAACAGAGAGACAGAGCACAGCCCAGACCACTACTGTTTTAAATGTAAACATTCAAAAGCCAAAGCGAGCCAAAGTGAGAGCCAATATACATACCAAGTCATGAGCTTCATATACCATAGCGCCAGACATTAAACACTGACTGAGAGAAAAATTCTATCTTTATATTATTATCTCTTTTTGGGGCCCTTTCTGCGGTTCTGTACACAGTACATTCTATCGCGTTTGGATTGCCAATGCCAAGTCAACCGAGGACCGAAGCTTGCTCATGTTATAGGATATGACGCTATATAGAGGTAGTTAGGAAGATGGGTAGGTAGGTAGATTTACTAGAGGTAAGAAGATGTTCCTTGAATTGCTCTAGATGTGCCTTCTATGGTTTTAGAGATTTATCTAGAGCCCTTTTTGACTTTGACATCGAACCTTCTTATTCTTTTTTTCTTCTTAAATGTAGTAGGTAGTATCTTTTTCTTCACGAGTCTTCTGGTTCTGGTTTCGTCGTTTGGTTTACGATGTCGGGGCCGGGACACTTGGGTTGAGTTGTTTCTTGTTCATGAATTTCCGTGTAAACGCATATGATGAAAGCGAGCGGACGTAATAGAAATTCCCATGTAGTTAATGCTCGTGAGCTGTTATATGTGCAGTCTCGAAAGAAGCCGAAGCAGAATGTTGTCGTTACTGTGTGCTGGACGACATAGGCTGACTCACGCTCCGCATCTTTTTCCTTCGCCTACGCACCTATTATCGTTGTGTGTTTCCCTACACTGCTAATAGGTCATTCAACCCGCTCCCTTGTTTTCGCTCACTCCACGATTTTTATTAACCCCTTCATATTGTATTCCAGTTTGGTTTCTACACGGTTTTCCCAAAAGTTACTCGACCACGGAGCCATTTAAGGAGAACCAAAAAATATTATAGTCGTTCCAAACTCGAAAATCTGTCGTTATTGTTGTCCAGCTATAAGTTGTTTCACAAGAGTCCATTAGTCCAGTTCGCATTCTGCAGTTGTGTGCTCTCGTCTCTGTGACGTGCATCATGAGGGTGCAGATAAATGCTAGCGTAAGTAAAACAAAAGAAAATCTATCAGTATCATTTCTTGACAGTTGGTGTTGATTTTCTTGTTTGTTGAATGTGTAAACGACGGACGGTTTTCCTCCTACTCTTTCTTCTCCGTCCTCTCTAATAATCTCGTTTTATTTGTTCTTTTCCCTTCAGATAAGCCGCGAGCTTCAACCATGCTACCAAAAAGAGGATCTTCTGATGGACACCTTACGGTGGTTGAAGCGGGGAGAAAAAGAAGTTGTTATTTGTAAGACGCGCAAACAGTGTGAGCTCATCTCGAAGGAATTCTGGGGAAGCAAACTGCGGGCACAAACTGTGCACGGCGGATACTTGTGGTGGCAAAGGGAGCATCATGTCAATAGATTCTATGAGGGGAAGGTGGATGTTTTCATCGGGACCCCAGCGACATTGATCTCACTGAGTAAGTACACTACAGAAAAAAAAAATTGATATCATAAATGTATGCATATGTGTATGTGGGTGGTGAGTGGATGTATGTAGTCCTTGCCGAAATTGAGTGAAACTAATACCCTTTAATTTAATTTGTCTATTATAGCATTGGGCCGAGTTGACAGAATTACTGATTTTGATGGAAGTTTCTTCGACACTGACCCGTTCCGGAAAATGAAAGAACGCCTAGTATACTACCACTTGGCTCTGACAGGGACTTTCGTCGCATTGGTGGACATATAAATACAAGTTCCAAGTCTCCGCCGCCACGTCCCCCCAAAGTGAACAAATAATTTTTTTTATTTCACGATTTTAAAGTTTTCTGTATTTTTGTTTTTGGGTTTAAAGCTAAATTTAATTTTTATGAAGCCAGTCTTCTTTTACGTCAATATGTTAGTAAACCTTGTATTAAATACTTTTATCAGATTCTTCAAAATGCCGAGATTCGTAAAGTTGAAATAAAAACTGTGTTTTAAAGTGTATTCAGGTATTCGTTGTGTGTCGACTCTGACTTTTTTATTTTCACACCAATCGTATGTATTTCTAGGTATTTGGCATATTACATGATTATTATCAACTAGTTATTTAGTATTGAGCAGTTGTTAGTACGTGTGAGACGCATAGGCATACACATTTACTTTTATAGTGTAGACGCTACCGATGATTTGAAATACATGACGACGATCAGGACTTGGTTTTTAGCATATAAAATTATCCTGTGGTAAAAGTAAACACTATTTATTTGCACAAATGGGATAATATTTTACAGTTTTCAAAAACATTTAAAAATTGCATTTTTTTACATTTTTACATTTTGATATTTCCCAACTCGAAACTTGAGGATTTCCTGTGCTTTGTATCGGCCAAATGCATATTTACATCATACCGCATGAACCTCATTCACATCCGTGCGAAACGTTGTGATTAAAGACAACACATTATAATTACGTACACCGTATCTGCATTCAACCAAAGTACGCATCAACTATGTACTTGCAGTGTACAGTCTGAATCAGTATGAGTGAGATTATCCAGGTTGTTTGGGATGGTGATAGGTTTGTGAGTGGGTGACGCCTTATGAAGCCATATGATTATAAAAAAATGCCTACACTGACCAGATAGTGAGTGAGAGACTCCTCTTCGTGTGCAGAGGCTGCGAGGAGATGCAAAGTCTGTATAGAATAATGTAATGTAATAGTGTAGTGTCTATATAGAATGCATTTTGATAGTTTTTCCTACCTATCTACATGATGTACCGGAATTTTGAAACCTTTGCAAACAGTGTATTACTCAAAGGATGACGTTTTTCAAGAAAGTCTTTTATTTTGTAAGAGCTTCCAAATAATTCATTACACGAGACAAAATCATTTCAATTTTTTAAATTTTCATTCAAAACAATATAAATTCAAAAGTTTGAAAATCAAAAAAGGAATCATACTGGAATCTAAAGGAGCAATCGTTACAATAACCACATTCATAATTCATTTGATATGTAACTGCTGTATAGTAAACAAAATATAATAGAAATAAAGAATAATAGAATATCAGAGCTGAGTCTTGTCAAATCATTCTAATTTTTCCAATCGCGTGCTCAGTCGTAGGTATTATAATGATAATTAATAATTATATAAGAATGTCTTGAATGTTACAGGAGCGCTTGCATCAACTAAATTTTGTTGATTGTGTAAGTCACTCCCCAAGTAGTATTCTGTGCAATATCCTCATCTCTAAAAAATGCATCTCGTCAAATTGTAACTTGGTGAGGAACTTTCGGATGTTTGTTCTCTTCCTGGTATTCTCGAATGGACGAAATGCGGTGTGTCGCGTCAAGTTTAAAAACAACCTGCACAAAAAATAAAAATACTTGTAATTTATACTCGTTAGTATTAATTTTTTTTTTCATTGGTGAAACACTTGCAACGGTCTTACCGCGACAGACGCTACTTACATCGTCCAATCCCAACCGTTTGTCCTCGACTGTAATAGTAACACTGTACTCGGCAGCATCTTCCTCCGCTCCTACCAGATAAAATCCAAAATACGTAAATGACTCTACCGTACGTATTACAGCTACAAAGACTCTGTAGTCGTAATGAAAGGCTTCGCTTCGGTAGATGAAGTGGATGGAACCGTCATCTGATGTGAAACCAAAATAGAAAATAGTTTTAAAGTAAATACACTACATTTTATTTCCTATAATGCTATAGGTTGCATACAGTGGGTTACGTATGTGAAAAATCATTGCAAAAAAATCGTTAAGCTTGTGACACGTGAACAGTGGGTTTAAAAATTTAGGAATTATTTATACCATGAATGTGGCCGGCTCCGTTCTAGTTTACACGATTGCGACTTGTAAACACGTTAAGACGTCCTCGATTGTGATCAATAAAGAGCAGGTCATGAACTTCTTCCAGATGACGCACTGTGTCAACCAAATACAGAAAAGTTTCGTCGCAGCCGTCGTGGCTACCCAGATGGCATTTTAGTGGGCTGTAAACGGAAAAAATAAAATAATATGTACATTATACACTACCCCTAAAAAATGCAATGTTTTTCGTTCAAAATATACATTATATTTTTATATCAAAAACCCAGAATGTTTGCTTTACCGGTGATCGCATTTATCAATGTGCTTCTGTAGGTCTTGTATATTGGAGAATACATTGCAACCCTTATGATGGTGATCACAAGGAAATCCAATAGCCTTGACAATAGACTCCAATGCCAAATTGCGAATGAGTCCGATAGGTTCTTGACAGGTTGGACAATTTGTCAGTTTTGGCTGGCAATTTTTGCAAAGAATATGACCCCGTTGACACTGGAATATTGGAGAAGTCAGGGTTTCCAAACAATAGGGACACTCTAAAAGTCTTTTCGTATCCTCACCTCCAGTCATGTCCATTTTTGTTTGGTTTTTCTGGCCTCTTTTGCGAATACCTTCGGGAAGCTTGAGTTCGACACTATCAAATTAAAACGAAATAACATGTATTAATATAACAGCAAACTCAGTGGCACTCATCTCGTATTCGATTGGAAATTATTTTTTCTTCATTCAAAAGCAAAACTGTCCAAAATAATACAAAAAAAAATGCTATTTACCCGCTTCCCTGCTCCGGTCCAGAACCAGAAGAATCCGACGACGGATGTTTTCTTTTAGTGCCACAAGACGTGCTCGCCGCCATTGGAATCTATTTCGTTTAAATTTCAAAGCAAACTTAATTAATGCAAATCATATCTTTGACCCTTTAAATACGTGACACCGTCATTGCTTTGAATGAATAGCATTTTTGGGAGCAACTAATTTAGGTTGTAGGTTTTTTCCTACCAGACTATTACTTTTGTAGAAATAAAAGAGGAGCACGTTTATTTATGAGTGCCAGCGAATTAACCTCAAGTTCTTTTGAACATGACTAGGAAAAGGTCCATGTTTGGACATGGGTAGGAAAAATTCTAGATAGGAAAAATTCGTTTGCCACTTAATTAATATGCTGACCGATGCTATACCGCGTGCCACTGATTTAAAGTGACAGTTACTATGATTTCAAATTTAACCTTTTATTATTTAGCACTTGTAGTTACTATTAATGAAAAGACATCAATATTGCCTTGACGGAATGATGAAGACGAACGAGACGGCTATTTCCAGTCAGTCAATTCAAATGAACGTAGTGGGTCAGACTGTGTCCACCACTGATTGATGAATAAAAAAAATATGAAAATATAAAAATTTCGCACAAGTCTATCCTTCAAACACTTAAATACGTGCACTAATCCTTATAAAACTCTGTTGAAATTCAAAACTTTAAGCCAGTGTTTATTCTGTAATGCTCCTTCCCTCTCCGCGTCCGCCGTGATACTAAACCTGACAAAGGAACCTTAACCATTCCATTCTTCATTCCTTTGTACAGACAAAGGAGCTAGAACTTTCTGGAATTACTCTCGTATTCCTCTGTACAATACGATATCTAAATACGTAAATAGAACGTTTCAAGCACTTTAAATGGAAAATCAGCTACATACCGAATTGACGACCTACAACCAGAGAGTCTTCCCAGTGGATGGTCATGTGCGTAAAGAGTCGTCCGTAAATGAAATTATCAAAATATCATCTCCATTTCTAGGCCCCCTATGACTCTCCCCCACCAACTTAACCACAGCGTATTAACTGGCAGTCTTTAACATGGAATGTCACCAGTATCCGAGGACACTACTACTCGTGACATCATTTACGGACGACCCCTTGAAGTAAAGGAAATAGTTGATAATGAAACGTGTAGATGTCTTTCAATCCGCACTCTCTGATTCTGCATCTGATAATATGATTGCTCAATTACAGCTAAACTATTGACCCTATGCTAACTTTCCTAATATTTTTCTAATATATTAAATGAAATAAATAATGTAATATTAACAAGTAGATAAAAACTGGCATAACTATTACGCATTAATCTTGAGATTTTAACAAGTTTTCCTGTAATGTACGTATTGTTCTCATTGCTGTTAAACGTAATCATCTGACTCTCTCCATTTTGTGGACCATCGTGTCAATCTTGCTCATCATGGTCGTCAGTGACGCTTCCATTGTAGTCACTCTTTTATCCAAGCTGAAAATAAAGACTACGACATGTATTCGCTCCTTCCCTTATAAACGCTAGCGTTTAAATTAGTTTCAGTAGAATAAATGATTTAATCATATTATTAAATTATTTTTATTACGCATCTATCTCTGCTTCAAAAAGTTCATTATCCTGAGTATAGCATTGGCCGAATTCATGGCTGTCTTGTAACTTCTTTTTCCATCTCCATGACTCATTTTTTGATTCTCAAGGTCTGCCAAAAATTAAATCAAGGATTATTTTGGCTTTAGATTTTAGACGTTTCGGATTAATAACATTTGGAACTTTCTCCTGGAAATGTTTTACTATCTAAACTATAATTCTCTTTAAATTGTGTTAGTAAACAGAGCATAAGTAGCTGGTTAAATTTTAATATCCGTAATATAATTTTCCAAATTTTTTCGCAATTCTTCATAAGTGATTTGTTCATCAGATTGAGCCAACTGTGCACGATATTTAGCATCGAGTTCTTCATTCTTACCCCAACCCCCCCCCCCCCCCTAATATTATTAAAGCCCCTCTTGAAATAGTCGGCAACTTCAAATTCGTCCTGCTTTGCATGTAATTCCGCTTTTACTTCTCCAAATGTATCCGTAATAATTGCAAGGAACATATTCTGTATTATATGTAAAAAGTTGAACGATAAGTTGATTTTCGACTTAAGTAGGCATATAAATTAATATAGGCACCACGTGCAGTTTAGAGCGATGGAGGTCGACAGCAGTAGTTTACATATAGTATTATGCTTATTTCTTTCCTTTATCCTCCTTGTTATATTCATTCTCACCACTAAGATGAAGAAAACGAAGAAAACGTAAGCGACAAAAAAAAAATTGGCCCAATAGTCGATTTGCCTTTTCTATCTCTGGGAAATCAAAGTCACCCAGAATGAGGCGAAGAAGAGAGAAGACAGAGTCGAGAAATGTGCTAAAATCTTCGACCTAATAATACAAAAAATATGGCTCACATGCACCAAGTACACAGAAAAACAAAGTATTAGTCAGTTTAGACTGCGTAGACGATCAAAGTTTCAAATGTCATAATTACTTGAGAGTCAAACATGAGGTATCCCAGCTGAGCAAAGGCTGCAAAAACTATGAAAAACATAATTGCAAATCCTCCCACATCCCCAGCACACTACTCGAGACAGTGTGGTGGACAACTGAGTCATAGTATTATTGAATGAAATGTAATTTTTCTTACTGCTAAAATGCTGAGATCCACCCATGACCACACACCATGAATATATTTTTTACATCCCAAAAAGATCATTTCAAGTATTTCTTGAACAAAGTAATAAAATGTAAAAATACAGAAAATCACTTCGAATGGTAGAATGATCCATTTCTCAAACCAGTTCACGTACCGGAGTAACGAGACTGTCCGGAGTTGCCAAGATGTGAGAACGCCTCCAGTGGCCGGGATTTCCCATACCAGTCTGTATGTCGTATAAAAACAAAAAGAAGCAAACAACAAATTTAATAATACATATACGTTTGTGCAATACTTTTTATTGCCATCCAGTCGATGTGTAGTGTATAGGTGCATAATGAACAGAAGCAGCAAGTCTTAAATTTTTTTCAAATCAAAAAGCTAAAAATCAGTATATTGAAAAGTTCAATAATATGCAAGGGACAGATACAGTTATATATATATCGGTAATAAGAAGGAATTACAGCATACATGGCACTTACTTGACAATGCAGAATAAATTAATGTTCGCATTAATTTACGGTGAAATCCAGGAAAATGACTCTTGTAGCCCGTGTAATCCAGTTATTTGTCTTTAAAAATTCCAATGATTTTTTAGTTGCTTCAATGGGGTCTATGGCTTTCCCATTTGAACTTACGTCATCCATTTCTAGATTTATATATGATCCTGCTCCACTGTATGTCGCTAATTTACCCCAGTAGGAAGTTCCATTAAGTTCCTCTTCGGTAAAATATTGCCAACTATATTTACAAAAGAGTATCTTAAAATCCCAAATCCTGATTTAAGATGTATATAATGCAAAGTGTGAAGGAATGAGCAGGGAAAGTGCAGCATAATTTAGAGGTAATTTCTCTGCTATCTTTTCTTACGCGGGGCCGTCATTTTTTGTTTCCATTTCTTCGTTCTATCCTCATAGTGTGCAGAATAACTCGCAAAGCACTGTCGGATTAAACGACGAAAATTAGGAGCAATTTCACATGAGTCTGGCTTCACACGGATCTGAAATAGATATTTAAATTGAAAAAATGGGAGTCGTTTCATGCGTGGAATCAAGAGGAATCTAATTTGACATACACATTAGTACTGTGTATTTTCCTTTCTTTTAAGTAAAGTATAACAGTCTAACTTAGACTTGTAATTTAAAAGTCTCAGTCTACCCCTACATCAATACATTACATTTAATTACAATAGTAAGCGTAACCTGTCGTAGCCTTGGCTTTCCAATTAACTTGTTGTCAAAAAGAATTCCATTTTGGGTAATATCTTTTCTGGTCTCGCCCCTGTGACCCGAAAACTTAAGAAGGGCGCTTCTGGTGTGCTCATATAAAAACTCCCCGTGCAAACCGTTTAGCATAGGATCTAAATTTTAAATTTACTTTCTATTAAAGTACAAATGTGTGTAAGGGATGTATCATTCGAACGGTAACTACTAGTAAAAAGAACCTAATTATGTTCAAGCTCACAGCTTAACACCGTATGGTTTTTGAAAAATTTAGAAAAAGCCTGTCTTTTAATACAAACTCCTAAAAAGTATTGTATGGGTCAGAATAAAAAAAAAACAACAAAGTCTTTTGTTTCTTTTGTAAAGGGCTTTAAAATCATATACGACTTGATAAAATGGGTTAAGTACTTCAAAATGCTAATAAATTGGGTACATTTAGGTAGTACTTAACTATACGTACTGTATACCTTCCAAAACTCTGTAATAGTTGACGTTGTTTTGAAGGATTTTGAAGAAGTCTCAGACAACTCTCGATCGATGAAGAGGTCTCTCATTATGCTCGTCAAGTAAAACGTGGAGGATGAAATTGCTCCAAATGTAACGATTTTGTTGTGCATGGAAAACATTACAATTATTTTCACAAGTTAAACACAAGAAAAGGAAATAATGAAAATAAGTAAAGCATGAAAAACACTCATCTACTTCAGGCAGTTATAAACCAATTTGCAAGTTAAAGCTAACTTGTTCATAAATTCCATTTAAATAATGTGTGTTTATTACCTACTTGTGCATGTCACTGCCAAATAAATTATGTATATAGTTAACTCCCGGATCGTCACACGGATGAAAGTCTCACTTACTTTCACTAGGAGAATCACTCCCGCTTGTTATCGACAGTGATGTTGATCTTGACCTTGAAGTTGACCTGGACCTTGACCTAGACTGAGAATTACTGTCCTTCTTCTTCCATGGGTAGTCCCGATCATCTGCTGGAGGAGCTGTACTCATTCTTAAAGGGTGTATGTGCTATATATGTCCAGAGCTTATTTGTCTAGCTGCGCGTAACTAAAATAAATGACATTTCGAATGAAGTACATCGATGTAGCATAACTTGAATAACCATTACAAATTCCCATAGCAATAAAATTCAATTACTTTTCAAAGGCAATATATAAATGCTTAAAAAATAGAATAGTTAAACCTATAAAAGATTTTTTTTTACATACATCCTACGAAAACCGTCCAAATTCCTGTAGTATGAATAATTGAATTTAGGAGACAGAAAATCTCTTCGGCAATAACATCTGCAACAATGACCCATCCGTTTTCGTTCATCAATGAATACGTGGGGACGGTGGTAGAATCCGAGTTTATAACACCGATCGGACCAGATTCAGAACTCGAGTTCAACTTTAACAGCAACAATAATAACTACTGTAACACAAATGACCGCCCGAAGACAGCAGTTCTTCACAGCCATAATCACAACCATATAAAAACTGACGGGGTAGGAATATTTTGTTTTGATGAAATTTTATTTATACTTGATTTTATATTGTTGCATATCATAGAATACAAAGCTCGTAAGGGTAGGAAGAATGATGCCCTGGTAATATAGGGAACCAGAAAAGCCCACGCGTTTTCTCCTGCAAGGCAGCTGCGCTGTCACCAAAAGGTGACATATTTATTACATAATTTCATATATTTGATAAAGGTGTCAAAACACGATAATACGGAAATGTTTCCGGAAACATTTCATTTAACATATTCAAAGAAAGCAAAGGTAGAAGTATGCTTGCGCTTGCAACATTAATTTTTGAAACATATTTAAATTTTCAAAAAGCGACCAAAAAAGCTTAGCTGAAATATCAGGTGACTCGAAATTTTATGTTTGAGCCGCTTTGAGGCACAACTCGGAATGTATTCGTAAATGAAGTCTACCAAAATGGAGCATCAGCGTATTGAATTTTTTTTAGGTACTTAGGTAGGTACTTACTTTTTAACATATTGTGTGTTTGTTTTGAATGCCTGAAAAAAAAAACATGGCAATTCAACCAAATGCTAATTAGTAGATTTTTTTTTTCAATCAGGCGTGCTTGGGTGAGCGCTTAGGACACTTAGGACTGCAGACTGTAACGAAATTTACAGTCTCAGACCCGGCTTCAATCCTCGGCCACTGCTAATCGTTTACGGCTCGGTGTTGTACGGTAAACGTCACTGGATGGTTGAGTGAAACCCAATCTCATTCGGTGCTCCTTAGTGACCACTACTTACTGTAGGGGCCTAGGGGATGAGACTCCTTTACTGTGGAGGAGGGACGCGAATAGGTGAAAGGGTACAAAGACCGAGACGATGTAACGCGGTAGCCTCCCATGTCCTCACTCACAGTGACTGGTTGAGTCTGGTTGTATGAGTTTCGGTTAAATCGACCCAATAAATAAATTATTATTATTAAAACAAGGGCTAGCGCCCTTGTTTCATGGCAGCCTTTAACAGCAAAATAAGGCATTTTGAATTTGCCGCCAAATTTTAGATTCAGTTTACAGGTTTTCAATTAAGGGAAGCAATTAGGCAGCACAATGTGTTGTTGGTTATGTTACAATTTTTAGTACCTGATGGCCAACTTTACTAAGTGATAGCTACCTTCAGTAAATGATGGCAAACTTTAGTAAATGATGAAAAAGTTAAGTAAATGATAGCAAAGTTTAATAAGTGATGGCCAGCTATATTTAGTGTCATATAATAATACTATTGTGCACTTTTTCCGAAGTTCTGGGCACATTTTTAGTTAAATTGTAGAATTTTTTGTTGGCCGTCACTTACTAAAGTCAAATTGGCCATTAATTACTAAAGTTATCCATCACTTCCGGGCCTAGCCAGGTCTAATCAATTTCAACGATGCCATTCAATGTTGTTTATTACTATAAATTCTCCCCCCCCCACCCTGCTAGCAACCCGTAGGGTTGCCTAACTGCTAAATTTTAAGTGTGCCAAGCCCAAGGTTAAGAGACGAAAAAGTGTTACGAAACCCTTCTTTCATGGGTCAAGTGCTCCTAAAGCTAAAAAAGGTCGGAGGGTTAAGTATGATAAAAATTAATCCGTATTTATATTTTGATTTGATATGCCTTTGAATTCCAATGCTGGATATTTTACTTTTAAATCCGTGTAAAATAAAAAAGGAAAAATGATTTTCAATTCTCAATAAATGATTAACATTCAGATGCAATAATATGTTTATAAAAAGGATACCCCTCCACAGGAGTTAACACTATGCCTTGTCCACCAAACTCCTCTTTCAGTTTCTTACGTTTTACACATTATATGGTATCAATCGATGCGTCCCTATGTGAGGATTTCATTCTTTCAACAATATCAATGACAATGTTGCGTTTTGCACCTTTTATGACCGATTTACACTTTTTAGTTTCACCCAATTAGGGCCTTGCAATTCAAATTTTTAAAATTTCCCTAATCCTGATTGGCTTACTGTAAGGTAAAAAATTATTTATTCCATTTTCAAATTATTTTAAACTCAAAAGGGTTTAAAAAATGGTGGAAACATTTTTACACGAAATAAAAAGTTGAGGTCAATGCAGAATTATTATTAAAATATTTCATAAAAATATGTTAATAATAATATTAAATTATCTCTTCCCAGAAATATTTAATTTGATTTTTTAAGTTATATTTTGCAATGCTTCTACCCTGTATAGTAACTATGCCCACACCACGCCTAACGTAGCTGTTACAGCCACGACTATAAAAAATTGCTTTAACAAAGTAAACAGTGATGCGAAGGCCCGTCGTACGGACGGTATGTACATGCACTTAAAAATAGGAATGTAAAAATTAACTGCCCACACTACACCTACACTACACCAACACGACTATAACAGCCACAAGTGGACCCGTGGTTAAATTTCAAAAGACTAAATAATTTAACTTTTGGACTACTTTTTTACGTTTTACACTTTTTGTTTTTAGCTAATCACGGGATGATATCTGAATTTATTAAGTTTCAACCATGGCGATTGGCTACTCGCTATATGAATAATTTATTTTTTACAATTTGAAGATAAATTAAAATAAAAAATTTAAATTCAATCATCACTTTTAATAACAATATATAAATAATGAGTTCAGCTGCAAATCATCATTTATTATTTTTAGATGCTAAGCTTAAACATTTATTGAATTGGCTATATTCGTCTGTCTGTCTGTCTGTCTGTCCGTCTGTTTATTATGTTCTACAGGTCACAGTTTTGAATCGATGTTTTTCAAACAACTTTTAAACAGCCACAAATGCCATCTAAAAATGCTATATTGTTTAAGGAGTTGATCGGGCTAAACAGTCTTGTACAACAAACGGTTAATTAGACCCATGTCAAAACGAATTTAAACCATAAAAACAAAAACTGGTAAAACTACTATGTATTTACACACATGTCCGTCCGTTGATTGGTCTCTGTTGGTCATGCTCCACAGGTCACAGTTTTGAACTGATTTTCTTCAAACAACTTAAACGACAACAAATGCAAATGCAACGTTGTGTTTGGGGTTGAAAGAATTAACATACTTTTTATAAATACCTGTTGAATGGGAACATGTCAACATGCATTGAAAGGGTAACACTTAATAAACGACTACAAATGCAAAGGCAAATTGCCAAATTTTTTCTAACCATAAATTAATTTAAGCACGCTCATGACAAAAATTTAACCCAGAAAAAGTTTAAAGTTGAAATAGAAGCTTACGGTAAACAAGACTTCGGTCAAAAATTACCCTAAACAAGCCTGTGGTGATAACCTTACCCAGTAGAACCAATAAATAAAACTTAAACTTGGCAAGCCTTAAGTCAATTTATTATATTTAAAGAGCGTGGTGGCTCAGATGTTTAATAATCTTAAACGTACAACATGCTATCATAAATGTTATTAGTAGTAATTTCAAAGTGTAGTTAACATAACTTGTAAAGTACAGATTGGCATACAATTTATGTGAGTTGTGAAGTAAATTTCAGTTAACCCTTTTAAGAAAATTATTTTGGATACCCACCTGTTATTCCCACATTACGCTAGCAACCCATAGGGTTGCCTAACTGCTAGTCTATATACTTAAAACGTGCAGTACAGGCCAGCATAGGCCATTTATTAACCATTACGATTCTTGTGCACCAAACTCCTCCTACAGTTTTCAACTAATTACACTTTTTATGGTACCATTCGACGCGCCTTGACGTTTTGTCGTCATTCTTTCGACAATATTTTAAAAAATATTGCGTTTTGCACTTTTTATGGCTGATTTACATTTTTTGACTCTGCGCCAATCACGGCACTAGAATTCAAATTTTCAAAAATACAGTGATCCTGATTGGCACACAGCCTGACAAAAATATTTATTTCTATTTTCAATTTTGTGTGAACATTAAAAATTTTTTAAACTGATTTAAATAGTTAGCTCAGCCAAAAGATTATTCAATTTCAATCTTACTACAAGTTTTATTAAATTTTTAAGAATCTAAACAGTAACTATGAGGACTTCAAGTCATCTACTAATCTACTAATTAAAAACTACACTATAGAAACAAATAGGCGTCACACAATAAAATCTTGACCCAGGAAAAACCTGGTCTCAAAATTTAACCCAAGCAAGCATTCAGCAAAAACGGAAACGTGGAAATGGTTGTGGCTCTAATGTAATCCGCACAAGCCTGTGTCCAAAGCTTAAACCAAATATAACAGTAAGGGGGTATTAGGTCGACGGTTATGGTATTCAGCAGTAGATCCATCGTGTAACTGGTTACGCTAAAACCAACCTTTTATGTGTAACAGGTGTATACGGAAATAGAGAGCAATGATCACAGCAAGCATAATCACGGACAAACATACGTGGGAAAATCTTACCCAGCCAAGAACTGTGGTAAAATTTTAACACAACCAATGCTGTGATAGAATTTTAACTCAGCCAATACTGTAGTAAAATTTGAACCCAGCCAATTCTGTAGTAAAATTTTAACCCACCAAATTCTGTAATCAAATTTTAACCCAGCTAACACTGTAGTAAAATTTTAACCCACACAATACTGTAGTGAAATTTCAACCCAGCCAATAAAGTGTTACAATTTTGACCCAGACAATACTATCGTAAAATTTTATCCAAGACAAAACTGTGGTAAAATTTTAACCTAAACAATACTGTGGTAAAATTTTAACCCATCCATCTATATACATAAAACGTGCAGTCAAGGCCAGCATAGGCCATTTATCTAACATTACAATTACTACATTACATTATTAGTGGTAAGGACTGCAGACTGTAGCAAAATTTACAGTCTCAGACCTGGCTTCGATCTTCTGCCACTGCTTATCGTTTTCGGCTCGGTGATGTAAGGTAAACGTTACTAGATGGTTGATTCAACCCAATCTCCTTCGGTGCTCCTTAGTGACCACTACTTTTTGTAGGGGCCTAGGGAATGCAACCCCTTTACTGTGGAGGAGGGAACGGGAATAGGTAAAAGGCTACAAAGACCGAGACAATCTAACGCGGTAGCCTCCTTTTGCCTCACCCATGTTGACTGGTTGAGTCCAGTTGTATGAACTTCGGTTGAATCCACCCAATAAATAAATTAAAATTATATATATATATATATATTTACCTGTAGTTCTAATTTCCCGGTGAATCTGCAGTTATTCTAATACGAATGTATTTTCTTTACTTTAAAAAAAACTGTAGTGGTATTACATGAGTAGGCCAAGTCTGAGATCTATAAGGTAGGAGCTGCAGTGTTAGTCTAATGTGTTGTCTTAATCTCCCAGTCAACTATACAAGTACTCTAAGCTGCACGTCTAAAACGCACAAGCGCCACTTTTGGGCTTTATGACGCCTAATATTGTTATTATTCCATTGTCTAACCCCCTCCCCCACCTGCTCGCAACCCGTAGGGTTGCCTAACTGCTAGTCTATATACTTAAAACGTGCAGTACAGGCCAGCATAGGCCATTTATTAACCATTACAATTCTTGTACCCTAAACTCCTCCTACAGTTTTCAACTAATTACACTTTTTATGGTACCATTCGACGCGCCATGACGTTTTGTCGTCATTCTTTCGACAATATTTTGAAAAATATTGCGTTTTGCACTTTTTATGGCTGATTTACACTTTTTGACTCTGCGCCAATCACGGCACTAGAATTCAAATTTTCAAAAATACAGTGATCCTGATTGGCACACAGCCCGACAAAAATATTTATTTCTATTTTCAAATTTGTGTGAACATCGAAAATTTTAAAAACTGATTCAAATAGTTTCGAAAGATAAAAAAGTTCAGCTCAGCCAAAAGATTATTCAATTTGAATCTTGCTACAAGTTTTATTAAATTTTTAAGAATCTAAACAGTAACTATGAGGACTTCAAGTCATCTACTAATCTACTAATTAAAAACTACACTATAAGAAGGAATAGGCGTCACACAATTTCCACTGCCAATCACTGTATATTTTGTAAATAGAGGAAGGGTATAGTAATATCAGCTGTGTTTGGACTAGATGGACGTTACAAGCATAGTCCCGGTCGAGCACTGAGGTAAAGCTGTACCACCAATACAATCTTGACCTAGGCAAACCTTCTCTCAAAATGTAACCCAAGCAAGCATTCAGCAAAAACGGAAACGTGGAAATGGTTGTGGCTCTAATGTAATCCGATCAAGCCTGTGTCCAAAGCTTAAACCAAATATAACAGTAAGAGGGTTTTAGGTCGACGGTTATGGTATTCAGCAGTAGATCCTTCGTGTAACTGGTTACGCTAAAACCAACCTTTTATGTGTAACAGGTGTATACGGAAATAGAAAGCAATGATCACAGCAAGCATAATCACGGACAACCATATGTGGGAAAATCTTATCCAACCAAAAACGGTGGTAAAATTTTAACCCAACCAATGCTGTGATAGAATTTTAACCCAGCGAATACTGTAGTAAAATTTGAACCCAACCAATTCTGTAGTAAAATTTTAACCCAGCAAATTCTGTAATCAAATTTTAACCCAGCTAACACTGTAGTAAAATTTTAACCCACACTATACTGTAGTGAAATTTTAACCCAGCCAATAAAATGTTACAATTTTGACCAAGACAATACTGTCGTAAAATTTTATCCAAGACAACACTGTGGTAAAATTTTAACCCAAACCATACTGTGGTAAAATTTTAACCCAACCATCTATATACATAAAACGTGCAGTAAAGGCCAGCATAGGCCATTTATCAAACATCACAATTACTACATTGGAGTGGTTAGGACTGCAGACTGTAGCGAAATTTACAGTCTCAGACCTGGCTTCGATCCTCTGCCACTGCTAATCGTTTTTGGCTCGGTGTTGTACGGTAAACGTTACTGGATGGTTGATTCAACCCAATCTCCTTCAGTGCTCCTTAGTGACCACTACTTACTGTAGGGACCTAGGGAATGCAACTCCTGTACTGTGGAGAAGGGGACAAGAATAGGTAAAAGAGTACAAAGACCGAGACGATCTAACGCGGTAGCCTCCTTTTGCCTCACCCATAGTGACTGGTTGAGTCTGGTTGTATGAACTTCAGTGGAATCGACCCAATAAATAAATTAATATTATATATATATATTTACCTGTAGTTCTAATTTTCCGGTAAATCTGCAGTTATTCTAATACGAATGTACTTTCTATACTTAAGAAAACCTGTAGTCGTATTACATGAGTAGGCCAAGTCTGGGATCTAGAAGGCAGAAGCTGCAGTGTTAGTCTAATGTGTTGTCCTACCCAGGCAAGCATTTCGGCGAAGCTCAAGTTGAATAGATCATAATCAATGCAAAATTGTGTTTAGTGTAACAACTAAAAGTGAGGATTACATACTAGAATTACGAGAAATTCAGATTCTATAGTGTAACCCGGGCCCCTGGTCAAAAGTTACAACTTGCACGCCTATGGAAAAAACTAATCCCTTTATCTGAGCAGTTATCTGGTCAAAACTCACCACGAAGTCTATTTGACCACAATCAATGCAACATTTTATTTAATGTAACAGCTAAACTTGTAAAACATAATATATTAATTTTTGTTAATTGCAACCCATCGGGTTGCTAACCTGCTAGTTCATAATTAATTTCTGTAATGCAACCAAAAATTCAAAATTTCAATTTTTGAATTTCCCGCTAAAACATTAAATATTGTGTTAAATGAATATTTCGACCGGTAACTCAATGAAATTACACTAAAATGGTATACCATTGGAACGGTAACAATTAGACAAATCTAAATAACTTAAAGTGGACGAACGCGTGTTATCAAATTTGAAATGGTTTGAAAAGAACATAAATGAAAATTTAAAAAATTTAAAGGATTTTGACGTGTGATATATCATTTGAAAGCTCTTAAAAAATAAAGAGACACCATTTTTTTGTTTTGAGTTTGTAGCCCATACAACACGTTTTAGGTGAAATTGAAAAATTAAAATACCGTTGTCATGGAAACTGTTAGTAATAATAGAGGCGCATTATCTTATTTGAATTCTACTAGGGATTACATTTTGAATGATATATGGCACGATGAAATTGGTCCAGTATTGCAAAAGTTTCAAAATTCCGGTAAATTATGTAGATAGGTAGGAACCAATTTGGGTTTAAACTCGTGTTGTTAGAATAATTTGCGTTTAAATTCATGTAGTTAGAACAGTTTAGGTCATAATGTGTTAAATATATTTTAATTATTTTTTAAACAATTTTCAAGAGCCGTAGTTTTGGAATAGGGCTATGGACATTGCCCTGGCCATAGCCCTGGCCATTGCCCTGGCCATTTACTGGCCATCGCCCTGGCCATTGCCCTGGCCATTGCCCTAGCCATTGCTCTGGCCATTTACTGGCCATCGCCCTGGCAATTGCCCTGGCCATTGCCCTAGCAATTGCCCTGGCCATTGCCCTGGCCATTGTCCTGGCCATTGCCCAGGCAATTGCTCTAGCCATTGCCCTGGCCATTTACTGGCCATTGCCCTGGCCATTTACTGGCCATTGCCCTGGCCATTGCCCTAGCCATTGCCCTAGCCATTGCCCTGGCCATTGCCCCGGCCATTGCTCTGGCCATTGCCCCAGCCATTGCCCTAGCCATTGCCCTGGCCATTGCCGTGGCCATTGCCGTGGCCATTGCCGTGGCCATTGCCTGGCCATTGCCCTGGCCATTGCCCTGGCCATTGCCGTGGCCATTGCCGTGGCCATTGCCCTGGCCATTGCCCTGGCCATTGCCCTGGCCATTGTCCTGGCCATTGCACTAGCTATTGCCCTGGCCATTGCCCTGGCGATTTCTCTAGCCATTGCCCTGGCCATTGCCCTAGCCATTGCCCTGAACATTGCCCTAGCCATTGCCCTGGCTATTGCCCTGGCCATTGCCCTGGCCATTGCCTTGGCCATTGCCTTGGCCATTGCCCTGGCCATTGCCCTGGCCATTGCCCTGGCCATTGCCAAAGGCCATTGCCCTGGACATTGCCCTGGCCATTGCCCTAGTCATTGCCCTGGCCATTGCCCTGGCCATTGCCCTGGCCATTGCCTTGGCTATTGCCGTGGCCATTGCCCTGGCCATTGCCCCGGCCATTTACTGGCCATTGCCCTAGCCATTGCCCTGGCCATTTACTGGCTATTTACTGGCAATTGCACTAGCCATTGCCCTGGCCATTGCCCTGGCCATTGCCCTGGCCATTGCCCTGGCCACTGCCCTGGCCACTGCCCTGGCCATTGCCCTGGCCATTGCCCTGGCCATTGCCCTGGCCATTGCCCTGGCCATTGCCCTGGCGATTTCCCTTGCCATTGCCCTGGCCATTGCCCTGGCCATTGCCCTGAACATTGCCCTAGCCATTGCCCTGGCTATAGCCCTGGCCATTGCCTTGGCCATTGCCCTGGCCATTGCCCTGGCCATTGCCAAAGGCCATTGCCCTGGACATTGCCCTGGCCATTGCCCTAGTCATTGCCCTGGCCATTGCCCTGGCCATTGCCCTGGCCATTGCCCTTGCCATTGCCCTGGCCATTGCCCTGGCCATTGCCCTGGCCATTGCCCTGGCCATTGCCCTGGCCATTGCCCTTGCCATTGCTCTGGCCATTGCCCTGGCCATTGCCCTGGCCATTGCCCTGGCCATCGCCCTGGCCATTGCCCTGGCCATTGCCGTAGCCATTGCTCTGGCCATTGCTCTGGCCATTGCCCTGGCCATTGCCCTGGCCATTGCCCTGGCCATTGCCCTGGCCGCCCTGGCCATTGCCCTAGCCGCCCTGGCCATTGCCCTGGCCATTGCCCTAACCATTGCCCTGGACATTGCCCTGTCCATTGCCCTGGCCATTGCCCTGGCCATTGCCCTGGCCATTGCCCTGGCCGCCCTGGCCATTGCCCTGGCCGCCCTGGCCATTGCCCTGGCCATTGCCCTGGTTATTGCCCTGGCCATTGCCCTGGCCATCGCCATGGCCATTGCCCTGGCCATTGCCGTAGCCATTGCTCTGGCCTTTGCTCTGGCCATTGCCCTGGCCATTGCCCTGGCCATTGCCCTGGCCATTGCCCTGGCCGCCCTGGCCATTGCCCTGGCCGCCCTGGCCATTGCCCTGGCCATTTCCCTAACCATTGCCCTGGCCATTGCCCTGTCCATTGCCCTGGCCATTGCCCTGGCCATTGCCCTGGCCATTGCCCTGGCCGCCCTGGCCATTGCCCTGGCCGCCCTGGCCATTGCCCTGGCCATTGCCCTGGTTATTGCTCTAGCCATTGCCTCGGCCATCGCCCTGGCCATTGCCCTGGCCATTGCCGTAGCCATTGCTCTGGCCATTGCTCTGGCCATTGCCCTGGCCATTGCCCTGGCCATTGCCCTGGCCATTGCCCTGGCCATTGTCCTGGCCATTGCCCTGGCCATTGCCCTGGCCATTGCCCTGGCCATTGCCCTGGCCATTGCCCTGGCCATTGCCCTGGCCATTGCCCTGGCAATTGCACTAGCCATTGCCCTGGCCATTGCCCTGGCCATTGCCCTGGCCATTGCCCTGGCCATTGCCCTGGCCATTGCCCTGGCCACTGCCCTGGCCACTGCCCTGGCCATTGCCCTGGCCATTGCCCTGGCCATTGCCCTGGCCATTGCCCTGGCCATTGCCCTGGCGATTTCCCTTGCCCTTGCCCTGGCCATTGCCCTGGCCATTGCCCTGAACATTGCCCTAGCCATTGCCCTGGCTATAGCCCTGGCCATTGCCTTGGCCATTGCCCTGGCCATTGCCCTGGCCATTGCCAAATGCCATTGCCCTGGACATTGCCCTGGCCATTGCCCTAGTCATTGCCCTGGCCATTGCCCTGGCCATTGCCCTGGCCATTGCCCTTGCCATTGCCCTGGCCATTGCCCTGGCCATTGCCCTGGCCATTGCCCTGGCCATTGCCCTTGCCATTGCTCTGGCCATTGCCCTAACCATTGCCCTGGCCATTGCCCTGTCCATTGCCCTGGCCATTGCCCTGGCCGCCCTGGCCATTGCCCTGGCCGCCCTGGCCATTGCCCTGGCCATTGCCCTGGTTATTGCTCTAGCCATTGCCTCGGCCATCGCCCTGGCCATTGCCCTGGCCATTGCCGTAGCCATTGCTCTGGCCATTGCTCTGGCCATTGCCCTGGCCATTGCCCTGGCCATTGCCCTGGCCATTGCCCTGGCCATTGTCCTGGCCATTGCCCTGGCCATTGCCCTGGCCATTGCCCTGGCCATTGCCCTGGCCATTGCCCTGGCCATTGCCCTGGCAATTGCACTAGCCATTGCCCTGGCCATTGCCCTGGCCATTGCCCTGGCCATTGCCCTGGCCATTGCCCTGGCCATTGCCCTGGCCATTGCCCTGGCCACTGCCCTGGCCACTGCCCTGGCCATTGCCCTGGCCATTGCCCTGGCCATTGCCCTGGCCATTGCCCTGGCCATTGCCCTGGCGATTTCCCTTGCCATTGCCCTGGCCATTGCCCTGGCCATTGCCCTGAACATTGCCCTAGCCATTGCCCTGGCTATAGCCCTGGCCATTGCCTTGGCCATTGCCCTGGCCATTGCCCTGGCCATTGCCAAATGCCATTGCCCTGGACATTGCCCTGGCCATTGCCCTAGTCATTGCCCTGGCCATTGCCCTGGCCATTGCCCTGGCCATTGCCCTTGCCATTGCCCTGGCCATTGCCCTGGCCATTGCCCTGGCCATTGCCCTGGCCATTGCCCTTGCCATTGCTCTGGCCATTGCCCTGGCCATTGCCCTTGCCATTGCTCTGGCCATTGCCCTGGCCATTGCCCTGGCCATTGCCCTGGCCATCGCCCTGGCCATTGCCCTGGCCATTGCCGTAGCCATTGCTCTGGCCATTGCTCTGGCCATTGCCCTGGCCATTGCCCTGGCGATTGCCCTGGCGATTGCCCTGGCCGCCCTGGCCATTGCCCTAGCCGCCCTGGCCATTGCCCTGGCCATTGCCCTAACCATTGCCCTGGACATTGCCCTGTCCATTGCCCTGGCCATTGCCCCGGCCATTGCCCTGGCCATTGCCCTGGCCGCCCTGGCCATTGCCCTGGCCGCCCTGGCCATTGCCCTGGCCATTGCCCTGGTTATTGCCCTGGCCATTGCCCTGGCCATCGCCCTGGCCATTGCCCTGGCCATTGCCGTAGCCATTGCTCTGGCCTTTGCTCTGGCCATTGCCCTGGCCATTGCCCTGGCCATTGCCCTGGCCATTGCCCTGGCCGCCCTGGCCATTGCCCTGGCCGCCCTGGCCATTGCCCTGGCCATTGCCCTAACCATTGCCCTGGCCATTGCCCTGTCCATTGCCCTGGCCATTGCCCTGGCCATTGCCCTGGCCATTGCCCTGGCCGCCCTGGCCATTGCCCTGGCCGCCCTGGCCATTGCCCTGGCCATTGCCCTGGTTATTGCTCTAGCCATTGCCTCGGCCATCGCCCTGGCCATTGCCCTGGCCATTGCCGTAGCCATTGCTCTGGCCATTGCTCTGGCCATTGCCCTGGCCATTGCCCTGGCCATTGCCCTGGCCATTGCCCTGGCCATTGTCCTGGCCATTGCCCTGGCCATTGCCCTGGCCATTGCCCTGGCCATTGCCCTGGCCATTGCCCTGGCCATTGCCCTTGCCATTGCCCTAGCCATTGCCCTGGCCATTGCCCTGGCCATTGCCCTAGCCATTGCCCTGGCCATTACCCTGGCCATTGCTCTGGCCAATGCCCTGGCCATTGCCCTCGCTATTGCCCTGGCCATTGCCCTGACCATTGCTCTGGCCATTGCCCTGGCCAATGCCCTGGCCATTGCCCTAGTCATTTACTGGCCATTTACTGGCCATTGCCCTGGCTTTTGCCCTGGCCATTGTTCTGGCCATTTACTGGCCATTGCCCTAGTTATTGCCCTGTCCATTGCCCTAGCAATTGCGTTGGCCATCGCCCTAGCCATTGCCCTGGCTATCACCCAGGCCATTGCCCTGGCCATCGCTCTAAACATTGCCCTGGCCATTGCCCTGGCTATTGCCCTGGCCATTGCCCTGGCCATTGCCTTAGCCATTGCCCCGGATATTGCCACCGGCCATTGCCCTGGACATTGCCCTGGCCATTGCCCTGACCATTGCCCTGGCCATTGCCCTGGCCATTGCCCTGGCCATTGCCCTGGCTATTGCCCTGGCCATTGCCCTGGCCTTTGCCCTGGCCATTGCCCTAGCCATTGCACTGGCCATTGCCCTGGCTATTGCCCTGGCCATTGCCCTCGCTATTGCCCTGAACATTGCCCTGGCCATTGCCCTGACCATTGCCCTGGCCATTGCCCTGGCCATTGCCCTGGCCATTGCCCTGGCTATTGCCCTGGCCATTGCCCTGGCTATTGCCCTGGCCATTGCCCTCGCTATTGCCCTGGCCATTGCCTAAGCCATTGCCTTGGCCATTGCCCTGGCCATTGCCCTGGCCATTGCCATGGCCATTGCCCTGGCCATTGCCCTGGCCATTACCCTGTCCATTGCCCTGGCCATTGTCTAGGCCATTGCCTTAGCCATTGCCCTGGCCATTGCCCTGGCCATTGCCCTAGCCATTGCCCTGGCCATTACCCTGGCCATTGCTCTGGCCATTGCCCTGGCCATTGCCCTGGCTATTGCTCTGGCCATTGCCCTGACCATTGCTCTGGCCATTGCCCTGGCCAATGCCCTGGCCATTGCCCCAGTCATTTACTGGCCATTTACTGGCCATTGCCCTGGCTATTGCCCTGGCCATTGCCCTAGTCATTTACTGGCCATTTACTGGCCATTGCCCTGGTTAATGCCCTGGCCATCGCCCTGGCCATTGCCCTAGCTATCGCTCAGGCCATTGCCCTGGCTATTGCCCTGGCCATTGCCCTGGCTATTGCCCTGGCCATTGCCCTGGCCATTGCCTTGGCGATTACCCTTGCCATTGCCCTGGCCATCGCCCTAGCCATTGCCCTGGCCATTGCCCTGGCTATTGCCCTGGCCATTGCCCTCGCTATTGCCCTGGCCATTGCCTAAGCCATTGCCTTGGCCATTGCCCTGGCCATTGCCCTGGCCATTGCCCTGGCCATTGCCCTGGCCATTGCCCTGGCCATTGCCCTGGCCATTGCCATGGCCATTGCCCTGGCCATTGCCCTGGCCATCACCCTGGCCATTGCCCTGTCCATTGCCCTGGCCATTGCCTAGGCCATTGCCTTAGCCATTGCCCTTGCCATTGCCCTGGCCATTGCCCTAGCCATTGCCCTGGCCATTACCCTGGCCATTGCTCTGGCCATTGTCCTGGCCATTGCCCTGGCTATTGCCCTGGCCATTGCCCTGACCATTGCTCTGGCCATTGCCCTGGCTAATGCCCTGGCCATTGCCCTAGTCATTTACTGGCCATTTACTGGCCATTGCCCTGGCTATTGTTCTGGCCATTTACTGGCTAATGCCCTAGTTATTGCCCTGGCGATTGCCCTGGCAATTGCCCTGGCCATTGCCCTGGCCATTTACTTGGCCATTGCCCTGGCCATTTCCCTGGCCATTGCCCAGGCCATTGATTCAGCCATTGCCCTGGCCATTGCCCTGGCCATTGCCCTGGTCATTGCCCTAGCCATTGCCCTGGCCATTGCCCTGGCCATTGCCCTGGCTATTGCCCTGGCCATTGCCCTGGCCATTGCCCTGACCATTGCCCTGGCCATTGCCCTGGCCATTGCCCTGGCCATTGCCCTGGCCATTGCCCTTGCCATTGCCCTGGCCATCGCCCTGGCCATTGCCCTAGCTATCGCTCAGGCCATTGCCCTGGCCATCGCTCTGAACATTGCCCTGGCCATTGTTCTGGCCATTTACTGGCCATTGCCCTAGTTATTGCCCTGGCCATTGCCCTGGCAATTGCCCTGGCCATTGCCCTGGCCATTGCCTTGGGCATTTTCCTGGCCATTGCCCTGGCTATTGCCCTGGCCATTGCCTTGGCCATTGCCTTGGCCATTGCCTTGGCCATTGCCCTGGCCATTGCCACAGGCCATTGCCCTGGACATTGCCCTGACTATTGCCCTGGCCATTGCCCTGGCCATTGCCCTGGCAATGGCCCTGGCCATTGCCCTGGCCATTGCCCTGGCCATTGCCCTGGCCATTGCCCTGGCCATTACCCTGGCCATTGCCCTGGCCATTGCCCTTGCCATTGCCCTGGCCATTGCCCTGGCCATTGCCCTGGCCATTGCCCTGACCATTGCCCTGGCCATTGCCCTGGCCATTGCCCTGGCCATTGCCCTGGCCATTGCCCTGGCCATTGCCCTGTCCATTGCCCTGGCCATTGCCCAGGACATTGCCCTAGCCATTGCCCTGGCCATTGCCCTGGCCATTGCCCTAGCCATTGCCCTGGCCATTACCCTGGCCATTGCTCTGGCCAATGCCCTAACCATTGCCCTCGCTATTGCCCTGGCCATTGCCCTGACCATTGCTCTGGCCATTGCCCTGGCCAATGCCCTGGCCATTGCCCTAGTCATTTACTGGCCATTTACTGGCCATTGCCCTCGCTTTTGCCCTGGCCATTGTTCTGGCCATTTACTGGCCATTGCCCTAGTTATTGCCCTGTCCATTGCCCTGGCAATTGCGTTGGCCATCGCCCTAGCCATTGCCCTGGCTATCACCCAGGCCATTGCCCTGGCCATCGCTCTAAACATTGCCCTGGCCATTGCCCTGGCTATTGCCCTGGCCATTGCCCTGGCCATTGCCTTAGCCATTGCCCCGGATATTGCCACCGGCCATTGCCCTGGACATTGCCCTGGCCATTGCCCTGACCATTGCCCTGGCCATTGCCCTGGCCATTGCCCTGGCCATTGCCCTGGCTATTGCCCTGGCCATTGCCCTGGCCTTTGCCCTGGCCATTGCCCTAGCCATTGCACTGGCCATTGCCCTGGCTATTGCCCTGGCCATTGCCCTCGCTATTGCCCTGGACATTGCCCTGGCCATTGCCCTGACCATTGCCCTGGCCATTGCCCTGGCCATTGCCCTGGCCATTGCCCTGGCTATTGCCCTGGCCATTGCCCTGGCTATTGCCCTGGCCATTGCCCTCGCTATTGCCCTGGCCATCGCCTAAGCCATTGCCTTGGCCATTGCCCTGGCCATTGCCCTGGCCATTGCCCTGGCCATTGCCCTGGCCATTGCCATGGCCATTGCCCTGGCCATTGCCCTGGCCATTGCCCTAGCAATTGCCCTGGCCATTACCCTGGCCATTGCTCTGGCCATTGCCCTGGACATTGCCCTAGCTATCGCTCAGGCCATTGCCCTGGCTATTGCCCTGGCCATTGCCCTGGCTATTGCCCTGGCCATTGCCCTGGCCATTGCCTTGGCGATTACCCTTGCCATTGCCCTGGCCATCGCCCTAGCCATTGCCCTGGCCATTGCCCTGGCTATTGCCCTGGCCATTGCCCTCGCTATTGCCCTGGCCATTGCCTAAGCCATTGCCTTGGCCATTGCCCTGGCCATTGCCCTGGCCATTGCCCTGGCCATTGCCCTGGCCATTGCCCTGGCCATTGCCCTGGCCATTGCCATGGCCATTGCCCTGGCCATTGCCCTGGCCATCACCCTGGCCATTGCCCTGTCCATTGCCCTGGCCATTGCCTAGGCCATTGCCTTAGCCATTGCCCTTGCCATTGCCCTGGCCATTGCCCTAGCCATTGCCCTGGCCATTACCCTGGCCATTGCTCTGGCCATTGTCCTGGCCATTGCCCTGGCTATTGCCCTGGCCATTGCCCTGACCATTGCTCTGGCCATTGCCCTGGCTAATGCCCTGGCCATTGCCCTAGTCATTTACTGGCCATTTACTGGCCATTGCCCTGGCTATTGTTCTGGCCATTTACTGGCTAATGCCCTAGTTATTGCCCTGGCGATTGCCCTGGCAATTGCCCTGGCCATTGCCCTGGCCATTTACTTGGCCATTGCCCTGGCCATTTCCCTGGCCATTGCCCAGGCCATTGGTTCAGCCATTGCCCTGGCCATTGCCCTGGCCATTGCCCTGGTCATTGCCCTAGCCATTGCCCTGGCCATTGCCCTGGCCATTGCCCTGGCTATTGCCCTGGCCATTGCCCTGGCCATTGCCCTGACCATTGCCCTGGCCATTGCCCTGGCCATTGCCCTGGCCATTGCCCTGGCCATTGCCCTTGCCATTGCCCTGGCCATCGCCCTGGCCATTGCCCTAGCTATCGCTCAGGCCATTGCCCTGGCCATCGCTCTGAACATTGCCCTGGCCATTGTTCTGGCCATTTACTGGCCATTGCCCTAGTTATTGCCCTGGCCATTGCCCTGGCAATTGCCCTGGCCATTGCCCTGGCCATTGCCTTGGGCATTTTCCTGGCCATTGCCCTGGCTATTGCCCTGGCCATTGCCTTGGCCATTGCCTTGGCCATTGCCTTGGCCATTGCCCTGGCCATTGCCACAGGCCATTGCCCTGGACATTGCCCTGACTATTGCCCTGGCCATTGCCCTGGCCATTGCCCTGGCAATGGCCCTGGCCATTGCCCTGGCCATTGCCCTGGCCATTGCCCTGGCCATTGCCCTGGCCATTACCCTGGCCATTGCCCTGGCCATTGCCCTTGCCATTGCCCTGGCCATTGCCCTGGCCATTGCCCTGGCCATTGCCCTGACCATTGCCCTGGCCATTGCCCTGGCCATTGCCCTGGCCATTGCCCTGGCCATTGCCCTGGCCATTGCCCTGTCCATTGCCCTGGCCATTGCCCAGGACATTGCCCTAGCCATTGCCCTGGCCATTGCCCTGGCCATTGCCCTAGCCATTGCCCTGGCCATTACCCTGGCCATTGCTCTGGCCAATGCCCTAACCATTGCCCTCGCTATTGCCCTGGCCATTGCCCTGACCATTGCTCTGGCCATTGCCCTGGCCATTGCCCTGGCTATTGCCCTGGCCATTGCCCTCGCTATTGCCCTGGCCATTGCCTAAGCCATTGCCTTGGCCATTGCCCTGGCCATTGCCCTGGCCATTGCCCTGGCCATTGCCCTGGCCATTGCCCTGGCCATTGCCCTGGCCATTGCCATGGCCATTGCCCTGGCCATTGCCCTGGCCATCACCCTGGCCATTGCCCTGTCCATTGCCCTGGCCATTGCCTAGGCCATTGCCTTAGCCATTGCCCTTGCCATTGCCCTGGCCATTGCCCTAGCCATTGCCCTGGCCATTACCCTGGCCATTGCTCTGGCCATTGTCCTGGCCATTGCCCTGGCTATTGCCCTGGCCATTGCCCTGACCATTGCTCTGGCCATTGCCCTGGCTAATGCCCTGGCCATTGCCCTAGTCATTTACTGGCCATTTACTGGCCATTGCCCTGGCTATTGTTCTGGCCATTTACTGGCTAATGCCCTAGTTATTGCCCTGGCGATTGCCCTGGCAATTGCCCTGGCCATTGCCCTGGCCATTTACTTGGCCATTGCCCTGGCCATTTCCCTGGCCATTGCCCAGGCCATTGATTCAGCCATTGCCCTGGCCATTGCCCTGGCCATTGCCCTGGTCATTGCCCTAGCCATTGCCCTGGCCATTGCCCTGGCCATTGCCCTGGCTATTGCCCTGGCCATTGCCCTGGCCATTGCCCTGACCATTGCCCTGGCCATTGCCCTGGCCATTGCCCTGGCCATTGCCCTGGCCATTGCCCTTGCCATTGCCCTGGCCATCGCCCTGGCCATTGCCCTAGCTATCGCTCAGGCCATTGCCCTGGCCATCGCTCTGAACATTGCCCTGGCCATTGTTCTGGCCATTTACTGGCCATTGCCCTAGTTATTGCCCTGGCCATTGCCCTGGCAATTGCCCTGGCCATTGCCCTGGCCATTGCCTTGGGCATTTTCCTGGCCATTGCCCTGGCTATTGCCCTGGCCATTGCCTTGGCCATTGCCTTGGCCATTGCCTTGGCCATTGCCCTGGCCATTGCCACAGGCCATTGCCCTGGACATTGCCCTGACTATTGCCCTGGCCATTGCCCTGGCCATTGCCCTGGCAATGGCCCTGGCCATTGCCCTGGCCATTGCCCTGGCCATTGCCCTGGCCATTGCCCTGGCCATTACCCTGGCCATTGCCCTGGCCATTGCCCTTGCCATTGCCCTGGCCATTGCCCTGGCCATTGCCCTGGCCATTGCCCTGACCATTGCCCTGGCCATTGCCCTGGCCATTGCCCTGGCCATTGCCCTGGCCATTGCCCTGGCCATTGCCCTGTCCATTGCCCTGGCCATTGCCCAGGACATTGCCCTAGCCATTGCCCTGGCCATTGCCCTGGCCATTGCCCTAGCCATTGCCCTGGCCATTACCCTGGCCATTGCTCTGGCCAATGCCCTAACCATTGCCCTCGCTATTGCCCTGGCCATTGCCCTGACCATTGCTCTGGCCATTGCCCTGGCCAATGCCCTGGCCATTGCCCTAGTCATTTACTGGCCATTTACTGGCCATTGCCCTGGCTTTTGCCCTGGCCATTGTTCTGGCCATTTACTGGCCATTGCCCTAGTTATTGCCCTGTCCATTGCCCTGGCAATTGCGTTGGCCATCGCCCTAGCCATTGCCCTGGCTATCACCCAGGCCATTGCCCTGGCCATCGCTCTAAACATTGCCCTGGCCATTGCCCTGGCTATTGCCCTGGCCATTGCCCTGGCCATTGCCTTAGCCATTGCCCCGGATATTGCCACCGGCCATTGCCCTGGACATTGCCCTGGCCATTGCCCTGACCATTGCCCTGGCCATTGCCCTGGCCATTGCCCTGGCCATTGCCCTGGCTATTGCCCTGGCCATTGCCCTGGCCTTTGCCCTGGCCATTGCCCTAGCCATTGCACTGGCCATTGCCCTGGCTATTGCCCTGGCCATTGCCCTCGCTATTGCCCTGGACATTGCCCTGGCCATTGCCCTGACCATTGCCCTGGCCATTGCCCTGGCCATTGCCCTGGCCATTGCCCTGGCTATTGCCCTGGCCATTGCCCTGGCTATTGCCCTGGCCATTGCCCTCGCTATTGCCCTGGCCATCGCCTAAGCCATTGCCTTGGCCATTGCCCTGGCCATTGCCCTGGCCATTGCCCTGGCCATTGCCCTGGCCATTGCCATGGCCATTGCCCTGGCCATTGCCCTGGCCATTGCCCTAGCAATTGCCCTGGCCATTACCCTGGCCATTGCTCTGGCCATTGCCCTGGCCATTGCCCTGGCTATTGCTCTGGCCATTGCCCTGACCATTGCTCTGGCCATTGCCCTGGCCAATGCCCTGGCCATTGCCCTAGCTATCGCTCAGGCCATTGCCCTGGCCATCGCTCTGAACATTGCCCTGGCCATTGTTCTGGCCATGTACTGGCCATTGCCCTAGTTATTGCCCTGGCCATTGCCCTGGAAATTGCCCTGGCCATTGCCCTGGCCATTGCCTTGGCCATTTTCCTGGCAATTGCCCTGGCTATTGCCCTGGCCATTGCCTTGGCCATTGCCTTGGCCATTGCCCTGGCCATTGCCACAGGCCATTGCCCTGGACATTGCCCTGACTATTGCCCTGGCTATTGCCCTGGCCATTGCCCTTGCAATGGCCCTGGCCATTGCCCTGGCCATTGCCCTGGCCATTGCCCTGGCCATTGCCCTGGCCATTGCCCTGGCCATTGCCCTGGCCATTGCCCTGAACATTGCCCTGGCCATTGCCCTGGCCATTGCCCTGGCCATTGCCCTGGCCATTGCCCTGGCCATTGCCCTAGCCATTGCCCTGGCCATTACCATGGCCATTGCTCTGGCCAATGCCCTGGCCATTGCCCTGGCTATTGCCCTGGCTATTGCCCTGGCCATTGCCCTGACCATTGCTCTGGCCATTGCCCTGGCCAATGCCCTGGCCATTGCCCTAGTCATTTACTGGCCATTTACTGGCCATTGCCCTGGCTATTGCCCTGGCCATTGTTCTGGCCATTTACTGGCCATTGCCCTAGTTATTGCCCTGGCTATTGCCCTGGCAATTGCGTTGGCCATTGCCCTAGCCATTTTTTTGGCCATTGCCCTGGCCATTGCCCTGGCTATTGCCCAGGCCATTGATTTAGCCATTGCCCTAGCCATTGCCCTGGCCATTGCCCTGGCCATTGCCCTGGCCATTGCCCAGGCCATTGATTTAGCCATTGCCCTGGCCATTGCCCTGGCCATTGCCCTGGCCATTGCCCTAGCCATTGCCCTGGCCATTGCCCTGGCCATTGCCCTGGCCATTGCCCTGGCCATTGCCCTGGCCATTGCCCTGGCCATTGTCCTGGTTATTGCCCTAGCCATCGCCCTGGCCATCGCCCTGGCCAATGCCCTGGCGATTGCCCAGGCCATTGCCCTGGCCATCGCTCTGAACATTGCCCTGGCCATTGTTCTGGCCATTTACTGGCCATTGCCCTAGTTATTGCCCTGGCCATTGCCCTGGCAATTGCCCTGGCCATTGCCCTGGCCATTCACTTGGATATTGCCCTGGCCATTTCCCTGGCCATTGCCCAGGCCATTGATTCAGCCATTGCCCTGGCCATTGCCCTGGCCATTGCCTTGGTCATTGCCCTAGCCATTGCCCTAGCCATTGCCCTGGCCATTGCCCTGGCTATTGCCCTGGCCATTGCCCTGGCCATTGCACTGGCCATTGCCCTGGCCATTGCCCTGGCCAATGCCCTGGCCATCGCCCTGGCCATTGCCCTAGCTATCGCTCAGGCCATTGCCCTGGCCATCGCTCTGAACATTGCCCTGGCCATTGTTCTGGCCATGTACTGGCCATTGCCCTAGTTATTGCCCTGGCCATTGCCCTGGCAATTGCCCTGGCCATTGCCCTGGCCATTGCCTTGGCCATTTTCCTGGCCATTGCCCTGGCTATTGCCCTAGCCATTGCCTTGGCCATTGCCTTGGCCATTGCCCTGGCCATTGCCACAGGCCATTGCCCTGGACATTGCCTTGACTATTGCCCTGGCCATTGCCCTGGCCATTGCCCTTGCAATGGCCCTGGCCATTGCCCTGGCCATTGCCCTGGCCATTGCCCTGGCCATTGCCCTGGCCATTGCCCTGGCCATTGCCCTGGCCATTGCCCTGGCCATTGCCCTGACCATTGCCCTGGCCATTGCCCTGGCCATTGCCCTGGCCATTGCCCTGGCCATTGCCCTGGCCATTGCCCTGTCCATTGCCCTGGCCATTGCCCAGGACATTGCCCTAGCCATTGCCCTGGCCATTGCCCTGGCCATTGCCCTAGCCATTGCCCTGGCCATTACCATAGCCATTGCTCTGGCCAATGCCCTGGCCTTTGCCCTGGCTATTGCCCTGGCTATTGCCCTGGCCATTGCCCTGACCATTGCTCTGGCCATTGCCCTGGCCAATGCCCTGGTTATTGCCCTAGTCATTTACTGGCCATTTACTGGCCATTGCCCTGGCTATTGCCCTGGCCATTGTTCTGGCCATTTACTGGCCATTGCCCTAGTTATTGCCCTGGCTATTGCCCTGGCAATTGCGTTGGCCATTGCCTTAGCCATTTTTTTGGCCATTGCCCTGGCCATTGCCCTGGCCATTGCCCAGGCCATTGATTTAGCCATTGCCCTAGCCATTGCCCTGGCCATTGCCCTGGCCATTGCCCTGGCCATTGCCCTAGCCATTGCCCTGGCCATTGCCCTGGCCATTGCCCTGGCCATTGCCCTGGCCATTGCCCTGGCCATTGCCCTGGCCATTGCCTTGGTCATTGCCCTAGCCATTGCCCTAGCCATTGCTCTGGCCATTGCCCTGGCCATTGCCCTGGCCATTGCCCTGGCCATTGCCCTGGCCAATGCCCTGGCGATTGCCCTGGCCATTGCCCTGGCCATCGCTCTGAACATTGCCCTGGCCATTGTTCTGGCCATTTACTGGCCATTGCCCTAGTTATTGCCCTGGCCATTGCCCTGGCAATTGCCCTGGCCATTGCCCTGGCCATTCACTTGGATATTGCCCTGGCCATTTCCCTGGCCATTGCCCAGGCCATTGATTCAGCCATTGCCCTGGCCATTGCCCTGGCCATTGCCTTGGTCATTGCCCTAGCCATTGCCCTAGCCATTGCCCTGGCCATTGCCCTGGCTATTGCCCTGGCCATTGCCCTGGCCATTGCACTGGCCATTGCCCTGGCCATTGCCCTGGCCAATGCCCTGGCCATCGCCCTGGCCATTGCCCTAGCTATCGCTCAGGCCATTGCCCTGGCCATCGCTCTGAACATTGCCCTGGCCATTGTTCTGGCCATGTACTGGCCATTGCCCTAGTTATTGCCCTGGCCATTGCCCTGGCAATTGCCCTGGCCATTGCCCTGGCCATTGCCTTGGCCATTTTCCTGGCCATTGCCCTGGCTATTGCCCTAGCCATTGCCTTGGCCATTGCCTTGGCCATTGCCCTGGCCATTGCCACAGGCCATTGCCCTGGACATTGCCCTGACTATTGCCCTGGCCATTGCCCTGGCCATTGCCCTTGCAATGGCCCTGGCCATTGCCCTGGCCATTGCCCTGGCCAATGCCCTGGCCATTGCCCTAGTCATTTACTGGCCATTTACTGGCCATTGCCCTGGCTATTGCCCTGGCCATTGTTCTGGCCATTTACTGGCCATTGCCCTAGTTATTGCCCTGGCTATTGCCCTGGCAATTGCGTTGGCCATTGCCTTAGCCATTTTTTTGGCCATTGCCCTGGCCATTGCCCTGGCCATTGCCCAGGCCATTGATTTAGCCATTGCCCTAGCCATTGCCCTGGCCATTGCCCTGGCCATTGCCCTGGCCATTGCCCTGGCCATTGCCCTAGCCATTGCCCTGGCCATTGTTCTGGCCATTGCCCTGGCCATTGCCCTGGCCATTGCCCTGGCCATTGCCCTGGCCATTGCCTTGGTCATTGCCCTAGCCATTGCCCTAGCCATTGCCCTGGCCATTGCCCTGGCCATTGCCCTGGCCATTGCCCTGGCCATTGCCCTTGCCATTGCCCTGGCCATTGCCCTGGCCATTGCCCTGGCCATTGCCCTGGTCATTGCCCTAGCCATTGCCCTAGCCATTGCCCTGGCCATTGCCCTGGCTATTGCCCTGGCCATTGCCCTGGCCATTGCCCTGGCCATTGCCCTGGCCATTGCCCTGGCCATTGCCCTGGCCATTGCCCTGGCCAATGCCCTGGCCATCGCCCTGGCCATTGCCCTAGCTATCGCTCAGGCCATTGCCCTGGCCATCGCTCTGAACATTGCCCTGGCCATTGTTCTGGCCATGTACTGGCCATTGCCCTAGTTATTGCCCTGGCCATTGCCCTGGCAATTGCCCTGGCCATTGCCCTGGCCATTGCCTTGGCCATTTTCCTGGCCATTGCCCTGGCTATTGCCCTGGCCATTGCCTTGGCCATTGCCTTGGCCATTGCCCTGGCCATTGCCACAGGCCATTGCCCTGGACATTGCCCTGACTATTGCCCTGGCTATTGCCCTGGCCATTGCCCTTGCAATGGCCCTGGCCATTGCCCTGGCCATTGCCCTGGCCATTGCCCTGGCCATTGCCCTGGCCATTGCCCTGGCCATTGCCCTGGCCATTGCCCTGGCCATTGCCCTGAACATTGCCCTGGCCATTGCCCTGGCCATTGCCCTGGCCATTGCCCTGGCCATTGCCCTGGCCATTGCCCTGTCCATTGCCCTGGCCATTGCCCAGGACATTGCCCTAGCCATTGCCCTGGCCATTGCCCTGGCCATTGCCCTAGCCATTGCCCTGGCCATTACCATGGCCATTGCTCTGGCCAATGCCCTGGCCATTGCCCTGGCTATTGCCCTGGCTATTGCCCTGGCCATTGCCCTGACCATTGCTCTGGCCATTGCCCTGGCCAATGCCCTGGCCATTGCCCTAGTCATTTACTGGCCATTTACTGGCCATTGCCCTGGCTATTGCCCTGGCCATTGTTCTGGCCATTTACTGGCCATTGCCCTAGTTATTGCCCTGGCTATTGCCCTGGCAATTGCGTTGGCCATTGCCCTAGCCATTTTTTTGGCCATTGCCCTGGCCATTGCCCTGGCTATTGCCCAGGCCATTGATTTAGCCATTGCCCTAGCCATTGCCCTGGCCATTGCCCTGGCCATTGCCCTGGCCATTGCCCAGGCCATTGATTTAGCCATTGCCCTGGCCATTGCCCTGGCCATTGCCCTGGCCATTGCCCTAGCCATTGCCCTGGCCATTGCCCTGGCCATTGCCCTGGCCATTGCCCTGGCCATTGCCCTGGCCATTGTCCTGGTTATTGCCCTAGCCATCGCCCTGGCCATCGCCCTGGCCAATGCCCTGGCGATTGCCCAGGCCATTGCCCTGGCCATCGCTCTGAACATTGCCCTGGCCATTGTTCTGGCCATTTACTGGCCATTGCCCTAGTTATTGCCCTGGCCATTGCCCTGGCAATTGCCCTGGCCATTGCCCTGGCCATTCACTTGGATATTGCCCTGGCCATTTCCCTGGCCATTGCCCAGGCCATTGATTCAGCCATTGCCCTGGCCATTGCCCTGGCCATTGCCTTGGTCATTGCCCTAGCCATTGCCCTAGCCATTGCCCTGGCCATTGCCCTGGCTATTGCCCTGGCCATTGCCCTGGCCATTGCACTGGCCATTGCCCTGGCCATTGCCCTGGCCAATGCCCTGGCCATCGCCCTGGCCATTGCCCTAGCTATCGCTCAGGCCATTGCCCTGGCCATCGCTCTGAACATTGCCCTGGCCATTGTTCTGGCCATGTACTGGCCATTGCCCTAGTTATTGCCCTGGCCATTGCCCTGGCAATTGCCCTGGCCATTGCCCTGGCCATTGCCTTGGCCATTTTCCTGGCCATTGCCCTGGCTATTGCCCTAGCCATTGCCTTGGCCATTGCCTTGGCCATTGCCCTGGCCATTGCCACAGGCCATTGCCCTGGACATTGCCCTGACTATTGCCCTGGCCATTGCCCTGGCCATTGCCCTTGCAATGGCCCTGGCCATTGCCCTGGCCATTGCCCTGGCCATTGCCCTGGCCATTGCCCTGGCCATTGCCCTGGCCATTGCCCTGGCCATTGCCCTGGCCATTGCCCTGACCATTGCCCTGGCCATTGCCCTGGCCATTGCCCTGGCCATTGCCCTGGCCATTGCCCTGGCCATTGCCCTGTCCATTGCCCTGGCCATTGCCCAGGACATTGCCCTAGCCATTGCCCTGGCCATTGCCCTGGCCATTGCCCTAGCCATTGCCCTGGCCATTACCATAGCCATTGCTCTGGCCAATGCCCTGGCCATTGCCCTGGCTATTGCCCTGGCTATTGCCCTGGCCATTGCCCTGACCATTGCTCTGGCCATTGCCCTGGCCAATGCCCTGGCCATTGCCCTAGTCATTTACTGGCCATTTACTGGCCATTGCCCTGGCTATTGCCCTGGCCATTGTTCTGGCCATTTACTGGCCATTGCCCTAGTTATTGCCCTGGCTATTGCCCTGGCAATTGCGTTGGCCATTGCCTTAGCCATTTTTTTGGCCATTGCCCTGGCCATTGCCCTGGCCATTGCCCAGGCCATTGATTTAGCCATTGCCCTAGCCATTGCCCTGGCCATTGCCCTGGCCATTGCCCTGGCCATTGCCCTAGCCATTGCCCTGGCCATTGCCCTGGCCATTGCCCTGGCCATTGCCCTGGCCATTGCCCTGGCCATTGCCCTGGCCATTGTCCTGGTTATTGCCCTAGCCATCGCCCTGGCCATCGCCCTGGCCAATGCCCTGGCGATTGCCCAGGCCATTGCCCTGGCCATCGCTCTGAACATTGCCCTGGCCATTGTTCTGGCCATTTACTGGCATTGCCTTAGTTATTGCCCTGGCCATTGCCCTGGCAATTGCCCTGGCCATTGCCCTGGCCATTGCCTTGGCCATTGCTCTGGCCATTGCCCTGGCCATTGCTTAGGCCATTGATTTAGCCATTCTTCTGGCCATTGCCCTGGCCATTGCCCTGGCCATTGCCCTAGCCATTGCCCTGGCCATTGCCCTGGCCATTGCCCTGGCTATTGCCCTGGCCATTGCTCTGGCCATTGCCCTAGCCATTGCCCTGGCCATTGCCCTGGCCATTGCCCTGGCTATTGCCCTGGCCATTGCCCTGGCAATTGCCCTGGCCATTACTCTTGCCATTGCCCTGGCCATCGCCCTAGCCATTGCCCTGGCTATCACCCAGGCCAATGCCCTGGCCATCGCTCTAAACATTGCCCTGGCCATTACCCTGGCTATTGCCCTGGCCATTGCCCTGGCCATTGCCTTGGCCATTGCCCTGACCATTGCCACAGGCCATTGCCCTGGACATTGCCCTGGCCATTGCCCTGGCCATTGCCCTGGCCATTGCCCTGGCCATTGCCCTGGCCATTGCCCTGGCTTTTGCCCTGGCCTTTGCCCTGGCCTATGCCCTGGCCATTGCCCTGGCCATTGCACTGGCCATTGCCCTGGCCATTGCCCTTGCAAATGCCCTGGCCATTGCCCTGGCCATTGCCCTGGCCATTGCCCTGAACATTGCCCTAGCCATTGCCCTGGCTATTGCCCTGGCCATTGCCCTCGCTATTGCCCTGGCTATTGCCTAAGCCATTGCCCTGGCCATTGCCCTGGCCATTGCCCTGGCCATTGCCCTGGCCATTGCCCTGTCCATTGCCCTGGCCATTGCCCTGGCCATTGCCCTGGCCATTGCCCTGGCCATTGCCCTGGCCATTGCCCTGGCCATTGCCCTGGCCATTGCCCTGGCCATTGCCCTGTCCATTGCCCTGGCCATTACCCTGGCTTTTGCTCTGGCCATTGCCCTGGCCATTGCCCTGGCCATTGCCCTGGCCACTGCCTTGGCCATTGCCCTGGCCATTGCTCTGGCCATTGCCCTGGCCATTGCCCTGGCCATTGCCCTAGCCATTTACTGGCCTTTTATCGGCCATTGCCCTAGTTATTGCCCTGGCTATTGCCCTGGCCATTGCCCTGGCCATTGCCCTAGTTATTGCCCTGGCTATTGCCCTGGCCATTGCCCTGGCCATTGCCCTGGCCATTGCCCTGGCCTTTGCCCTGGCCATTGCCCTGGCCATTGCACTGGCCATTGCCCTGGCCATTGCCCTTGCAAATGCCCTGGCCATTGCCCTGGCCATTGCCCTGAACATTGCCCTAGCCATTGCCCTGGCTATTGCTCTGGCCATTGCCCTCGCTATTGCCCTGGCCATTGCCTAAGCCATTGCCCTGGCAATTGCCCTGGCCATTGCCCTGGCCATTGCCCTGGCCATTGCCCTGGCCATTGCCCTGTCCATTGCCCTGGCCATTGCCCTGGCCATTGCCCTGGCCATTGCCCTGGTCATTGCCCTGGCCATTGCCCTGGCCATTTCCCTGGCCATTGCCCTGGCCATTGCCCTGGCCATTGCCCTGGCCATTGCCCTGGCCATTGCCCTGGCCATTGCCCTGTCCATTGCCCTGGCCATTGCCCAGGACATTGCCCTAGCCATTGCCCTGGCCATTGCCCTGGCCATTGCCCTAGCCATTGCCCTGGCCATTACCATGGCCATTGCTCTGGCCAATGCCCTGGCCATTGCCCTGGCTATTGCCCTGGCCATTGCCCTGACCATTGCTCTGGCCATTGCCCTGGCCAATGCCCTGGCCATTGCCCTAGTCATTTACTGGCCTTTTACTGGCCATTGCCCTGGCTATTGCCCTGGCCATTGTTCTGGCCATTTACTGGCCATTGCCCAAGTTATTGCCCTGGCTATTGCCCTGGCAATTGCGTTGGCCATTGCCCTAGCCATTTTTTTGGCCATTGCCCTGGCCATTGCCCTGGCCATTGCCCAGGCCATTGATTTAGCCATTGCCCTGGCCATTGCCCTGGCCATTGCCCTGGCCATTGCCCTGGCCATTGCCCTGGCCATTGCCCTGGCCATTGCCCTGGCCATTGCCCTGGCCATTGCCCTGGCCATTGTCCTGGTTATTGCCCTAGCCATCGCCCTGGCCATCGCCCTGGCCAATGCCCTGGCGATTGCCCAGGCCATTGCCCTGGCCATCGCTCTGAACATTGCCCTGGCCATTGTTCTGGCCATTTACTGGCATTTCCCTAGTTATTGCCCTGGCCATTGCCCTGGCAATTGCCCTGGCCATTGCCCTGGCCATTGCCTTGGCCATTGCTCTGGCCATTGCCCTGGCCATTGCTTAGGCCATTGATTTAGCCATTCTTCTGGCCATTGCCCTGGCCATTGCCCTGGCCATTGCCCTAGCCATTGCCCTGGCCATTGCCCTGGCCATTGCCCTGGCTATTGCCCTGGCCATTGCCCTGGCCATTGCCCTAGCCATTGCCCTGGCCATTGCTCTGGCCATTGCCCTGGCCAACGCCCTGGCCATTGCCCTAGTCATTTACTGGCCATTTACTGGCCATTGCCCTGGCTATTGCCCTGGCCATTGTTCTGGCCATTTACTGGCCATTGCCCTAGTTATTGCCCTGGCTATTGCCCTGGCAATTGCGTTGGCCATTGCCCTAGCCATTTTTTTGGCCATTGCCCTGGCCATTGCCCTGGCCATTGCCCAGGCCATTGATTTAGCCATTGCCCTGGCCATTGCCCTGGCTATTGCCCTGGCCATTGCCCTGGCCATTGCCCTGGCCATTGCCCTGGCCATTGCCCTGGCCATTGCCCTGGCCATTGCCCTGGCCATTGCCCTGGCCATTGTCCTGGTTATTGCCCTAGCCATCGCCCTGGCCATCGCCCTGGCCAATGCCCTGGCGATTGCCCAGGCCATTGCCCTGGCCATCGCTCTGAACATTGCCCTGGCCATTGTTCTGGCCATTTACTGGCATTGCCCTAGTTATTGCCCTGGCCATTGCCCTGGCAATTGCCCTGGCCATTGCCCTGGCCATTGCCTTGGCCATTGCTCTGGCCATTGCCCTGGCCATTGCTTAGGCCATTGATTTAGCCATTCTTCTGGCCATTGCCCTGGCCATTGCCCTGGCCATTGCCCTAGCCATTGCCCTGGCCATTGCCCTGGCCATTGCCCTGGCTATTGCCCTGGCCATTGCCCTGGCCATTGCCGTAGCCATTGCCCTGGCCATTGCCCTGGCCATTGCCCCGGCTATTGCCCTGGCCATTGCCCTGGCCATTGCCCTGGCCATTACCCTTGCCATTGCCCTGGCCATTGCCCTGGCTATTGCCGTGGCCATTGCCCTGGCCATTGCCCTGGCCATTGCCCTGGCCATTGCCCTGGCCATTGCCCTGGCCATCGCCCTTGCCATTGCCCTAGCTATTGCTCAGGCCATTGCCCTGGCCATCGCTCTGAACATTGCCCTGGCCATTGTTCTGGCCATTTACTGGCCATTGCCCTAGTTATTGCCCTGGCGATTGCCCTGGCAATTGCCCTGGCCATTGCCCTGGCCATTGCCTTGGCCATTTTCATGGCCATTGCCCTGGCTATTGCCCTGGCCATTGCCCTGGCCATTGCCTTGGCCATTGCCCTGGCCATTGCCACAGGCCATTGCCCTGGCCATTGCCCTGACTATTGCCTTGGCCATTGCCCTGGCCATTGCCCTGGCAATGGCCCCGGCCATTGCCCTGGCCATTGCCCTGGCCATTGCCCTGGCCATTGCCCTGGCCATTCCCCTGGCCATTGCCCTGGCCATTGCCCTGGCCATTGCCCTGGCCATTGCCCTGGCCATTGCCCTGGCCATTGCCCTGGCCATTGCCCTGGCCATTGCCACGGCCATTGCCACGGCCATTTACTGGCCATTGCCCTGGCCATTGCCCTGGCCATTGCCCTGGCTATTGCCCTGGCCATTGCCGTGGCCATTGCCCTGGCCATTGCCACGGCGATTCACTGGCCATTGCCTTGGCCATTGCCTTGGCCATTTACTGGCTATTGCGCTGGCCATTGCCCTGGCCATTGCGCTTGCTATTTACTGGCCGAAATAACATGTTTAAGTTGAGCTTAACCTATTTTGCTAAAAATAATGTAATGGACTTATCCCGTTCTGTCAAAAAACTCTTCAATTATTGCATCATGCAAAAAGTACTAATTAATTTATGGCTAATAAATCATCCGTCTGAGCATCTTATTTATGTCATGATCTTAACAGGAGCAGAGTGGCGCAGTGGAAGCGTGCTCGGCCGATAACCCAGAGGTCCGTGGATCCTAACCACGCTCTGCTATCTATTTTTGCTCATCTTTTGCTTTTATTTTGTCAATGCAGCTACAGAAGCATCTTAATTTTAACATTACAATTAACATATTAATATACTTACTTAAACCGTTGAAAGTAGCACAGTTGTTGGCTTAAGAGTGTGCTTATGATTAAAATAAATTGATCAACGTTACCATTTTGATTTTACGCTTAGTGTGTATTATATTTTTTATTTATTATTTGCGTGTTTAATAAATATTTAAATCTGCATTTAATTAACAAAAGTATACAATAAAAAATTAGGCTTACGATTAGACAATGTTGTACAACATAACTTGTCCAAAAGTCCAAACTTGGTCATCCCTTGCTAAAAAATTATAGGAAATGTTTACTTATGCTTAAAACAATTTTCTCACCAGTCACCAGTTCTCAGCTCAGGTTCTTCTGGATCACAACTTGTCTCGGTTTGTAGAAATATGCCAAAAGGACAAAGACAAACATATCAGCAAACATAAATGCAGCATAAAGGAAGAATTCTTTCCACTATTTAAAAAAAACAAACATTTCATACGAAAATTTAACAAACGTTCAATTATTTACATTGAAATACAGAATTATTTAAATAATTTGCCCAGACAATAGTGCATTAAATAACATGAATCAGCTGTATCTTTTTTTTTGTGTGCGAAAACAAACATAGAAACCTACTTGTTCTTCAAAAATGTGTGCCTTCTTAATAATTATAACGATCAAATTGCCGAAAGCAGAAGTAAGAAGCCATGCTGCTTGAATCACAGACTTCATACTTTCTGGAGCCTGTTTAGAATCATTAATTAATAAATTGTTTTTTAAACTTTGTTATAACGAGCGCGGCAAAAACGTGGTATTCACAGTTATGGTTATTTTGAACATTATTCATTGTATTGCGGATTAACACGCATGTAATTAGTTTTACCTGTGAATACGAAAATTCTAATCCAGTAATAGAAAACATGACCTCGGCAATCGTAATGATAATGTATTGTGGTAGTTGCCACAACATAGACACCGAGTTGGGTTGAACAATTACGTGAGAATTTAATTGATAGGTTGATGATGATATGTTAGAAGATGACGACGGGACATTTTTTACCAGTGACAAAATGTAGCTTGCCCCTCCGCTCAGAACAAGTTTGCTGACATTTATTTCTCCTGGCCCCAGTAGAATGTCATAGCTAAAAAACAGTTCATAAAAATAATTGATTTACAACATATACAAATTTGCAATGAAGATACGTGATATTTTTATACAAATCTAACAGGGTCGAATTTCCACATTATAATCCTTCCTTATCGACTGTAAACAACCAAAATGAACTATATTCAATTTAAGCTAGAATAGAATCAACATACGCTATGTCAACAAAAAAGACAAAAAATAAGATACATGCTTACAATGGAAATAACAAGTTTCTAAAATGACCAAATTGTTCTATTTACACATTTTTCAAAAGGTTAAAACATTCTATTCACATGTTTTTTAAAAAGTGCAAAATACTCTGTTTACATTTTTTGAAAAGTGCAAAACATTGTATTTACATGTTTTTCAAAAGTGCAAAACATTCTATTGACGTGCTTCTTAAAAAGTGCTCAATATTCTATTTATATGTTTTGAGAAAAGTGTAAAACGTCATATTTACACGTTTTTTAAAAGTGCAAAATATTCTATTTAAATGCTTTCAGGATAGTTGATATTAGTATTAGCTTAAATTGGATATACATAGATCGATTCAGTTCTTTACAGACGATATATGTACATAGGCAGCTGTAATGTGTGACATTATCCACGAAATAATTAAACAAATAACATTTTTTGTAATTACATGTCAGGTACAATTTCTTTCGTCTTGGATCCATACAATCCATCCGTATCGTTTTCGGGCCCAAGGAGTTGAAATGTATAATTTTGGAATCCTTGTAAAGTAATGGTTTTAAATCTATCATCTATTTCTGGGTAAATAAATCTAAAAAACAATGTTAAGTGTCTTTTAAGTCATTCAATTATTTTTAAGAGAGAGAGAGAGAGAGAGAGAGAAAGAAAACTTTATGCAAAAATAAACTTGACACTGTATCGTCCAATGAATAAATTATTTTTTTTCATATTACTTGTTTACCTCACAAGAGAATATCCACTATTAGACTTTTCCAGTTTGTCAGCATGGGACGTGTGGGTTAAACGTAGTTGATTAAGACTGTCCAAGAAAAGTAGGTAACTCATTCCCTGTGAGTATTAGAAGATATTGTAAATGGCATTGCATAGTTAATTTTGCAGTGATGTATTTTTTTATTACAAATATTACCATTTTTGAGTCTGGAAAAATAGTGCTTTTAAATTCAGACAAACTGGAGCAGTCAAAAAAATCAATATTGGAAATGTTCGAATTCAAAATGAGTTCAGGTTTATCCTTGAGTGATACACGCACTTGATAATTTGTCGTTTCAATAGCTTTAAAAATAATATTTTCATGAGCTACAACGATTTTTGACAGAGCTTCACCAGTGTCATCAAGGGGATTGGAGAGCTTAACGAGTAAAGGACAAGGAACTTGATTTACAAAGTGAAGTGTCGACTGATTTTCTAGCAGAACAGTTGGATATGTTGCCTATTTAAAAATGTTTACGTAATAAAACAGTCATTTTTAATGAATGGTTACACATTAAAAAATATACGAATACACAAATGTAACATAACGTCTGTGAAGAACAAAACTGACCTATATGTGTATCCATTTTTAGCTAAAAACAAAATTAACTTATCCACAAAAATATTTAAACATGTCTTGAAAGAATTTACATAGAATGTTTTGCACTTTTGAAAAACATGTGAAAAGAACATTTTACACTTTTAAAATACAGGTAATACAACATTTTGCACTTTTTTAAAAACAGTTAAATAGAACATTTTGCAATTTTCAAAATCATGTAACTAGAACATTTTGAACTTTTCAAAAACTCCTAATTAACATTTTACGCATGTTTCACATTTTGTTTGTATGACATAGCTCATTTTAAATCCAGCTTAAATTGGATATACGTCATTTTGATTCCGCACATGCATTTTTATCTTAAAAATGGATTGAATTTTTAAAGGTAAATTTGGTATTAGTATTTTGTACGTACTTGTAAGTTTAGCTCAACCAATCCAGAGATTATAAATGCAACCCCTGCCAAAATTCCACCAACTGTAAGTCGGTGAAGAGATTTTTTAAGCAATCCCATTTTACCCAGCAGCGGATAAATTATTTTATCAAAGATTGGGATAAGCACTAAAATTAGTACCGCATTTATAATCTGAAATTTAAAAAAACATTTGTCGCCCTCAATTATTTGTTTTTTAAAATAGCTAAAAGAGCTGGATTAATTAACATTGGGTTTTGAAATGGGATTAAATAATTTTATAAGCCAATACACATATATATAGTATGCAATTATTGCTAGTAAGTAGAATTATGGTAGTAGTACCGACATCTGATCTGGTAAAATGGTCCAACCCCCCAATATTTTACCATTCATCCTGGTGGCTTGTATTGTCCAAGTAGAACCCTATGTGGTAAAGAATAAATAATGCATTTCAGAAAATGAGATATCTGATTGTGGAAGATATGTTGTTCAATCGCTGTGGAGAGCTATAAAACTTTGGAATTAAATGTGCGTGCCTTAAACTGAAAAAAGAACACACCTGCTGATCATATAGAGCCCAGAATAACGGTAACGGGAGATATAGAACCAGAATTTGTAAAAGAGCTTTAACATCCTCAACAAGCGCTACCCCAAATTCGTCTTGAGCATAATCTAACCAATGGTCTCTTTTACATCCATAGTAGGATCCACTAGACCATTTTTGAGAGAGAGCATGCTAAAAAAAGACAAGTAGTAAGGTCAACCATTATAACATTTTTGGCTTTTCATATTATTGTCTTTAACTTTTATTGTTAATCATATAGCAGTAATTGTTTACGAAATATTGATTTAATTCTCATTAAGTTAGTATTATTTTTTTAAATAAGTACTTACAAGGGAATAATGCGACATGGTTAGATTTCAAAAGCACCCATTTCAAAAAATTGGACTACTTTTAATAGCCCAGATCCAAAAATTAACTCTCAGTTTGCCCTGTTTGGCCACAGGGACAGGGACCCGCCAAAGTTTGAACAAATTCAAATTTTAAAACTTTGCCGCCCTATAACATCTAAAGTTCTTGTGCAACTTTGATAAAGTTTAAGTTTTTCTAATCCTTGGGCAATATTCTAAAAAAACAATTTCAGGATTTTTGAAAATGTCAAAATTTTTATTTTTTTCAAAAACAATTCCAGAAATATCTATTTTTGAGGTGAAAACCTCAAACCAATTAAAAACCAAATTAAAAAAAATCAAAATTTTAAAATTTTAAGAAATCCTTAAATCACTGTTTAGAATATAGCCTAATGATTAGACAAACTCAAATATCAAAGTCGGATAAAAACTGCACTAACTGCAGACGTTATTGGGCGCTAAAGATTTGAAACTTAAATTTTTTAAAACTTTGGCGGGCCACTGTGGCCAAACCACGCAAATTGCACTTAAGTTACTTCAGATCTGAGCTATTAAAAAGTAGCCCAATTTTTTAAAATGGGTCACTGTGTAATCTGGGTGTTTCATGTCGCATCATTTCCTGTAAAGCTATTTCAATTTTGCAACAATGTGCGGGATAGGATAAAGAACGACACAACTTACTGCAATACATTTTGTAACTTTTCCAATCACATTTCCGTTTGGAGGATTAATTTTGTAAAGCGAGCTTCCCATGAGAAATATAACTATAAAATTTGAAACAATATTACATGTAAAAGGTCATGAATTTTAATATCATATATGGAATATGGATACATGTACTAATAATAATTATGTTTTAATACTAATGGGAGCGTAATAACTATGGAAATGTTTTTTAAATAATTACTCTAGAGGTACTAAGAAATCGTCAATAAATGTTGTCATGGTTAAGTTTATATGGATGACAGGAAGTGGGTTAAAGGTTTTTCTAAAAATCAGGACTGTTTAACAGCATCATTTATGGAAGACCCCAAATACGTAAAAGGATATATTTTATAGGTATTTTAATAGGGAGACTACTCACCTAACGCAGTAATCATAAGAGCGGCAGGAACAGAAAATGCTAAAAAGTAACAATCACTCCCGAAACATTGTAGAGTACGAAAATATGGCGTGAGATAATTTGATATTAAACTTCCGGCATTGATTGCAAAGTAAAATACGGAGAAAAAGGATGCGAGTTGAAGGGCTTGCTCTGGTAGAGTAAATTGATCTCCTCCGAATGCAGAAACGCATGGTTTGATTCCTCCCGTTCCAATTGCAATTAGAAGCAAACCTACCATGCTCACCCATCTGTTGGAAATATTCACCATAATTGTAAGTAACAAAACATAATTGAAAATGTTGAACAGGTATCCGATATTATATCAAAATATCAATAAAGGACTAGGCTAGGCAGAGTTAGTGTGGAAAAATGAATCCCCATTAGATTTTGCCTAAATTATAATAAAATGTAGTAAATTTGATGCCTAACAACTTTCTTAAAGACATTTTCTGCAAGATAAAAATTTGACCCCACAATGCAATGTTGGGTCAAAGGGCAAATATCAAGTCACTTTTTACTTCCAGAAAATGATCGTAAGCGGTAAAAAATTTTCTGCTAATTAACGTTGTGGGCTTTGAATTTTTGACCCTATTTTTGGGCCAACATCAACAATTAACCCATAATACCGTCAACAGTTAGTTTTTTTGCCAGACCAAAGACAACAACGTTAATCAACAGAAAATTTCACCCCGCTTACGATCATTTTCTGGAAGTAAAACGTGACCTAATGTTTGACCTTTGACCCAACATTACATTGTAGGGTCAACTTTTTATCTTTCAGAAAAGTGCCTTTAGGAAAGTTGTTCAGCCTTAAAACTACATTTTATGTTAATTTCGGCAAAATCTAACGGAGATTCATTTTTCCAGACTAAATGTGTCTAGTCCTTTTTATATGATATCATTGAAGGGTCGTCCACAAAATGACGTCATGGGTATAGGGTCAATGAATCGTGATGAGCAAATGACATCCTGTGTTAAAGATTTCCATTAGCACAATGCATTGTGCTAATGGATTTTAGATCATTCCAATTATCTAAATTTAATGTCAATGATCAAATTTTGATGATGGGAGGGGTGAGTTTTGAATGACGTCATTTGTGAATATTTCCTCATTAGTTAAAAGGGAATTTCAATTCAAATCAACAGAGCTAAAATTTGTATTATTACAGTGCATGACCCCCTCCTGCAAGAGGTGTAGCAGAAAGCGACAAAACTATGTTTCCGGTAGCATAGACGATCGACAGGTAGAATATTGTCCTGAATAAAATTAATAGAAACACATCATTATTAGATTTTAAATTTCATAAATGTTGTTGCGTTCCCTCCGCAGGACGGGCAGCATTTTCTAGTTATATAGTATATTGCCCATTTCTTCTCTTGTTTGGTGATCAAAATAAAATCACTTACTTAAACTTCCCTAGGAAAGAATCAGCCAGCATAGCACCCAAAAGAGGGAAGAAATAACACAACATCCCAAATGCATGGTAAGCTTGCGTAGCACCACTTTCCGTGAATTTTAAAACGCTTATAAAGAAAAGAGTGAGTACGTCTGTAGAATTGAAAATTATAATGAATAATTACTATATATCGCCTATATATTACTATATTATATGAAGAATGAAGAACCAAATTGACCCATTTCCAATTTATACAAAAATTAAAATCAGCTATTTCAAAAAAAAAATACAGTAAATAAGATACTCACATGCTTATAACTTATACATTATTACGAGTTTCTAAAATGATCAAATTGTTATATTCACATGTTTTTGAAAAGTTCGAAATGTTCTATTTAAGTGTTTTTAGAAAGTTCAAAATGTCCTATTTACATGTTTTTAAAAAGTGCAAAATATTATTTTTACTTGCTTTTTAAAAAATGCTCAAGGTTTTATTCAACATGTTTTGATGAATATGATGTTGTAATTTTTTCTGTAGATAGCGCATTTTATTTGAAATTAAAAATGAATATTGGTCATTTTTGTTCTTCACAGATGAAATATATAATTATAGTACATTTAAATACTATGTAACTGTTAATAAGAGTTATAGTTTACTTACTCTTCATTCCATAGTAGGAGAACCGTTCGCAAAATTCATTGCTCACAATAAAAAAGACTGACTTGGGGTACGGTATCTGTATCTGAAAAAGAAAAAATGAATAGTGAAAAATAATTAGTTCACACAGGACTTTTCGAAAGGAATTTTAACGCCTATCTAATTATCTACTTAATACCAATTAGCATACATACACGCAGTCTATTGACAAACCCCGTTGCTTTAAGGCCAGCAGTGTATTTTTTTAAATAAATAATTGATGTATTAAATAAAAAATTTCCCACATATATACCTCTGAGCTAGTCGCCGCCATGTTTTGAACCATTTTGACAGATTATTCGATCCTATAACTTGTGTCAAAAGGGTCTGACTTCTGATTGGAAAATGACACACGTTTTAAATTATTTATTAAGAGATAAAAATAAAAAATAATATCAGTAATATAATACAATTAAAATTAGCTGGTTCCTGTCTTCTGTATAATGTTATAGCAAAACCCTATATGTATTGTGTGTAATATTTGTCAAAAAATTGTTATTTGGGATTGTACCAGTTTAAAGCTGGCCGACACGGCGCTTAGTAATTTGCACCAGCCTAAGAATCTAAATGCATTTAAAAGTGAATCTGCAATTCAATAAATACTTTAAATCTTTCTTATCTACTACGTCATACTTTTCTTGAGAAATGGTCTGACGGAGATTCACTCACTTTCAGAATAGATGAAGATGAGTTAATGATAAATATGTATGTAGGTTATCAGTCACCGCCACCGCCGTTGCCCACATACATGATGCATGATACTGATGATACAGGTTTTTGAATCAACATTATCACATTAACACCGTCTTAGAGCCCAAAGCCATACAGAATGCACTCGGAAACACTGACCATGTATGCCATAACTTAAGGAAATAACTTGAAGCATTCCATGCACTTTTCTGCAATCAGGAAACGCATACGGATGAATATGAAAACAAAACTGGATCTTTTTTAGTATGTGGAATGTGGTTTAAAGCATAAATTAATGCTTTTGTATTGATGCAATAAAAATAAAACTTACATAGTATATTGAATATATTTTGAATGCAGTTTTCCTACTAGGTAAGCCTCTTGTATTTTGTACATATCGTCTGTGAAGAACCAAAATTACCTAATACCCAATTTAAGCTAGAATCAAAATGTGTTACGTCATTAAAACAAAATGAGAAACATGCTTGCAATGTTAATTACGAGTTTTTGAAGAATAAAATGTTCTATTTACACGTTTTTGAAAAGTGCAAAATGTTCTATTTACATGTTTTTGAAAAGTGCATAATGTTCTATTTACACGTTTTTGAAAAGTGCAAAATGTTCTATTGACATGCTTTTGAAAAGTTCAAAATGTTCTATTTACATGTTTTTGAAAAGTGCATAATGTTCTATTTACACGTTTTTGAAAAGTGCAAAATATTCTATTTACATGTTTTTGAAAAGTGCATAATGTTCTATTTACATGTCTTTGAAAAGTGCAAAATATTCTATTTACATGTTTTTGAAAAGTGCATAATGTTCTATTTACATGTTTTTGAAAAGTGCAAAATATTCTACTTACATGTTTTTGAAAAGTGCAAAATATTCTATTTACATGTTTTTGAAAAGTGCATAATGTTCTATTTTAATGCTTTCAAGTCATGTTTCAATATTTTTGTAGATGTGAATATTGTTTTAGCTACAAGCGGATATGGGTCATTTCAGTTCTTCTTACATGATATCAAATTTAAAAGGCTTTCCATTGATCCTTTAGTTGTAATAACAGAAACCGATTTTACAATATTTGTAATGGAAATAAGGTAAAGTGGTCAAGAACGGGTTTCGTGAGTATTTAACCAGGTGGGTGGAAACAACTTTTTATTTTAAGATGGAGCTCAAACTTTATATGGGTACATTATTATACAACGGGAATGTACAGTACGACCTTCCTTATACCTATCTACGGTAATAACGGTAATATTCTAATGTATCAGCAGAAAGACCTTTCTTATCGTTAGTTTCAGGTCTTAATGTTAATAATGTATCTTTGCCTCTTCATTATATCCTATATGTGGATACCTACCTTTATAATTATTAGTGTGTCGCTTCTTGGAAAAGATTTGATTTCAATTTCAATCCATTTTAAAAACAATGTAGTATGGATGAGTATGGGATTAGGTGTAGTGCTGCATAATATTAGGTATATAAAAATCCGGTAAATTATGTAGATAGGTAGGAATAAGACATGGGAGAGTAGCCACAAGGTGCAGGTGTTTGTACGTGGACAGGGCCGGATATTGCGGCCAACCCAGGCAGCCCCTACTACTTGAATTTTAAAGAAAAGATGAAAAGGAACATTTTGCGCTTTTCAAAAATATGTAAAAAAAATATTTGGACATTTCCAAAACATGCAAAATAAATTATTTTGTACATCTTAAAAAACATATAAATAAAACATTTTCTACGTTTCTCAAAACATGTAAATAGAAGATTTTTAATTTTTATAAATCAAGTAAATAGAAAATGTTTCACTTTTTTAAAACATGTAAATATACCATTTTTGCTTCACCAAGAAAACAACCATTAAATTTAAAATTGTGATTTTTGTATAGAGACAAATTGCTGCCTAAAAGCAATTGCTTCGTCCAGTCCTGTACACGTGGATCTGCCGTGACATTGGACGACAAGTAAATTATTACATATGTATGTAAAATCTAAATAAAATAAACGATCTAACATTCTCAAGATATATACTAGTTTTCCGTATCGACTAACTCACTATCCGCTATAGTTGACAGTTGACAGTTGACATAAAAGATAAATCGAACTTTCCCCTTCTAAAATCTAAAAACAATCAACAATTAACCCTTAATTAATAATTTTTCTAAGAAAAATTGAAACGCATATTAAACTTTCCCTCTTAATTACCATAGTTGATTAGTATAATTAAAAAAAATTCCCTGAATATATTTTAATAAACTTTTTAAATCAAAACTATATAGGATCTGTAACAGAAAATAATGGCCCATATTCTGTTTCAGTATTGAAAATTTTAATACTTCTAAAGCAAGTTTTGTTGTCTGTGCGGATATTTTCGTATGCATTAATTGTCAATTGGGGATCGTCCATAAATGATTTAATGGATGAAATGGAGATTCTGTGATACACCCACCCACCCTAACAATAGCATTACATCTATTTTAACATTGCCTTAAATAGTGAGATTTTTTAGACCCACCCACGTAGATGACTACATCATTTATGGACGATTCATTTTTTGCTAATATATTTTTTGGTGTACTGCATACAAAGTAGTAGTACTACTTATGAAGGGTATGGACCCTTGATGCATAGAGAATGTCGCGCGAATTTACAAACATTCAAAATCGACACTTTTACTTCTTTCTTTTGAGTTTATTAGACAAACTGTTGACTTATACCATCAGTTGTCAGCTAAAACCTGACTGAACAGCCGGCGTAAAACTAATTAGCAGTTGTATGTACAGCGTAATTTATTAATTTTTGCACGAAATTAATTACGTTTTGTATTAAAAGTCCCATTTTATATTTTGTAATATTTTTGCCTCAATATTTTTATTTATGCTAAATCATTAGCTATGGAAGTGATACTTTGCCACATCTGTGGAATAACACTCCCGTCGAAATCAAAACCAGCATTTGAAATACATCTTCTAGAAACCCACAGAAAGGAAGTGGATCCTCCGTTAAATAGTTGTGTTAAAATTTTCAACTGCCCCGATTGCAATTATTCAACAAACAACAGTGGAAATTACTGGAAACACGTTGTAGTTCATTCTGATTTAAGAAAATTCCAGTGTTCCTTCTGTGACAAGACATTTAAAAGAAAGAATCAGCTGTACACACATTTCCATAGTCACACTAAGGAAAAACCATTATTTTGTAAGAATGAACAGTGTGAGTATTCTTGTTCGGATTATACAGTAATGAAGCGTCATGTGGAGAAAGAACATCCCTCACCTCAAACAGAAGCAAAGAAGGCCCGTGAAAGTGAAGACAAAATGTGTGCTCTGTGCGGTTTTAAGGCACAATTTTCCGCCTACGATCTTAAAAGTCATATGAGAACTCACACAGGGGAACAATTATGGGCTTGTTATTTGTGCCCGTATAAAACTGGGTTTTCCGGAGCTCTCCAGCGACATGTTCGAACTCACACTGGGTTGAAACCTTACGCTTGCAAAATGTGCCCCTATAAATCTGCAACCTCATCTCATCTGAAGAGGCATCAAAAGAAACATTTAAGAAGTAATTAATTATTTATTACCCCACCGCGGAGGATACGAAACGTGTGTAAGTGTTGATCAATGCTCAAATGAAAGAATTACAAATTATAAAGCAAATAATATTTTTATTTATGTACTATTGACCGTATTCGTAAGTCACTATTTTGAACTTGTACCAAGTATTTATAATGTCGTTAGTATTATTTTTATTTCTTTATTCTGAAAAGCCGACTGTATTTTAATTCGCATCGTTTTCAAATCCTTCAAAGAATTGATGCGGATTGAAAATTGAAAGGCGTGTAACGTGTACACTTTCTAAGAAATTAAATAATATGTGTAGGTACTTTGTGATTCATATCGTCTATGAAGAACCAAAATGGCCCATTTCCAATTTATGTTAGAATTAAAATCAGCTATATAAACAAAAACAGTAAATAAGATACATGCTTAAAATGCTAATCACGAGTTAAAATGAGCAAATTGGTTACATGATTTTAAAATGGCAACATTGTTTTATTTATTTGTTTTTTAAAATTGCAAAACATTCTACATATTATTTACATGCATTTTAAAAAGTGCAAAAATTTATATTTACATATATTTAAAAATTGAAAAATATTCTATTTACATGTTTCTTGAAAAATGCACAAGGTCCTATTAACATGCTTTATGATAAACATGCTAATTTAATTTCGCCTGTAGATAGTGCATTTTGTTTGACACTACAAATGGATATGGGTAATTTTGGTTCTTTATAGACGATATGTATCTTATATATGTGAAAGTATTTAACAATTATGTCTTTCAAAGCGTTTGCACCCAACATTTGGACTGCATAGCTCTTCCATGTATAGTACCTGCTACAAAAAGTTTAAATTCTTAATATACACTTTTTGTATTTTGTCACAACATACCTCGGTGTCCTTATATATTGAAATTTTCCTTATATGCGCAGTAAGAACTATACGTAGGTACATTTCTAAGAAAACTAGAAAGCTTTAGAGAAAGTAAAGAAGATGTGTTTACACGCTCGCTTTTTGACGTAGGTAATTGGAACGTTTAATCAAGGTTGAAGCATTTCTTAACCTTTTAACTATTTTTATAAGTTAATCATTCGTGTAGCGTACTGCATGGACGAATATCTGTTATGTTATACAATACATTTCATTTTGAAAAAATTAGTTCATTAAATTAGGTCTTAAAAATGATGTTTTCTTCAAATTTTTTCAAAACAATGAATTTTTTGAATTTTTGAAAAATCCGGAAATCACTGTTTAGAAAATAGCCTTAACGATGTAGAACATCAATTTTTGTCTAAATCGATTGAGAACTGTAGAAGTTACTGGGCGGCAAAAATTTTAAAATTTGAATTGTTTTAAACTTTGACTGTGACCAAACCACCAAACAACGCATAATGCATTTGAAGTTACTTTTACTTAAAAGTAATCTGATTTTTGTGGACATGAATTTTTGAAATTGGCGGGTACCATGTGAAACTATTAATTATGTTTGTGTAGGGTTAGTGTTTTTGTTTTTGTTGCGAGGTCAGGATCAGTGGGCTGGGCTGCAGTTGAAAGTGAGATTGACGTCGATTGAAGTTAAACGCGTGTAACGTGTACGTATTCTTAGAAATTGTATATGTACATTAATGGTGATGCCTAATATGTATCTTATAAAATAAAAGTAAAAGTAGTCAACAGTCAACAAGATTTTCCATTTGAAAGCGTACTACTAACTACTCACTAGCAAACACATACAGGTTAAGTAATAATAATGCTACGGTGCGGTACACACAATTTGGAAACAAGTTCAAGTATGCCAAATGCGTAGCATATGTACCTACACACAGCCAACGCCGCGACCAATGAATGCGTCACATTTGCAAATTGTAACATATATCGCCTGTGAAAAACCAAAATGAGCTAAATCCATTTTTGGCTAAACAAAAACCAAATTCACTTTCTACAAAGAATTAAAATATTATGATTTTGCAAGCTTGCAATTAAAAAAATTTGCACTTCTGGAAAAAAAGTAAATAGAGCACTATGCACCTTTCAAAAACAAGAATATATTCCACAATTTCTAAAAACATATAAATAAGAATATTTTGCACCTTTTGGAAAACATGTAATTATAATAATTTGCACTTTTCAAATAAATGTAAATAAAACATTTTGAACTTTTTGAAAACATGTACGTAGAATAATTTTCACTTTTCAAAAAAATGTAAATAGAACATTTCACAGTTTTAAAAAATTCGTAACTTACATTTTACGTTTTTCTAATTTTGTTTCTCGTGATATTTTGTTGATATAGCTCCTTTAAATACTATGATGAATTTGATATAGGTCGTTTTGTTTTTACCACCCACGATATTTAACACAAAAAAAAACACATTTTTCATCCTGACATCTAGTTAGCAATTAAATAATCAAATGTATTTGTACAATTTACTAGAACTACGTTTGTCAACTTTGGTAATAAGGGAGCCGGACATAAAGAAAACCTAATAAACGGGAACGGGACCAATATGAATTATTTATTGGTTGGCCAGCTATAGCTATATTATATTAGTTTTAATTTTTCTTGACCATGTGAGATGCGCTCAATATGTACATTCAAAAAATTAACATTTAAAATTCAATTCTGTTATTATTAATTATTTCAAATACAGATTTTTATTTATTTGACAAGGGCTTTGATAAGAATTAATAATATTTTATTCTGTTCACAACGCTAATTCTTAAGTTTTAAGAATTATTTTCGAAACAATTTTGGATTTATGAGACTTTTTTAGTACCTTGCGTACAGCTCAAATTATTGCTAATTGTACATTAAATATCTTTGTTTTAACACTGACTTTGAGATAGATTTTAGAAGCTGCTACCGTTAATGTTTTTTGGAGAAAGCATGGCTCTAATTTACAGAATATCTAATTTGTAATTAATTTTAAAATGAACTTGACACATAGTTTTTTTCAATTGGGTGATAGTTATGATATGCATGTGGAAAGAGCTAGCATAAATTATTGGCAGACTTAATTGCTAATTTAATTTTTAATGTCATGCATAAAAAGTAATACTTATGAAGGGTATGGACCCTTAGTGCATAGAAAATATCGCGCGAATTTAAAAAAAATCTAATTTGACACTTTTACTAGTTATAGTAATTCCTACCTATCTACATATAATTTACGGGAATTTTGAAAATCTTTCAATACTGGACCAATTTCATCGAGCCATATATCATTGGAAAGCTAATCACCAGTAGAATTCAAATAACGGAACGGGCCTCCATTATAACAAAACGTTTTCAAAATAACGGTCATTTAATTTTTAATTGCCGCCAAAAATGTGTTGTATGGGTCACAATCAAAAAACACAAAAAATGGTGTCTGCTTATTTTTGAAGAGCTTTCCAATGATATATCACTCGACACAATCCGTTAACTTTTTTTAATTTGCAATTATGTTATTTAAAAACCATTTAAAAACTAATAACGATCGTGCTTCCACACCATGTTCATTATCTTTGCCTAATTGTTAGCTTTCCAAATATATATCACTTTAGGGTTCCTTTATTGAGTAACCGGTCGAAATCTTAACTTTTAACACAATATATTAATTATTGGCGGGAAATTCAAAAATTTGAATTTTGAACTTTTGATTGTATTACACAAGTTGATTATAAATAAGATAGATAAAATAACCAAAAACACATTGTGCGGCTTAATTGCTTCTTTTAATTTAAAACATGTAAATTGAAGCTAAAATTTGGCGGCAAATTCAAAATGCTTAATTTTGTTGTTAAGGCTGCCATAAAACAAGGGCTTAAGCCCTTGTTTTTAGGTATTATAGTTTTACTTCTTTCTTTTTATTAGTAATTATTATTTTCATTTATTTATTCTAAATAGTCCACTGTATCAAAATACGCATTATTTTTAATTACAAAAATTAATTAATGGTATTACACAGTTCAAGTATGTCGTTAATTTCGCAACAATTGTACTGTATGCAATTTAATCGCAAATCAATTAAATAAATCTAACAAAAAGTGATATATTTCCGTGCTGTACAATATAACTTTTAAAAACTTCATTGTATGAAAAAATAGTTTAATATTGTACTTGTAAGTGTAGCTAAACTCTGTGCTTACTGTGTAATTAGTGTCCCTATAAAAGCGGATATTAGCAGAATAAAAGTAATGATAGTATATACCTAGATATGCAAAGTAGTAGATAGGGTAAATTGCATCTGCAATAATTATTGCATCATGCAAAAACTACTAATTAATAATTTATCACTAAAAAATCATCACTCTGAACATCTAATTTATGTCTGGATCTCAACAGGAGCAGAGTGGCGCAGTGGAAGCGTGCTGGGCCCATAACCCAGAGGTCCGTGGATCGAAACCACGCTCTGCTATCTATTTTTGCTCATCTTTTGCTATTTTTTTTTGTCCAAGACGCTTCAGGAGCACCTTAATATGAACCTGTTTACATTTCGTGTGGACAATGTGTATCATTTTTTAAATTTTTTAAAGGGTATTTAATAAATATTTAAAGATACATTTACTTAACAAATGCATACAATACAAAATTTAGCATGCATACAGTTATACTGGCTTACCTTGGTCATCCCTTCCTAATAATGTATAGGAAATATTTACTTATCCTCAAAATAACTTTTAACAGCCCAAAATATTCCACGTCCACTCTTTGCTTCTACATTGTAGATAGCACGATAGATAAATTATAAAATTATCATTTTCAGCTACAATAACAAAGTCGCGGCCGATAGCGAAGACGTCTCTAGTGGTATCGGTATCTGGAACATAGCATTGCGTGTGTAGTACTGTAGTATATAGTATCTATTATCTCAAATACCTAGTGAAATATTGAACGAGCACCAATTAGCACCTGCCTACATTGAGCGTCAAGAAGATCTTTATTTGTGTATACAAATACACTCGATTAGTGTAACAAAATTATATTTGACATGTTATGTGATAGTCAATTATTGAAATGGCAAATGGCTTTGCATTCAGGAAAAATACAATATGCTATAATCTATAATACTAAATTCAGTGCATCTTAAAGTTGCAAGTTCACTGTACTGTAAACTGTCAACTCTTAAAGTAGGGAAGGGAATACTCAAAAGGCAAAATTTTGTAATGTGTATTCACCGTTAATATGTATTTAATTAGATCACAAAATGATAAAATCACGTACGGTATCATGTATTTACAGGATATTCATAAAAAATAGGATTAAAATTTACTACGTATAGCCCCATAAAGCTCACGATTTTTCCGCATAGCTCCCAGCTTCGTTGCTATATATATATATATATCCTAAAAATAAGCCCTCAAAAAAATTATTTTTTATAACTCGTTGCAATTTACTTAACCCGGCATCTACTTTAGATCTGATTGAGGGTGGAAAATTTAGTAAAATCTGATTGATGGTGGAAACTTTAGTTTGGAATTTCCAATAAATTAACAATTTAAACTTGAGTCATATAAAAATACATGCGTTATCGAATTCTGTATTTTTCCCTCAACATTACTACTGGGATTCGATTCAGATTACGCTTTGGTGCTGTTCATATAGAGAAGCGTCTTCAAAATTGACGTAAGCATTGTTGTGGTTGAGGTCATATAAATTATTGCGTGTTGTGTGATTGATACAGTTATCAAATTGCATGTATAGTATAATAAGGGATCGTTCATAAATGATGTCAGTGAGGAAGGGTTCCGTTTTGTTCCAGTCATGTATTAGTAATTTTAGTATGCAATGCAGAACCAGATAATGCGGCCAGGACAGGCAGTCCCCGTCCCCGCTGCTTGAATTAGTTGAATTAAAAAAAAACATGTAAATGGAACATTTTGCTTTGCAGTTTTCAAAAATATATAAAACGAATACTCTAAATTTTCAAAAACATGCAAATAAAGTTTGTTATACATTTTAAAATTATGCAAATAAATTATTTTGTACATTTTAAAAACATGCAAATGATTTTTTTTGTAAATTTTAAAAACATGCAAATAAATTTTTTTGTACCTACATTTCAAAAACATGCAAATAAATTTTTTTGTACCTACATTTCAAAAACATGCAAATAAATTTTTTTGTACCTACATTTCAAAAACATGCAAATAAATTTTTTTGTACCTACATTTCAAAAACATGCAAATAAATTTTTTTGTACCTACATTTCAAAAACATGCAAATAAATTTTTTTGTACCTACATTTCAAAAACATGCAAATAAATTTTTTTGTACCTACATTTCAAAAACATGCAAATAAATTTTTTTGTACCTACATTTCAAAAACATGCAAATTAAATATTTAGCAATTTTTGCAAAACATGTAAATAGAACATTTTAGTCTTTTTTGAAACAAGTTAGGTTTTACCGAAGAAAACTATCAATAAAATCAAAATGTTGGTTTCTGTATGAAAACAAATTGCTGCCCAAAAGCAAATCCTTCGTGATGCAATGCTAATAATGTTAATGTTATTTTAACGGGATAGGTGGGTCCTAAAAAATTGACAATTTGAATGACATCATTCATGGACCATCCCCAATACTTAATTTACTCATGAATTTATCGTAGAACATAACTGAACTTCAAACTCAAGCTTCAATATAACCTTTATATCTATTGCATTGGTTGATCTGATGTTTTAAATCACCATAAAATTGAAAGTGAAATCGTTAAAACGAGCGCGGGTGACGATTATTCGAGATAATTCGATAGTTGTGCGAAGACGGTTATAGCTAAGAGAATAATACTTAAGTGCAGTAGTGATTTCAAAGTCATTTAACAGTATGTAGATATTGCTTTTTAAAAATGATAGACTAATCCGATCGGAAGCATTTTATTATCATAGCTCAATGATTACAAGTCCGTCTAAAAGATAATTTCCTACAGATTTTCTATAGTATATAAGTCACAGTTCATTCTTACTGCCATTCATTACAAACAGCTGTCCAACAATAACCACAACAACAAGCAAAGTTTCAATTAAAAAACTTGAATTTAGCAAAGATCTCCAATTTAACAAAACTTTAAGTTCACAATGTCGAATTTCTTTGATTTTCAAGTTATCCTGGTTGTTCTATTTGCCCTCATCTTTTCATTACACACAATAGACGGAGGTAATTAATTCGAGTTCCTTACCTGCTAATAGTTTTACGCACTCACTAAATTTGAACGACTTTATAAATAATCACAAATAGAAATAATAAAATAGGTACAGTATATATAATTGATTGTGAAATTGTGTATCATTTACAGCCAAATGTGTCTACTACGGATCACCATCTGAAACTGGGGAGCAGACGGCGAACGAAGAGAATTTTAACCCCAATGGAATGACCTGTGCAGCCCTGTCACATTTGCCCTTTGGAACGGTCATTAAGGTGACGAATCAAATCACTGGAAGGTCAATTCAAGTCCGAGTCAATGATCGCTTTGGTGACCCACCCACGGAAGACACACTTGATCTTACTTATGGAGCATTTGGGCAACTTGCAGACCATGACGATGGTGTCTTTCCCTGTAGCTATATGGTATTTAATGAAGAGGAAATTAGCTATTCAACAATTAATTAATTAATTAGTTAATAATAATTTAATTGTGCATATAATTAATTATAATTTATTAGTATTCTAGTGCCTGTAATGTGGCTTCTCAGTTTTATAATCTCTAACGTTAGCCGGTTCACTCGGCTTCGACTTTGTACAATTTTGTATGTGTCTATGTTGTATTTATGAACAGCGCATGAATGTACATAGTAAGTGTAGTAAAAATATATGTATATAACTCAACACAAAAGTATTATCCTTGTATGTACACCTATGGGTGTAAGTATAATAATTGCGAATAAATAAATAGTTTATACATATTTACAGCTTTATTGTTAATTGGCAGTTAATTTTTATGATTACCTACATAAAGCATTTTTATTGTAGATTATTAAGAAAATTACAGTTATTTTAATTATTTAATTGTTTAAATAATCAAAGCTTATACAACTTTCTGCATAGTTGTGTGATACCGCAAAAATTTGAATTCTTGGTAGGGGTTGAATAAGAAACTGGAGTAAAATTAATTTTAATCACACAAGAATATTCAAATCTTAGACACAGTTTTGTTGATCAACTGAAAGTGAGAGTCCATCTGGACAAGCACACGTTGTCGCGGAGACAGACCCGTTACTGGCAGGAGAAGGAACTGGGAAACAAAAATGGGAACAGCGCTCAATCCGCTTTAAGCACAAGTTTTCCCCCTCAGGCTGCAGAGTCGCTTCGTAAATCTTTAAATCGTAGGATACAGTTGCCTATAAAATGACACATTTTATTAGACAACATATTGAAACAGTAATTTCACAATGAACAAATAATTAAAGCAAGTTTTATACCTAGGTATATTAATAAAACTGATAGACATATGAGACAAATTAAAGCTCGATAAATTAGCTCACAAATTTGTAAATCTTGGTCAACTCTTCCCCATTGCATTTGTTAACTTTGTAGATTGTTTTACTGTACCATTCATTGAAATAGACGAATTTATCAAATGTTGCAATTTTCCAAATTGCACTGTCAGAAAATTGGGAAGGAGTTGTTGTAAAAATAAATTTTTGATCTGAACCATCAAAATTTGATGACCAGATGGAACTGGGATCCATTCCTTGTGACCAGTAGAGTCGACTGTCCAAGTAATCAACAACAAGGCTCCAAGGATGTCTATTCTTTAGTGTGAGAATAACTTCTCGTTGTGTTCCATCCATTGCCGCTCGTTCAATACGTTCATTTTCTTCGTCGGTCCAGTACATCCATCTGGTGAATTAAAAATTGATAAAATATTCATAATTTAGAGCATACATTATGAATGTAGTAATGTCCTGTCTTTTAAATTACATTTAATTTAATTTACCTGTGATTTATTAGCTCAAGTATAATCCACGTTGAGTACAAAATAAAGTATTTACCAACATTTGGATATATATTACCCGGTTAATGGATTCACAACAATGGAAGTTGGATTTAAAAGTCCGTCCTTGATCAGAACTTTTTTCATTGTGCCGTTGAAATTAGACACACAAATTTCATTTCTTTCAGAATCCACCCAGTATACATGATCATAGACCCAATCCACAGCTAATCCTTCAATAACAGATAAGGAGTCATGAAAAATACTTTTCTTTGCAGATTCTGTATTAATTGGTACTGTGTATATTGTTTTGTCTGAACTGCTGAACCAAAATAGTGTGTGGGTTCGAAAGTTGTAGTCGGTGCCTCCACCGTTGTCTCCCATTCGTATCATTTGAGTGGTCTAGAATAGAATCCAACAAAGAGCTTTTGCTTAGTTTGCAATGGGTTTGCAAAATTTTAAATTCCGGAATCTTGTGAGCATACTCAGGAACTACCCATACAATCGCAATAATTATTAATAGCTTAGAGCGAAACAAAATTACATTTTTTCCATCCAACGAAATTATTTTCATGTCCGTTTCTAAAGAAATAATTAGTGATGCATTTCCATTTGTGTATTTGCATCTCGTGTCATCTTCCGGATCTTTGGCGAAACCATCTCGACATCTGTTACAGTTTCCAGCGTCACGTGGACGAGCACACATCCCAGGATATCCACATTTGTTCTCACCTGGAATTGAAGTTTAATGAAGTTAAATATTTTAAAGTCAAATTGAAAAGCTACAGCGTTGAATTGATATGCTGCAAAATGTAAGTTGGAATTTTCTTTGTTTTATGTTAAAAGTACTTTGGCAAACGTTTCCAGCAAATTCATGTGGACAAATGCACACGTAGCTATTTAGTCCATTGGCACAGGTGCCTCCATTTAAACAGGGCTCATGATGCTTGCAGTTATTTGTAAGTGTTGCGCAGTCTTGACCTTCGTATCCTTGTGCGCAAGCGCAGGCGTAGCTATCAATTGCGCCAACACATGTTCCTCCATTTTGACAGTGTCTTACCACTGAACAGTCTTCAGTTAAAAGCTCTGAATTGTTTAAGTAAATTTTAAATTCAATTAATTTAATTCAAGGGGTGTTTTAAATGTAAATAATGAGAAAAACTTTCGCATAATTTAACAAGCTTGAATGTTAGTATTATTCCTGACCTTATACCAAAGTTTATTTCTTACTTTTACGTTCACTAACGAGTACGCATACACAGATGGCTGCAGTTGTGAGCAGAATCGCAATCAACCCTTTTTGGTGGATCGACAGATTTTTGAGAAAGTTACAAGGGACTCTCAGCATGCTCAGCCTTGTTCCCAGTCGAATGTAAGAATTTTGGAATGCATCGTCCATTTCACGATCATATTCGTTTCTTTCACCTTGTTCACGATCTGTAAAAAATTTATAAGTTTAATTAGCGTTAATGTTTTACAATTTCGCTTGATTTTCTTGTTTGTATTTCATTTAGAAAATAGAAATGAGCTATGTGTTAACCTAGTTTGGAGATTGTCATAGTAAACAAAATGGGTTTGTTTTTTTCTAGTTTGTATTGCGAAGGCAATTTGGGGTGGAGTTAACACAAAACTTGAAAAGGCATATGATTCTTAAGCAGAAATATTTTACTGGAGACACCGTGGAGTGGAAGTTTAATTACTGATGATCAAAGGGGCGTAATTCGTTAATGAATTTCAGGGGTCTTTTATCAATAATGACGGCATTGGTTGAGTCAATCGATCTTTCTTAGGAAACTGATGACATCCTGTGGTTAAGATAAGCTATACTATATACGCAATGCTTTAGCTGACGACAAGAAGGGGGTCATATGATTATGAAAACAGAAAGTTTTAATTGACGTCATTTGTGGAAAATCACTAATCTCTGTGAGTCAGCGTCAGCCTAAAGCGAAACCTAACGCTACTGGGGACCAAGATGTTGATAGAATGTGAATCACAATGAATTTCCGGCAGTGATTCTTCCGACGTATGTAAGACCTAATTATAGATAGTCCACAAATGACGTCATCTGTTGGGGTGATAGGATCAATTTGGATAGCTATGACTTGAATTCTCATGTTAAAGATAGCCATTTGGACAATGATCGAGCTAGTAACATGAGGGTCTTAGGATCCTTAAAATGAGGAATTATTTTATGACGTCTTTTGTGGACGATCTTATATGCAGTGTTGTACCTTTTAGAGGTCCACCTGCGTGTTTTCAAGGACCTTGTGATGTAGTCGTATTATTAGAGTTTTTTGCTGCATCAAAATATATCCAAAACTGACATTACAAGGAACACAGCTTCTTTAACTTTGGACTTATGGCCGCTCAAGATTTCCCATGTTTCATATTGCTATTCTTAGTGTTTATTTATTTACGTGTTTTTAAAAAGTGAAAAGTGCAAAGTAACAATGAATTAGAAATGGTTTTAGAATTATTAAATTTCGTTTTTTGTAAACATTTCGAATTTTATAAAAATTTTAAATGAATATTCATGAGTCATTTTGTGTCTTCGCTGCGATATTGCATAATAATGTGGTAACCTACACGCTTAGAAAAAATATTGGTGAGTTTACTGCTTTACTGTTAATTTGTGACTGATTTTTATGTTACTCCGACATCAATAGCAGAAGCTGTTAACAGTGGTCAACGAGTAATTATATTAGTTAGTGATTAACCATTACTGCAGTTACAGTAGGCTTACATAAATCACTGTTAGATCAACCAACAGCTATTCCTGTTGAACAACTTTATTGATTGAAAAATAGCATTCGAACCCGATACATTCGGTTAAAGGTAACATCTTCCTTAACCACAGGACTGACACAATACGTTTAGTAATAAGCCACTAATTTAGCATACATATACAGTGACATATATGCTTCAATATGCTTACTGTAGATTTAACAAATTGGCGGTTGTTTTTTTTAACAACATCGCTGTTAAACGTGACTAAATGATTGCATCGATTCTAAACATACTGGATTATAGCTTTGTATACCTGTGTACGCAGAATTTTTCAATAGCTTAAATGACCAGGTCAAACCGATCTCAAAAGAAGAACTGAAACAGCCAACGAGTGGCACATTAAACTTCATCATTACTTAACCAATTGCAAATCCATTTCGAAATGACACAATACGGTTAAGGGTTTTTTTAAAACGTGTTTTTTTAACTTCTTTATTTTGTTGAAAAAATATCCGATGTAAGCTTAAAAACTTACCGATTAAATTATTCTTATCCTAACTGTTCGAATGGTGCAACGCTTATACACAACTGAGTAACCAGGAGTAAATTTTAAATTTATATTTGGCGGATTAATTCAAATTATCTAATTTTTTGAATGTGCCAAATGGAGTAAAAAATGACCTAAGGTTTTCAATTCTTGAATTATTAAAAACTTTGTAAAAAAAGCACAATTGCCGTTCACGTTAAACTAGCCTATCATAATGACCTCCAACCCTGACTTCTCCGTCCACTTCCGTGTTCAAACTTGACCCGTAATTATTACCCGTTTCTGTGAGATATTATTATAGTGAAATTGTATTGTATTTGTTACTACCTATCTACTTTGAGTATATAGTTATACTATATAACTATTTATATATAACTAGGCATATAGGCAATATATAGGTTAACTATTACCGGATTTTCTTTTGAACCGTTTATGGCATTTTTCGTACAGCGAAGGCTTCTAACTTACGTTACATACAGAGAGGTAATAAATATTCTGCCCGTAATATTTTGGACAAACCCAAATGACTTTATTCATCATACATATTGCTAATTTACATTGATCTTACCCTTTGAGTTCGATTTTCATATATGATTTATGGAACGGTTATTAGGGTGACGAATCAAGTCACTAGAAGGTCAATTTAAGTTCCAGGTAACGAACGCGTTGGTGACCCACCGACGGAAGACACTTGATCTTGATTACTTATCGGGCATTTGGTCAACTTGCAGACCATGACGACGGTGTCTTCCCCTGTAGCTATATGGTCTTTAATGCGGAGGAAATTGTAGCTTCTAATTAATTAATAACGTTCTATTGTATTTATAAGTTTAATTTATTAGTATTCTAGTGCCTAATAATGTGGCTTCTCAGTTTTATTTTCAGTAAAAACAGCCGGCTCATTAGGCTTTGACTTCGTACAATTTTGTATGTTTTTATGTTGTATTTATGGATAGCGTATTAATGCACAGTCAAATCCGTTTATAAGGAACGCCGCCGGACCGGCAAAATCGGTCCCTTATAGCCGGATATTTTTAAAATTGAAGCATAGGCTGGCCAACCAAATATTTTAAAACTGCCCCCTAAAGCCGTTTTCCCTTAGATCAGGATCCCTTATAAAATGATTTGATTGTACTAGGCTAAATCTCCTAATGGAACGCATCGCTGCCCTTTGTCGCATCCAATGAAAGGGTAATTGGCACAGTAATCTACCTCACCAACCGGCTGGAAGCAAAATATAAACTTACACACATCACGCACAGAGAGTATCACTAATATAGAAATTTGTTATAAAAATTTGCAAATAAAAAAACACTTATTAACGCAGACCAAAACGCATGGCCTAATTTACCTCGTCGCAACTGTTAATAGAAAATTAACGTTGGTGGGAGGGCGGGGGGGGGGGGCTAAAAAAATTAAAGTTAATTAATATTTTAGATAATCAAAGCTTTTAAGTAGAACTTTCTGCATTTTTGTGTGAATTTCAATCGCCAATAATATTCCCATCCTAGACGCAGTTTTGTTGATCACCCGAAAGTAAGAGTCCATCTGGACAAGCACACATTGTCGTGGAGACATAGCCGTTATTGGCAGAGGAAGGAACTGGGAAACAAAAATGGGAACAGTGCCCAATCAGCTTTGTGCACAAGTTTTGTCCCTCAGGCTGCAGGGTCGCTTCGTAAATCTTAAAATCTTCTAAATCAAATTTCTATGAAATTACACATTTTATTAGACCACATAATATGTGTAATATGAAATTTTCAGAGCAATTTTATACTGAAGGAACAGTTGTAGCACATTTCATACATGTATTAAACTGATAGATATACATACGGTGAATTATAGCTTAATAAATTAGCTTACGGATTCGTAAATCTTAGTAAACTCTTTCCCATTGCATTTGTTGACTCTGTACATCGTTCTACTGTACCAATCGGTGAAATAGATAAATTCATCAAATGTTGCAATTTTCAAAATTATACTACTGTCAGAAAATTGGGACGGCTTTGCTGGGAAAATTAATTTTGTATCCCAACCATTGAAATCCGATGACCAAATGGAACTGGGATCGATTCCTTGTGACCAGTACAGTCGACTGTCCACAAAATCAACTACAAGGCTCCAAGCATGTGTGCTATTTATGGTAAGAATTGCTTCCCTTCGTGATCCGTCCAGACCCGCTCTTTCAATTTGAAGTGCACCTGAGTCCGCCCAGTACATCCATCTTAAAGGTAGAAAAATAATGAAATATTTAACATTTTGTGCAGCACATAAATGTGCTGCATGCCTGTCGTGTAAATTGCCTTCAACTTAATTGACTTGTGATTTAGCTCACAAAATTATAGAATTTAGACCAACATTTAAATATTACCCGTTCAGTGGATTCACAGCAATCGAAAGTGGATTTTGAAATCCGTCGTTGAAGAGAACTTTCTTCATTGTGCCGTCAAAATTAGAAACACAAATTTCTTGTCTTCCATCGTCCACCCAGTAGAGATGCTGATGAATCCAGTCGACTGCGACTCCATCAATAGAAGATGAGGAGTCATGAAAAATACTTTTATTTGCAGATTCTGTGTTTATTGGTGCTGCGTAGATTTTCCTATCTGAGAAACTGAACCAAAATATTGTGTTGGTTCGAAAGTTGTAGTCGATGCCTCTAACGTTGTCTCTATTTTGAATCATTTGAGTGGTCTAGAATAGGAACAAACCAAGAGCTTTTGCAAATAGTTTCCAAAGGTTATTTTTCACCTTATTATTACAATGTTTTGAATTCCGAAATCTAGTGCCGCATTGCATTTCTTAATAGCTTAAGAAAACATAATTACTAACGTTTTTTCCATCCAATGAAAATATTTTCATGTTCAGTGCTGAAGAAATAATTAGAGATGCATTTCCATTCGCGTATTTGCATCTCCTGCCATCTTTCGAATCTTTGACAAAACCATCTCGACATCTTTGACAGTTTCCAGAATCACTTGAAGGAGCACACGTTCCGGGATATCTACATTTGTTTTCACCTGCAACTTAGTTTTGAGGCAGGAATTTATTTTAAAAGGAAATTAAACAGCTACATCGATGAATTGAGGTGCAGCTAATTTTAAGTTGCCATTTTCTATGTTTTATGTTTAAATTACTTTGACAAGTTTCCAGCAAATTCATGTGGGCAGATGCATACGTGGCTGTCTGTTCCATTTACGCATGTGCCTCCATTTAAACAGGGCTCATCACGCTCACAGTTATTTGTTACGATTGAGCAGTCATGTCCATCGTATCCATCTGCGCAAGCGCAGTTGTAGCTAATTATTTTGCCAACACAGGTGCCTCCATTTTGACAGTGTTTCATCGCGGAACAATCATCAGTTAAAGGCTCTGAATTGTCTAACAACCATAAACGGAAGTACCTTATTATCATGGAACTGATTCAAGAATTAAACTTTACGTAACTTCATGTAATAAAGTCCTAAAATTTTCGTTTGGTTTGACAAGCTTGAATGTTAGTATTATTCCTGACCTTATACCAAAGTTTATTTCTTACTTTTACGTTCACTAACGAGTACTCCCACACAGATGGCTGCTGTTGTGAGCACAATCGCAATCAACACTTTTTGGAGGATCGACAGATTTTGTAGAAAGTTGCAAGGGACTCTTCGCATGTTCAGCCTTGTTCCCAGTCGAATGTAAGAATTTTGAAATTCATCGTTTATTTTACGACCATTTTCGTTGTCTTCACTTTGTTCACGTTCTGGCCAAAAATAAAAAAGTAAAAGTAGCTTTAATTTTTCATTATTGCTGTTGATTATTGTTTTTGTACTATAGAATAATAGAAAGGAGGTTTTGTTTTAACCTTGTTTGGAGATGGTCATGCTAGAAATGTACAAAGTATGTAATTATGTTTTTTGTATTTAAAAAAAAACTTGTGATAGATGCCTAACAGAAAACAGAAGTGGAGAGCTGATGAAACTTAAGTAGAAATATATTACTGGAAGAACTGAACTGTGGGCGTTTAATTAATGCTCATCAAAGGGGCGTAGTTCACTTATGAAATAAAGGAGTCGTCCACAAATAATGACAGCATTAGTAGAGTTAATGAATCTCTCTTTGGAAACTGATGACATCCCGTGGTAAAAATATCCATTTACGCAGTGCCTAAGCTAGTGACAAGAAGGCGTAATACGATTACGAAATTAGAGATTTTTCCATGACGTCATTTGTGGACGATCACTAATCTCTGTGAGCCAGTCTTAACCTATAAAGCAAAGACGACGCTGCTGGGTGCAAAGAAGTTGATAGAATGTGAATCACAAGTGTCAGTTTCCGGAAGTGTCTTTGACGTTTGTATCGTAAAATCATTGAAGAACTACAGATGAGGTCATCAAAAGAGTGAATGGGTCAACTTGCATGCTAATGACATTCCATGTTCAAGATAACAATGTATGTAATGGCTAAAGTGATGACAGTGGGGGTTATGATATTATCCTAAGAATGAGGTAATTTTTGATGACATCTTTTGTGGAAGATCCTATTACGAAACCCGATCACAATAATTAAATATTACGTCAGTTTAGCTAAATTAGATCTATATGTAAATTTCATTCTGTAATAATTACGACTACACATCACGACAAGTCAGAATCTGTATGGAATGTATGGATCATAAACTGCAAAGTAATACATCATTAATGACAATTGATTCTGTACATACTTGTTCAGAGTCATGTTGCTGCTTCTTTAGAATTTAAAAAAAATAATTGACGGTACATTGAGAAATGCGTCAATTTTTCGTTTTGTTGATCACCCGAAAGAGAGAGTAAATCTGGATAAGCACACATTGTCGTGTGGACAGAACCGTTGGCGGCCTGGCGGGAGAAGCAACCGGGAAACAAAAATGGGAACCGTGCCTAATCCGCTTCGCGCACAAGTTTTCCCCCTCGGGTTGCAGAGTCGCTTCGTAAATTTTAAAATCTTCCAAATTAGATTCCTATGAATGTATTTACACATTTTATTATAAAAAATATTTTACTGCAATTTGTTTAATTAAGCGAACAGTTGTAGCACATTTCAAGCCTGTATTGATTAAACTGATAACGGGATAAATTAACGCTCAAAAAATTAGCTCACAGATTCGTAAATCTTAGTCAACTCTTTTCCATCCCATTTGTTGACTTTGTAGATCGTTTTACTATACCATTCGATGAAGTAGGCGAATTTATCAATTGTTGCAATTTTCCAAATTCCACTTTTAGAAAATTTGAACGGACTTGTCATAAAAATTAGTTTTTTATCCAAACCGTCGAAATTCGATGACCAAACGGAACTTGAATCCACTCCTTGTGACCAATACAGTCGATTGTCTACAAAGTCAACAAAAATGCTCCAAGGATGTCTAATATTAATAGAAAAAATTGCTTCTCTTCGGGATCCGTCCAGACCCGCTCGTTCAATTCGATGTGCACTTAAGTCCGTCCAGTACATCCATCTTGTAAATTGAAAAATAATTAAATATTTAAAACTTTGTGCAAGATTTAAATGTGTTACTTGCCGCTCTTATAAATTACCTTAATTTAATTTACTTGTGACTTGTGATATAGCTCAAGTTTAATCCACGGTGATTACCAAATAAGGTACATAGTTATTATTATTTGAATATTACCCGTTGAGTGGATTCACAGCAATAGAAGTTGGATTTGGAGTTCCGCTGTTAGAGAGAAGTTTCTTCATTGTGCCGTTAAAATTAGACACACAAAGTTTGTCTCTTCGTGTGTCCCCCCAGTAGACATGATTATGGATTCAATCCACAGCTAATCCTTCAATACTAGATTGGGAGTCCTGAAAAATAGTTTTCTTTTCAGAATCTACGTTTATTGCTGCTCTGTAGATAGTCTGATAGAAATTACTGCAGTTGTGAGCAGAACTGCAATCAACACTTTTTGGAAGATCGACAGATTTTTTAGACTGTTGCAAGGGACTCTCCGCATGTTCAGCCTTGTTGTTCTCAGTTGAATGTAAGAATTTTGAAATTCATCGTCTATTTCACGACCATTTTCGTTCCTTTCACTTTGTTTTGTTCACGATCTGTGTAAAAATATATTGGTAAAAGTAAAAGCTTTAAATTTTTATAATTTAGTGTTGATTATCTTGTATGTACTTCACTATAATATAAATGAGCTATGTTTTAACCTTGTATGAAGGTTGCCAAAAAATATGTTGTGTTTTTATTTGTTTTTATTCCGGGGACAATTTGTGGTAGAGCCAGCACAAAAATGGAAAAGGTCTATTTTACTTGAGTGGAAATATTTTACTGGAGACACTGTGGGCGTTTAATTCATGACGATCAAAGTGGCTACTTCTGGCACATTGTGTCTCATAGAATCTTTGTAAATCATGGGAGATCGTCATGGTTCACCCCTTAGGCCAGGTTCTCATAGGTGCGATCTTGGATCGCATGCGTCATGCGTCGTGCGATGCCGACGTGCGAACACAAAATTGGCGCGATCGTGGCAGACGCGAATTCGCATTGTGGTTCTCATGATTGTCGCAAAACACATAACTGCGAATTTCGGTATTAATTTTAATTTAGTAATAAGTGCTGCTTTAATTATTTCAATAAAATTATTTGAGCTTGTGAATTCAGTTAAAATTGTCTGTTGCTACTGACTGGAGATTCAGCTGTCATATTTAAAGCATTTGAAGGTAGTTAGCATGCTTTTTATTTCGACTTTGGGTAACGTGAGACAGTCCTACTAATTTTCAATTTAATTATTACGATTGCAGTTAAACAAATCACAATCTAACTTGTTACATTTATGAGTATTATATTACTAGTAGGATACCCTCCTAGGAGAAACAAGTATTTATAATATAGAGCGAGAGCTTGTTTCTGAATTGAAAAAACGGTCTGTCACAACACAGTAATAAAAAATTTGTTTTAGTGATTAGAAAGCAAAAACTTATTTACGGTTATTATTGAAATTCCAGTAAACATTAAATAGACTTCAGAAAGCAATACTGGCAATTTACTAATTTTTAGAACAGAAATCAAGCCGATATTTTTTCGTGGCGGATAGTCCCTACATAAAACAATAATTATTAATATTATTATTTTAAATATTATAAATAGTAGCCAAATATTGCTATTTTGGCCATGTGTCAACATAAGGACACTTTATTATGGAACTGCTGTTGCTATGTAGGTATATGTTAAGTTAGGAGTTAGTCGCGGCCCTTCAGCCTATGTTCAAACGTAAGATCATGAAGTTTCAATCCGAAAACGGGATATACCACCTCATCAATACTGCCCTCAAGGCAAGGGCTCAGCTTAGGAAGGTTGACCTAGGAGAGGTGTCCGAAGCAGACGCGATTTACATTTACAAACCTAGATGAGGAAACACTCTACAAGCTTATACAAGCTTTACCTGATGACAAAATGCCATCCCTTGAGACTTATATGCGATTCTTAGAGAATGAGGCGAAGATTATCAGCTTGACCAAGTGCTACTTAACTAACAGCTTCGTTTAGTAGCTGAAACATCGGGTCCCCCTGATTTCAAAAGAAAAACTGAGACAACCAACGACGAGTTCCACATAAACGTCGATCATCACAACAAAATTCATCCAAGTGTCTGTTGACGTCAAATTCTTTTTCCTAGATCATTCATGTTTTTTTCGAATTAGTTTTTGATTTACGAAATTCTCAATGTCAAGTTATTAAAATTCTAAAATATTACAGCAGTATGCTTGTAACTACAGAAAATACCTTGGACTTGTGTATATTTTAATTATAGTAAAAATGTACTAAAGAAATTTGAAATTTGTTTTATCACATCAAAGCAACAATAAATAATTGAAATTACAATCACCAATTATTTTGAATTAATTTGCTATTTAATTTAACTCTACGAATTCAATATGTAAGTATCACGGAGAATCACTAAGTTTTATGGTAATTAAGGGATCAGGGATATTTGTAAAACTATGTCACGGGCTACGAGTTGGATCAATGTACACAGTAATTACCAATGAAATGAAACTTAAATTTTATTTGCATAATTCAAAGTTTAAACTTAATCTTGTTTTATATTATTATTAATGTTTTACAATTTGCAATTCTATAAGTAGCTTAGTTTCAAATTGTTGCTCCTATAGTACTTAAATTTCAGACGTAGTTTTGTTGATCAGTGGAAAGGGAGAGTCCATCTGGACAAGTACACGTCGTCGTGGTGGCGAAACCGTTGCCTAAAGACGGAACCGGAAAACAAAAATGAGAACAGCGACCAATTCGCTGTGAGCAAATATTTTCACCTTTAGGCTGCAGAGTCGCATCGTAAATCTTCATTTCCGTCGAAAATGTTTCCTACAAAATGGACAACATTTATTGTGAGCAGAGAATTTTTGCATTAAACGAACAACAAAAAAATTAGCAATAATTATAATTATAATTACTAGTTGACAAATTAAAAATTAAGTTTTAAAACTCTCTCACAGATTGATACAACTTTACGATTTTTTTTCATCTGCATTTATCAACTTTGTAGATGGTATAAGTCTCAAAATCCAACAAAAAGGCGTATTCAAAAAATATAAGAATTTTCCAAAAATATGCTAAAGAAAATTGGGATCCATTCGAACTGAAAACTAGTTTTTGGTCAGAGCCGTCGAAATTTGAGGACCAAAGAGAAGTAGGTTTAATTCCTTGTGACCAGTAAAGTCGACTGTCAGCAATGTCTAAAGCCAATCCATGAGGATTCTTAATGTTTTTACTAAAAAGAACTTCTCTTCGTGATCCGTCTAGAACCGCTTTTTCAATATTTTCTTCACCTTCTTCTGTCCAGTACATCCATCTTGTGATTTGAAAAAAAAATCCCCGCTTCAAATCTACACCAAGCATATTATTTACATATGCCTTGAAATTACCTTCAAATTTCAACTTTTTGTCTTTCTTTAGTACCAAAAATATTTTAGTACGCACAACTTTAGGTGCTTAATATTTATTATTATTAGAAATTGCCAATTACCCGTTGAGTGGATCCACAGCAATTGAAAGTGGTCTTTCAAGTCCGGCGTTGAATAGAATTTTTTTCATTGAGCCATTGAAACTAGACACGCAAATTTCCTTTCGGTCAATATCCAACCAGTAGAGGTGCTCATAAATCCAATCGACAGCGATTCCGTAAATAGAAGATGAAGAATCATGAAAAATGCTTTTTTTTGCAGATTCTCCGTTTATTCCTGCAGAGTAGATTTTCTTATCTGAGTAACTGAACCAAAATAGCGTTTTGCTTCGAAAATTGTAGTCAGTGCCTCTGACGTGCCCTGTAGTTTGAGCCATTCGAGTTGCCTATAGAATTTATTTAAACAAGGAAAAAGTGTATATAGTTTACTTTGTGAATAATATATTTAATTTTAGTAATACAGCGTTTTAAATTGCTATACACAATTTTAATATCGTCTGTGAAGAATTAAAATGACCCACGCCCACATCCAATTGAAGCTAAAATAAAAATAGGTTATGTCATGAAAACAAAATGAGAAACATGTGTAAAATGTTACTTGGGTGTTTTTAAAAAATGTAAAATTTTCTATATACATACATTTTTTTGAACGGTGTAAAATTTTCTATTTACATGTTTTTGAAAAGTGTCAAATGTTCTATTTGCATTTTTCGAAAAAGCGTAAAATAATCTATTTAATATTTATTAAAAGCGCAAATTGTTCTAATTAAATGCTTTCAAGACCTATTTCAATTTTTTTGTAAATAGTGTATATTGTGTGTTTAGCTAAAAATGGATATAGGTTCGTCACAGACGATATTCAGAAATTAAATCGACAAGGAATTACAACCACGACTGTAAATAAAAGTAAAAAAAAACATTTACGTTATTTCCGTCCAATGTTAACATTCTGACACCATTGTAAGTAAGTACAAATAAGTAGCGTTGCATTTGAATGCGGATAATTGCATTGAGAGACATCATGTGGATCTTTGACGTAACCATCTCGACATTTGTGACAATTTCCAAAGTTACTTACACGATCAAAGGTTTTAAGATATCTACATTCGTTCTTGTCTGAAATATTTAAAATGTTGTAAAGAATTTCCATTGTTTAAAAATACCATTAAAAATTAATAGCAATTAATTTATAAACAGAGTGAGTTGTGATTCAGTCTTGGTATTTTATGATTTTTTTAAAAATTACTTCGACAAAATTTTCCAGAAAATGCTTCTACGCAGACGCAGCTGTAGGAGTTTAGCCCATTCACGCATGTGCCTCCATTTTGACAACGTTCACTCACTAAGCACTGATCAGCAGTTAAATTTTCTGAATTTTCTGAATAAGTGGAACTTTGCATTAATTTTTGTAACAAATTAGAGTGATGTTTCAAAAATAAAAACGTGTGAGGTTACTCACTCTTACTGACGAGGAGGCTGACACCGACACCGGCGGCTGCAGTTGTGAGCAAAATTGCAATCAAAATTTTTTGGAGGATCGAAAGGTTTTGAAAGTTGGAACAGAGCCCCATCTGCATATTCATTCTTGTTCCTAGTCGATTATTTAAATCATGAAATATATCGTTGATTATTTCTTGTCCATTTTTGCTCCCTTCACTTCTTTCAGGCTCTGTGCAAAAATATAATTAAGTAAAAGGAACGATATTGTTTTTAATTATTTCGAATGTGTTGCTACATAGTCTACGTTATTTAGAAAAATGAAACTATTTTTGCTAACCTTTGGGGATGATTGTCATTCTAGAAAATGTGCACAAGAAATTAATTGGTTCTTATTTAAACAACGAAAAACGACACGCAATTAAGTGGAGGAGCCTTCAATTACAAGTTGAAAATATTCACTAGACCCACTGATACACTAATGGTGTAGGCATTTAATTAGTGTTTATGCAAAGGGGCGTGTTAAAGTCAAAATGATCAGTGTGGGTCATTCTAATTCTACTTGAAGTGGAGACGCTGGTGACTCTGGACTGGAAACAAAGATGATAAGATATTGTCTGTGAAGAATCAAAGTAACTCATATCAAGTTTAGGCTAGCATTTAAATGACCTATCTTAAAAAATACTAACTTACAATAGATAAGATTTACTCATAAATAAATTTTTAAAATTGTGAGGATTAAAAAATTTCGATTCGTCTTTCTAAAAAGTGAAAAAAATTTTATAAAGACGTTTTTGAAAAGTGCAAAATGTTTTATTACCACGTTTTTTAAAAGTGCAAAATGTTTTATTTACACGTTTTTAAAAAGTACAAAATTTTTTATTTACATGTATTGAAAAAAAATGCAAAATGTTTTATTTACACGTATTTCAAAAAAGCAAAATTATATATTTGCAAGTTTCCGAAAAGTGCAAAATGTTTTATTTACACGTTTTTGAAAAGTGTTAAATGTTTTATGCACATGTCTTTGAGAAATGCAAAATCTTTTATTTACATGTTTTTGACAAGTGCATATTGTTTTATTTCCATCTTTCTGAAAAGTGTAGAATGTCACATGTGTTGACTATTCACAAGCTTTTTTAACACAATATTTTAATTTAATTTCGTAGATAGTTTATTTAGTGGTTAGCTAAAAAAACTGATATGTATTATTTTATTTCTACGAAGACGAAAGTAATGTGATGAGTATTGGAGAGTCATATTGTACTTGAAGGTTACTGAGCGTGAAAGTATGACGAATGACGATGTAATTAACTTGTGACGGAATTATAATCTTAACTAAACGGATATTAAGATAATTAGGTCTCTCTCAAGTACATACTATCCTTCCGTATGGCGTATTCCTTTATTCTATTCCCACAAAATGGAATACAAATCCACCGCTAAAATCTTACGTACATTTGCAGGTTTATCACCCAATTGATGGTCCATAAATGACGTCATCAAAATATCTCGATATAAAAGACATTCCTGCCATTGTCATCACCTTAACCATCGCATAAAATGTTTAAAATGGGATGTTATTAATACAAAAGAAGTCCCATTGACCCTATCGATGACGTCATTTGTGAACGATCCCCTACAATTGAGTTACACCTTCTTTTAGTCGGAAGTAGGAAGTATGCATCAAAGTGGGTGCAGGCCAGCTTCACCTTTATACGTATCACTACTTTTAAACATTTTGAGGAATTGGCTGTGCCAGAGAAGTAGTTTGACGTGTCCAGGAAGCATTTACAAATTAATGAACTATTTGCGTACGCCGTGTGCTTAACAAAAGCATTGTTCAATTCTGAAACCAGTGATTCAGGGGAGTTGCATTACTAGCATTAGAAAAATATTATTTTTAAACTTCGTGCTTCATTCTTCTTGTTTAGCTGTCAAAATGTTTTTCCAGTCTACAGTTCAGTTTTTAACCGCAGTTGCACTGGTTTCAAACTTCAAAATCGCCCAGGGCGCACTACGTCCTTCAACTTACCCAAGAATGTTGCAACTGGATCACCTCAAAATACTTTATCCCTTTCGAAATTGCATCTACGTTGTGATGACGCATGAGGCAGGGGAGGACTTGTACGCACAAATTGTTCACAAGGAGATAGCGACAGATATTGGACATTATTTGGCAGGCTCCACGCTTCAAATATTTGACAATGTGACGCTCATTTCCAGAGCATCCCAAGTAACGAAACACCGGGAAATTTGCTTTATTCAAATTTCTGCCCCTGTAAAATCCTACCGACGAGTCCACCTACACCATCCCTTTTTTCCAACGTATTTAGGACAAAATGTTGATCACACACGAGATATATTCATTGTGATGGTGAGGAACATAGAACCGTATATATTTACATATTCCCAAGACCATTTCTGTTTCTTTCCACTTAACTACATTCTTATTGAGATCCGAACGGGTGAATTTCTGCAGCTGGCAGCCCTCTGCTCGTTAGGGCCTCTCTGTCTCCAACCTCCGTTCGTTTATCATCCTGAATCTAGATGGATTTTCTACAAAAGCATTGTAGAAAGTTTTCAAAATTCCCGCTCAAACTTCTTTGGGTTCCAAATTGAGATGCCATCTGTTTTTGTGCCGGAGAAGTATTCTTTCGAAGACATCGACAGATTTACTCTGCGTGAGACACGCCTGTCCGGGAATAGTGATTTTGCCCTTGTTAAATTACTCCTTCTCCTTTCGGCAAAATTAAACTTTACACTTGTTAGAAGCGCTCAAAATGAGAAAATTCCTCGAAACGCATGCGCAGCTCAGAGAATTACACCTCGTACAACTGTTATTACGGACGGTAGAGAAGATCTGCTGAACTTGTACCCATACGTTGTCACTATTTCCGCTGCGCAGCTCTTTCTCACAAGCAAAAGTTCCGAACTGGATAATGTGCACTGGACGCACAACTTCTGCGCACCTTTTAACTGGGCCTTTTGGACGGTGGTTTCTGTGGCAGTGGGATTAGCAACGTATGCGTTACATTCTACAGCGCTGAAGGAACCTGGATTGACTTTACCACTGGGGCTCATTTTGTCCCCATTTGTGTTACAAATACCTTCATTCAGCGTTACACGGGTTTTAACCACCACGAAAGTTATGTACACTGCATGGGTCTTTATGGCACTCTTGGTAACTAACATATATTTGAGTGTCATTCAGAGTTTCAAAGTCGTCCCGCGCATATTGAGTAGTGAGATGTCCTTTGAAGAAATGTTAGAAGCCAATTATTCATTTCTAAATCCAGATTATCGAATGACAAATTTGATGAATAGTTTGGAGCAGTCTAAGTTGATCCAGCAAAGCAATAAATCCCGAAGTAGAATTGGAAACATTGCACAGCGCGTAAGAGGCGTGAATATCTCAACTGCTACCGGCTTTCGGCAAATGTTTTCACAGGACTGGAATGCAGCCCTGCTGGATCACCTTGAAGCTCAAAATTATTTGCGAATCTTGCCAAAATATTTTTCACAAGATTATTTTGTTTCAACAGAGGAACTATTTTCGTTTGGAGGTGGCTATGTCTTTGCCACTACTAATGTTGACGTTGTGGTGGCAGTTTTTCAGGATTTGATCAGCACAGGCATTCAAGATTATTGGGATAATAAAGTTGGAAATGTTATGTATTTTGATAGGCAAGCAAATGATGTAAAATTACTTTTGGCAGACGAGCCTGAAGGGTTAACATACAAACGAAATCAACAACTTGAAAAAGAGTTGGTTCCTCTCGGTTTTAATGACAGTCTCCTTTTTGGAACGTTTCACATTTTATTGATTGGGTTGTCTTGTCGACAGCGTTCATTATTTTTGTCATTAGTTGGCTACAAAACATGGTTTTAGGATGCTACCTTCAATTGTATGTTATTGACACATTTTTGAGTGTTTAGCTGGGGCTGGTGAATTTGTATTATTTCATTACATTATATCGTCTGTAGAGAACCAAAATGACCCATATCACATTTAAACTAGAATAAAATCAAGCTATGTCATAAGAACAAAATGAGGTACATGCGTAAAATGTTATTTACGAGTTTTTGAAAATTGTGAAATCTTCTATTTGCATGTTTTTTTAAAGTGCAAAACATTGTATTTACATGTTTGTGAAAAGTGCAAACTGTTGTATGTACATGCTTTTGAAAAGTCTAAAATGTTCTATTTACGTTTTTGAAAAGTCTAAAATGGTCTATTTAAATGATTTCAAGACGTATTTCAATATTTTTGTAGATAGTGTATATTGCTTCTAGCTAAAAATGGATATGGGTTATTTTGGTTCTTCACAGACGATTTTTATAGTGCAGAATAAATCGTGTAAGCTATTTATTCAATACCACATACAATTATGCATTATTTTGTGTATTAGATTTATATTACAGCCAAAAATTAAAAATTTTAACATTTTGATTATACAGTAAGTAAGGCGGAAATAGTATTGCACACGACAAAATCATAAATATTTAAAACTGTTGAGCTCTTAATAGAGTAGAATGAGCCCATCTGTAGGGAAATTTCTGGACAGGATCGAGCACAGCACGTGACCTCCTTCAGATGTGCGATCTGGTTTTCGTTAAGTAATTTTGATGTCTCCGAAATGAACTTTGAACTTCCCGCCGAACGTTGTGGAACGCCCGATTTCACTCTAGGTTGGCTCTGCCTCGGCGTTGTGGTAGCGTACGTGGTAGAAATGTCCATATCCACATCCAACAGCAATTCATTATTTTTCTGACGTCCACTTTCCATTAAAATGAGCTCATTCATTTTCGCCCCCATTGAGAGCATTCGGATTTTCTCATACTGAGAAGTTTCTTTGACAGTGGCCATCTTAGGGAAGAGAGTGAAGGTGAGGACCATCATGAGGACGGCCATGAGGGGGAAATTCATATATTTGTCAAAGGCCATGTTGTCTGCAAAGCGGAGGGTTCCAAAATTCCCCAGAATTATGTTTGTCACTATGACCACAGTCACAGAAGGAATCCAACTTTTCGAATAAGTTTCGTTAAAACGATTGCATAAGAGTTGAAGCATTCGGTATGTTTTGAGATTTGTGTGGAAACTTTGCTTCGCGGTCATTCTGAAAATAAAATATTTAAGAAGTCAAAAGAAAAATCAATCAGTACAGTGATCATAGAAATGTATATTTTAAAAAATAGGCAAAAATCACTACAGCGGACAAACCTGTACTCGAGGACCTGATTGCAGGTCATGACATGGAAAATAGCGCTGAAAATGCAGAAATAGCCCGTCATGAAGTTAGTTATAATCCGCCAATATGCGTAAGCGGCCCAAATGAGTCCAGTTGTCAGATTTCGGTAGTGTTCCGGAACATTCGAGAAGATGTACTGCTTCTTTCCAATGAAACCCTCACCCGCGACCATCAAGCACTGAAAAAAGCACTGCAACACCGTGCAGGACAAATGACTCCGGACGACAATATGCTCGGAAGTGTAGGGGAGCCTCTCTTCAGTGAAATACTCCCGCATCCGGAGACACTGATTGATGTAGTTGACCATCCTGTCCCCTTTCGTCATGGTAAAGTAGTGACAGCTCAGTATAAATGTCCAGCTGAACGTAATAAACAGAATGAGGCACCACTCCCCACGACTTACTGTTTCATCAAGCTCAGCTCTCAATAATTCCAGGAGCACTTGAACTGTTTCTCCAGCCATGGCCAGGAGCGTAAAAACAATCCATATCTTGTACTTGAAGCCGTTCCTGTCCAGATTGAAGCGCCGAATTTTTCGATCATACGTGAAGGGAACAGCGTTTGAGAAGACTCCCAGTCGGAGGTAGTACTCCATTAAATTGTAGGCTTTGGAAACACCGTCTTTTGTAAGGACGCCCTTTCTTGGTTTTCCATCTTCCTTCTTCATTTTTTTTCTTTCGTTTTTGAATCTTCAGTTTTGGACAGTATAGCTTTACAAAGTTTTATACAATTTTGAAATTTTTGTTCGCCTTATTGAACTTAAATCCACATTAATACTGTGATAGGAAATAGTAGCAATGAAGGACGAGATACCTTGCTAAACCTGTTAAATTAATTAATTGACAGAATTAATTCCATTATTTTCTTGATAACATTTTGTTATTAAAGTTGGTGATATTTTATTAAATAATAATTAAACCTTTGCTAGCATTTAGGAAATGTCTTAACTTGCATTAAAAGGCTCTTTGGAAGTTGTTTAATTGGAGTCTAATTATGAATTGTATAATTAACCACATTCAGTATTTATTATAGCGAAAATATTTTAAATGGCTAGTTATTTCTACTTTTATTTTATATATTTTCGTATATTTATTCAGCATAAAAATAAATTAAACTATACAAACACTAACAAAAGTGTCTGCAATTACCACTTAACCATTATTGAATATTAATTTTCTCGAATTAAAATACTAAAATTGCGGAAACAGAATTTCTGAAACAAGTTGCTTATTAAATATTTCAGACATATTATCTACAACAAACGACCGATGAATAAAAATTGATGGTGATTATAAAAATATTCACGCTGTAATTTATTACAAATTATTAAAATAAATGGTATCTGAATTGACTACTTTTCTCTTGAAATACCGTTAAGTAGGACAAATGACGTATACTGACTGACATGTGAGTCACTATGAGTAAATCGGCATTCAACTGGGTATGATGTGGGGAAATGAATATATACTTGAATTGCCTATAAATTAAGCTAATCGATTATACTGCTTACGTTTCTGTTTTCACAAAATTTACTAGAACACAATGTCGTCTTGTAATGAAGCAACAAAATGTAAGAAACATAAATAAGGTACATAAGGACATTCCAACTGTAATTATATGTCCCGTACCGCCTATACGTTCTATTAGTTCTAAAATTGGATATAAGTATAGACACACATATTGTGTTTAAAATGCTTGACATTTCAAAAACTTCTTAATTGTCTTTCTGTAAGTAGATGAACATGTTTAGACGGAAAGCAAACAGAATTTTAATTGGGCAGTACACGAGAGCCTATGTGTAGTATTCGTATCATTATGTGATGAAAATAGATTTAATGTGCTTATAACCTATATGTAGGTAGTGAATTACACACACGTTTAAAAACAATGAGAAAATATGATTACATAATAAGGTAGTCTTCATTTGTACTGTCTTACTTGGTATAATATCATAAGGTCGATGTAAAGGTTTGAAAATTTGCAAGTATCCATAGGTTAGACTATGAATCCAATAAGTAGAAAATGTAGATAAAAACTTTGTCCACAACTTTTAATTGCATAAAACCACTGCGTAACGTACATACATCAAATGCGTATGTACTTTAAAGTGTAATTCTTTTTCTACCCTATAACATGCTCGCCTACAGATATTCACGAGAAAGTCCCAGAAACCGATTAAAATTTCTGAATTTGCTTTGACTTGAATTTTATAGAAAATTTTATCGAAGTACCTAATTAAGTGTATCAGGTGTGGCATAAGTTAGAAGGAAGAGAACTTTAATAAAATTAGTTGGAAAATAATATACAATATTTCCTATATTTTAGAATTGTTAAAAATTTGAAAATCATTTTTTTCAAAAACATGGAAAAAAATACTTTTGAAGCCAACTTTTAAAACCAATTTTTTCGAAAGAAAAAATAAATTTTGAATTTACGTTTTACAAAACTGTCTAAGGATAATAAAAACCTTAATCTGATAATAAAGTTAAAAGCTACAGGGTGCTAAAACATCAAAATTTGAATTCTTTAAACTTTAACGGGCCACTGTTAACGAAAAACCCAAAATGCACTCGAGTTACTTTGGATCTGTGCTATGCCTAACGTGATTTTTGTAAATGAGGGTTTTAAAATTGGCGAATTACATGTGAAACCATATATTTCCTTGTAAGCAAACGTAAAACACGATTACGTACTAGGTTTAATTTTGAGCCCTAATATATTTCGTACAAAAGGAACCAATTTTTAGAGTCTAAGATAGCCTAACTAAATTGAAATCTATGAAACGACGAGACATCTTAACTTCAACATAACTTTTACAAGTTCTTCCCCTCAAAAATGTCTAATGCTTAATCTGCCTAATAGGAATTTTTCAAAATAAAAATATCGCTACTACTCTTGCACTTGAAATATGTTATAGGGATCACCCATAAATAATGTTACCTAATTTATCACAATTTTAGGACGAACTCATTCCCGCATCATTACTTTAGCATTGAAAAAGCTAGCATTAGCATGGAATTTCATCATTACATGGCTACACATATTAAATTCGCAGATTAAATCTTTTAAAATAGTTTTCTTAGAGTTATACATTAATAGGTATTTTTAAACTTACTGGAATACACATTACTTTTATTGTGCACAGACAAGCATCTTCAGTTGAAAACGCTTACTCAATTCGAGGAATGGTAAAACTTAATCGTAATAATGGTTTGTTTTATATTCGTATAATTACATTATTGTCGAAATATGTTTTCTCAGGATTGAAGATTGAAGTGTTGCCATTTTAGTAAATAAATTAAACAAATACTCGCAAATTTATTTTCTGACTATAAATATTACCTTAAATTTAATTTTCCCCATCTTTGAGAAAATATATGGTTAAATTGCAACAAGAAACGCTTCAGTACTATATTGTGTTAAATTGTACAAAAACGTCTACTTTAATACTTACAACATGGATTCCATTTCGGTATATTTCATTTCTTTAGTAAATATTTTAAATCTTTTGAGTTCCCTTTTATTGCAGACAACATGTTTAAAACTTTCAAATCCACCTGTTTTTCTTAACGTCGCCCAAATTGTTGAGAGTGACTACCTTCAAAACTGCTACATACAATTTTTAAAGTTTGAAACGACACCTGAACTTCCAAAACTCTCAGTTCCTACTGTAACCAAAATGTTTAAAAGCGACAAGTTGACACCTATGTATCCTAAAAATAATTCACTGAATTTCAGAATAAGAACAATACAATGTTATTCTCTCATTGTCCTCGTTAAAATGTGCAATTATATTACCCAACTCAAGTACACTGCTTTCCAAAATGCAACTGGATTTACTAGTATCACTCAAAAATCGAATATCTTGTTTTTTAATGAAAATACAAGGAAGTTAGAACATACTTGTGTTAGCGAACTGGTGAAGATCTCGGCTTCCTCAACACAAACGTATTTAATTACATCTGTCCTGCTTTACAAAATGGCAGTCACAAATGATACACCTGCCTATTACATCAAAGTTTATGTTGAACCGCAAAATCCGAATATTTTCAGACGCCAAGCCCAGCAACAAATAAATAGTTACTCCACCTGTACACATGCTGGTATTCATATTTCAGGAAATTGTTTCGACAACGCTTTGTATAACTACGAGCACAGCTTGGAAAGCAAACAGCAGATATATCTAGTGACAACTAAAGATTCTATGCCAATGCACAAGTACCAAGATACGCATGATCCTTTTAGTCAACATAAAAGATTGCTCTTAAGCTCAGCAACGCTCCAGTTTGTATCTTCAAGCCTAAACAATTCTAATCGTAGTCAAAAAGACAAACTAACTATATCACTGCTTTGGGATTATGTAAGCACAAGATTTGTTTTTGAAGAACACAAAAGAAAACCAATGCTTTCGTATCCTGTAGGACGGACCTTTTCATTCAAGTTTATAACAACACACAACGTTGGAAGGGATAATCAGAAGACTCAGAACCCGCTTGAAATGTTTGCAAAACCTTTTTCCTTTCCTGTATGGCTGTTTATTGTCGGTGCTATACTCTCTCTAACCAGTGTACTTTCACTCGCTGAACATAGTAAAGACACGGCCTTAGTTTTTCTAAAAAGTATTTTTCTAATTTTTGTAAGCAATTTGTTGCTTGTAATTGCATCCCTCGGGGAACAGCCTGTGTATTAGTTGACTTTGTAAAATATCAAGAATATTTCTGCTAAGCGTATGAGCGAAGGACTTGTCACCCTGAGGCTCTTCATGGCAACCGTTTTGGCAAATGGCTACAGAGGTTTTCTCAGGTCAGACCTAACAATTCCTTACCCACATAAAACTAATTGGACATCAATTTTGGAGCTGACAAGCTTTACATATTTTGCTTTTGTAAGCGACAACATGTGCGATATTGTTACCAATAAAACCATAGTGGTCGTCAATTGCCATAAACTAAAATTCAGAAACAAGAACCATGGCCTACTAACAATTGATTTAGGAGCTAAATAATGCTACTCGGATTATTCTGAGTGTAAATTTTATGCTAAGTGTACATCAATGTTTGAACGTCCTGTGCAGCAGTTAAATTCTAGCAACATGCGTTCGTATTTTAATGGACACTGTAAAACAATCAGAGCATATCACAGTTGTATTATTATTATGTGTGTATTTATACAGCTGGTTCTTCACCTCAAGAATATTACCTACTGTTTTTTCATACAACTTTGCTATGTGAACCACTAGGATAAGGTGCGAGTGTATAGCACACTTGACCAGGTATAGTGGTTCATGTTTCTTTGCTCTAGTTCAACTAGTATACTGATATAGTCTACATACTGACGTACTCCTGGAAAGAGATATATTTATACTGGTTTACACCAGGTACCATGGAATGTATTTTCCGGCTGACCGAGGAAAGGAAGACAGAGTAGAACGAAACAGGTACAGCGTTCTCAGGACTGCAACTGCTTCGCATTCATTCCGCTACAACCCGCCAGCAGTCACTCCTGACGAGAGCGGACAGGTGGCGACGGCCTGTAGTGGACAAGGAAGAGAGGAACTTCGAGATGAATCTTGAGCCTATACATTTGAATGTACAGTGTTCAGGCATGTAGTACACTACTATTAAGCTGACTTGTATCTCTGTCTCAGGTAGAAACTACTACCACAGATAAATACAACCAGCACCTAAACACTTTAGACTCTCACACCCACCCCGTTCAACTCCCCCAACGCCCCACCAAGCCCCATCCCCCCACTGCCCACAATCCAGAGCACTGCTGGCTGGCCCCGAATTGGTAGCAAGGACATGCATTACATCTCCAAGCCACCAAGGCAGGGTTATATCACATTTGTATTAAGCATTTAAATAAATTTGTGACGGAGCAAAAGTAAAACAAGCAATCAAATGTTGTGTTTGTGTTTGAAAAGGAAGAGTTTGATATGTACTGGAATAAATTTAAGGAATTAGAGGGCGGAAATTCAAATCTTAAATTTGCTCACAACATGCATATCCGAGAAAACTTCCTTAATTACCGTAAAGCTTCTAATAGAAGCCGGGTCTCCAATAGACGCCGGGTCTCTAATAGACGCCGGGGGTGGCGGCTATTAATTACAATAGACGCCGGGTCTCCAATAGACGCCGGGTCTCCAATAGACGCCGGGTCTCCAATAGACGCCGGGGGTAAAGAACGTCATGAGCTAGATATCCTTGCGATATTCTCACATTAGATATACCTCCAAAATTTAAAAATCAGCTTTTGCCTGCAAACGTAAAGTGTGCGATCCACTCAAAAAGTTAAGTTTGTATGGTAACTAAGTAGATAGTTGTTCAAATTAAGTTTTTTAGAAATAATGGATAGTAAACGCAAATTATACTCAGCAGCTAAAAAGCTGGAGATTATGAAGTATGCAAAAGAAAATTCTGGCGAAAGAGCAGCAGAAGACATTCAGAGTGATTACAGTGACCAAATTTAATTAGTATGAAAAATACTCCCATTAAAATTGTCATGTGTCTGATGTCGTGAGCTGACCTGCCAAATAAAAATACACCTTTCTATCAAGAATTGCACTTAATTCTATAGACAATTGATAAAATTAGCAATAATTTGGCATAATAAAAACGATTAAATTCTTAGAAATAATAAAACTTTGCGAAGCGCATTATTCGTCGCTTTGTATTTTTTTCGATTCAAACCATACCATACATTTTTAATAGAAGCCGGGTCTCTAATAGACGCCGGGTCTCCAATACAAGCCGGGGGTAGGAAGGTCTGTTTTTAATAGACGCCGGGGGCTTCTATTAGAAGCTTTACGGTACCAAACTTACTACGCAATCACAACTAAGGGCCTGCCAAAATTTAGCATCTGGGTACAAAATCGCATGGAACAATTTTTTTCTGCAGGAATTTATTGGCTTTGGGAAAAATGGAGCAAAATACACTCTGGAAAAACCAGTAGCGTCACTTCGTTTTATAATTCAATTCGGTCTAAAAATAATAAACCTAAGAGCTTGTCATTATCTGAGCCTGATATTCCTATGATTTTTGTTGTGTATGGAATTTGCCTGGGTTTCTCTATGTTTTGGTTTCTTTTGGAAATATGCTTATTGGATGCTGAGTTGAAGTTGAAAACTTACATTCATAATTTCTAGGGAATAACCCGTAGAATCCAAATACTGTAGCGTATTACATTAGAAAAAATTTCCATTGTATCTGTACACATTGCACGCTCTAAATGTACGTATTGGTAATTTTCATTATTACCTAAAACAAAGCATTACAGGCTAAAATTATTACGATACATTTATTATTAGATGGCGTATTTTAAACTAAACTAATCATATGTTTAGCATACATACAAGGATATACTGACATATAAATTCACAATGCAATGGTAGGACAATAAAGTCAAATTAAACGTACTTTTCATAGCACTTTAAATATTTGGTGTTGTATCTGTAGATATAAATAAATTTTGTGTTCTTAATTAATTTGTAATTCTATTTTTTTATGTCTATAGTATAAGGATTCAGTATTCTATTGTTCATAATTGTATTTCATTATTTTAATATGATTGGTATACTTTTTGAACTGTATGTAATTCTGAATGTGATTATAGCCATAACCTTGTGGTATTTTAAAGCTTCAGAGAGATATGATTCTATAGACATAGAAAATAATAATTAATTATTATTTATGCGGATAAGAATATCAATTGCAAAACATTGAAACATTGTTGTAAGGCTACTTGGCGGCAAATGATTTTTAAGATATGGAACTGGAAACTAATAATAATTTTTGTCATGATATTTGATTGATTGGAGCAGTATTAACAAGTAATTGAATTGCTGAGTAGAATGCTACAATGAATTTAAAAAACCAATTTCTTTTAGACTAGGTGTAGTGGAAAATTAAATCGAAAAAAATACTTTACGCTTTTAACTTTTTTGCAAAATTCTTGTTTAGCCGGTTTGAAGTGAAATATGATAATTTTCCATACTCACACTTTTAGGCGTATGTTTTAGATTCACTAATGTGAATTATTCACCAAATGTGTAAGCACCTGTTTGCTCCTTCTAAACTGACTTTTTACTGGGAAATGTCAGCAGGGTCAGAACTGGCACACGCAGTAAGGAACAAATACAACCGTTGGCCGTACAACCCAAGAATTTACTTTAATATAAATTGCTTAAGTTTGAAATCAAATATTTTCCAGGTCAAATATTTTCCAGGTCCTTCGCCCGTTATGCACTTTTGACCTGAGATTTACAACCCCTAAAGTGGCTATGATGATGTCCTTCGCGATTTTCACATTTTGATAATATCTTTTTGCTTCGTTTGCCAATGGGGAGAATTACCACATTTTGGTTTAGCTAAGGTCTCCATTCTATAAAAGTCAGAATTTTCTTCAGATCCAAAATGCGCTGATTTAAGCACGCACATACTATTTATTTTATTTATTCATAATTACTACAAATCATCTCCGATGGTATAATCCCAATATACAATTTCAAATAGATGAACAATGTATAGTTCGTTAATGTCGTATGGATATTAAATGTGATTAATACATACCAAAATTACTACATTTAATGTCGGTGTTCGTTAAAATGCCCAAACCAGCCACTTTTGACATGTAGACTTATAAAAGAATTAAATGCTTACTCGCTACATTTTATTATTATAACTGCAGACTATAGATAAAATCAAAGCGGCAGGATTATGTTTTAATGTCAATACTTAAACAGGGACAAGGTAAAATCAAATAATCTCTATACATATATTGTTCTTGTTATTGCTTAATCAGTATCACCAGAATTTAAAAGTGAAAATATACACAATGCGCCGTTGTTCACTTTATCCCATATTTATGCACATGGCCTTGTGTTCTATTTAAACCTTGAAAAATAACGACTTTTCAAATTTAATTCGCCGAATTTGCATTATTTTATGCCCTTTAGTTTTATATGGAGATTTAATTATGCCGCTAAAACAAATATAAGCAACATTAATTGTATTATACATTAGATATTAAAATAGATTAGAAGTTTATAAAAAACTTCTTCGAATTTTTTTGAAAATACAATTAATTTAGTAATTTAGTTGTAAAATTATCTGCTTTTTGTATGTAAACGTCATCGTCGTACTAAAAAACTGTAAAAACCAATTAAATGTTCGGTTGATTTGGGCTCTAATATTTCTAGTATAAAAGGAACCCGTCCTTAACAAATTCATCGCAGTCAAAGCACTTAACAAGAAGCAGTGTCAGGAAACAGAAAAGAAACCGAAAACGATTTGGTTAATTTTACCTACAAACTTGAATAGCGGTAATTGAATTCGAGCATCATAATGTTCAAGTTAAAGCCAACAATTTTAATTCTCCTTGTGAGTCTAGTCCAAAATGCCATATTGGCGCCCACGATTGATCAAAATATTTTCAAAAAACTCAAGTCCACAAAGTCAACTACCAACGTTCTCGTCTACATGAAAAACTCCACCGATCCCGTCCTTCGTAACAGCCGGCTTCAAACGTTTGCTACAAGGGCAGATCGAATTGAAGGTATTGCGTCTTCACTCATTGAATTAGCCGCTCTTTCTCAACAGAACGTTCTTAACCTGCTCCAAAACGAAAAACGCAAGAAGTCGGCCGCTTTTTCTGTCGAAGTTCTTTGGCTGACAAATCAAATCATTATCAACAATGTTGACTTGGCCACCATTGAGAAGCTGAGCGCCTTTGAAGAAATTCTTAAAATCGAAGCAGAAACTTTTTTTAAGTTGGACGATAAAATTCATTCCCATGTCAAGGAGGATTTAGGGCGAAAAGCTGTGATTGCCGCCGAAGCTGAAGTTCAGTGGGGGGTTAAGCAGATAGAGGCTCCTGCAATTTGGCAGGAAGGGAACATGGGGCAAAGGATCCACGTCGCTACTATTGACACTGGGGTTCGATGGACCCACGAGGCGTTGAGACATAGCTTCATTGGAGATTATGGATGGTTTGACCCGTCAAACGGTACTTTGGTACCCTATGATGATAACGGTCATGGGACTCACACTGTTGGCACCATTGTAGGTAGCATGCGGGGTGTGGGGGTGTCCCCAGGGAGCACGTGGGCCTCCTGCAAAGCATGTGATGCGAACGCGTGGTGTTCTGGTTCGGATTTTACTAGATGTCTCCAATGGGCTGCCTGCCCAACCAAAGCAGATGGGTCTGGTCGTGACTGCTCCAAGGCTCCTCACATAGTTAGCAACAGCTGGAGTAACGCTGTCGGCGGGGAGCAATTTCACTATGGCTCTGTGAACGCCCTCCGGACGGCAGGGATCATTCCTCTATTCGCTAATGGTAACAGTGGGCCGACTTGTAAATCAGCTGAGTCACCTGGGGACTTTGACAACGTCATTGGCGTCGGGGCTACGACGAGTGCAAATCAGCTGGCATCCTTCAGCAGTGTGGGTCCGACGGTCCTCGGAGGGAAAATGAAACCGGATATTGCTGCCCCTGGAGATTTTGTGGTGTCCTCCTATCATCTTTCCGACACGTCCTACGGAACAATGTCTGGAACCAGTATGGCCACGCCACATGCCGCAGGCTTGGTGGCTCTGCTTCTCAACGAAAACACAAATTTAAGTTTTGAACAAGTCAAATCATCCTTGTATGCGGGGGCTGTTGCCACCACACCTACTGGTAAAACCTGTGGAGGCATTCCAGATAGTCAATACCCAAACAATCATGTAGGATATGGGAGAATCAATGCTGTCAGATCCATTGCTGCTGTACGCAATCTTTAGCTTAATGATTGCTAGATTGCTAGACACATGAGCTCTAATATCTGTATGCCGCTGCTGTATAGCTACTCACGTAAAATTGACGACACATTGAAATTGAGAATCCATTTTACTCAGCACTGTCCTTTAATGTAAAAATTAGGCCTCAAGCAGGAATTATTTTAAAATATGAGACAAAAACAACGTAAATAATATTTCTTTTTGCTGAACACTACTTTATATTAATAAATAATAATCAGTGAATAAAAAATTGCACATATTAAAGTTTGAACTACACTGCTCATTAATTCAATTAGTTGCTTAAGCCTATATAGCCCACGTTGCACGGTTTCTTGATTTTAGCTTTATCGTTATATCCGCTGCAACTGCTAATTTGGCAATAATAATTTTATTTTGCGCTCATACTACATCAACACAACAGTTTGCGTTACTCAGTGAACCGTATGCACATCGAATAAAACTTACGGCTACTTTGCTATGAAATAATTTATTCTTAACAAAATTTTCAATAATAATGGTCAATAAACTTTAATAAACGTATCGAGTATTGACTTGGGTACTGTGTTTCCAGGGCTGGTCCACGACGATAGCAATTAAGTGCTTTAATTCTTGTCATAAGCAACTACACAAATGATTAAAAAAAGGGGGCAGATACAATTCATAATAACCTCCAAGGAATGACTATAGCCCTCTACGTATAAAAGTTTCCTGGATCCTGTCACACAGTTCACTAAACGTACATCCTCATTGAATTGCAAAGTGCATTGATGAACTGTCCAACTGTCTATAGGTACAACGTACAGCAAGATATATGATGCTGCAAATAAGTGTAATTGCAAAAATTAGGATTTGGAGATTGCATCATCACAGCTGCATATAAAAGTGACGGTATTCTTTCTAGTATATAATTTAATCAGTAAACCATGTATTTTACAATGAAGCTAGTAATCCTATATCTTTTGTGAGTGAACAGCAATCAAATTAGTAGGCCTTAATAAATTAAAATGTATCAAACGTAGCGACATCCCCTTAACTTGATCATCACACTGACACGTTTTTTTCACTTTAAAATCTGTAAATATTATTCTGCTAAATATAATTTACTTGAAATGAAAATATAAATTCTACTGCTTTTGTACTTGAAATATGTTTTAGGGTTCGTTCATGAATGATGTCATTCAACTCACTTTTAGGATGCACTCATCCTTATCTTATCACTGTATCATTAAAACAACAAGCATAAGCATGCCATGTTATCCTTATACACAAGGCCACACGATATGACCATATCACACCGACCCTGCCTACGGCATCATATATGGGTGATTCCTTAGCTAATAGAAATAAGTAATGTTCAACTTATTGGAAAATACATAGGTACTGCATATTCTGTAAAGACATCTCTTACGTCTTTTTTCATACTCTTACAAAATTCAAGCCAGGGAATTTAATTTCAATAGTGCAATTTGTTTGATATTAATATGTTTACATTTACTATCTGGCAAAATAGGTTGTTCTTCTTTTCTGGGTATCACTTGAGCGGTGTCAAGTAAACGAAATACTATCTGTCTGCAAACATTACCTTAAATTTAATTTTTCCAATGTTCAAAAAAATATTTTATTAGATTACAGCAAGGGTCTTACAGTTCCATATCATAACTAACAACAAGTTGACTTTCAAGAAAAGTATGTTTTACTGCTAACAACTTGAAATTTATTTTTGTGGACGACCCCTGAATTTTCGTCATGAGTGCAATCCAGTGAGTAACAACCCACCCCCACAACCCACCCCACCCGCGCATAGGACAACGCGGAAGCGACCTTGACAGGAGCTACCAATTGAATGGACTTGGGACAGAATGACTTTAAGAATTGGATGGACTTGAGACAGAATTATTTTAGCAGTGCACTGGACTTAAGACAGAATGACTCTTCACCGACGACCGACGATATGCAACATTGATATTCATAATTATGCAGCTCCAACTTCATAACATTTCTCTTCGATTTATTCACTATGCACATATAATTGTCACGTTGATAAAGGTCTTTGTGAAATTGTTATGATATCCGGAATTCAAACAATATTTTAGTCATTTTACTGTATAATAATGTTAGTTTATCTTTACAAATTGCATGTTACTAAATAGGTTAGTTATCAAGTTCTGACCGTATCATCTACTTGATTAAAACAAAACACGACTTTTAAAATTAAAATTAGAAAGTTTATTTTGTTAGCCAAAGAGCAAAAAAGCATAATAAATGAATATGTATGAAACAAATCGTCTTCACTTCAATCAAGGTGACTTTGGCACGTTCTTTCACGTAACATTTTGTTGTGTATTCTGCAATCTTTCCAGTAGTTAGGTATTTTTATGCATCAAATTAACTGTCGAAATACGTAATATTTTGCTTCAATGAGCACTTATTAGTGTAATAGTCAAATTTAATTTGATTATTGCTTTATGCTATAGAATTTATATCGTTTGCATCCACAATAGTTTTTTTATTTCCAACAAGAGCTTTACCGCTCTGCGTCTCAACTAGCGATAAGCATAGATTTCTATAGGACTACTTCATCCTGCTAAAAACATGGAACTTATTATGAATTATTTCATCTCTGTAGCAAATACTTTAAACATATTAACTTCCCTTATATTACAGACAACGTGTTTAAAACTGACAAATCCACCTGTGTTTTTAAATGTCAACCCAATTATAAAAAATGACCACCTTCAAAACTGCTACATACAGTTTTACAAGTTTGACATCACACCTGAAATTCCTGGACTCTCTGTTCCCACTGCAACCCACATTTATAAAAACAAGAACCCAACAATACAGTATCATAGAAATGATTCACTGAATTTTAGAATAAAAGCAATTCAATGCTATTCTCTTCTTGCCTTGGTTGAAACTTGCAATCAAGCTAAACAATTGGACTATCTAGCCTTTAGAGATTCAGTTAGAATGAGCGGTATCACACCAAAATGGAATATCTTGCTTTTTAATGAAGAAACTAGAAAGTCTGAGCAAACGTGTACTGGCAAATTGTTAAAGAACCTATCTGATTCACCAAAACGCTATTCAATAAATGTAGCCCTCCGTTACAAACAAATAGTATTTCAAGAAATAATTTCATATCACGTTACAAAAGTTTACGTTGAACCTCAAAAATTAATTTTTAATCCATACAGAATCCAAACGAATCTAAACGGCTACTTCAACTGTACATTTGCTGGTATCGGTAGTACTTCAGAAAATTGTTTTGCCCAAGCAATGTATCACTACGAGCAAACTTGGCAAAGCGGGAAACAGTTTCATTTAGAAATGAATCAAAAACTGAGCCACAACCAAGTACTGTCTGACATATTTATAGAGAATTCAAAGCCATATAATCCTTTTCACAACCAAACAAGAATCCCACTAAGCCGTGCAACCTTTCAATTTCTATCTGAAAGTTTGAATTATTCTTTGGACTATAACTACTTCTTGCAACACGTGGAATCTCAAAAATCCCATTTTGAGAATTTTGTAAGCAAAAGATTCGTTTTTAATGAATTTACAAAACCATCAACGCTATTGTACCCTGTAGGACGGTCATCTTCATTTAAATTCATAACGACGCACAACGTGGGCAGAGATAAGCAGGCAACTCGGACATCGTTTGAAATGTTTTTTAAGCCTTTTCCTACTTCTGTTTGGCTTCTGATTTTAGGGGCTATACTCACTCTATCCACCATATTGGCATTTGCAGCACATTTTGAAGACACAGCGTTACAATTGCTAAAAGGACTGTCTTTGAATTTTGTAAGCAATTTACTACTTGTATTTGCGTCCCTTGGAGAGCAGCCAGTAGGAAAGATGGTTTTGTCACATATCAAAAATGTTTCTGCTCAGCGCGTCTGCGCAGGACTTTTCACGCTCTGGCTCTTCATAGCAACCATTTTAACGAATGGCTACAAAGGTTTTCTTAAGTCAGACTTGGCGATTCCCCATCCATACGAAACTAATTGGACATCAATTTCAGAACTGACTAACTTTACATTTTTTGCTTTTATAAGCAAGAAAATGTGCGATGAAATTACAAACAAAACTGGCGGTGTCATTTACGGCCAAAAAACTCGGTTCAGCGGGAGGTCGGTACGAGGAAGAAGGTATAATCAAGGCAGGATTGCATTTGAAATTGAAAAATGCAACTTGGACTATTCCGAGTGTAAATTCTACGCTGAGTGGATGTCACAGTTTGAACAGGACGTCCGGCGCTCAAAATCTCACAACATTAGTTCGTATTTATCTGAACAGCGTCTCACGTTCAGGACCAACCATATTTGCCCTAAACATCTAGCGGGAGTTGTACAGGATTTGAATCTGAACAAAGTATCAAACGTTGCTTTTGTTCTAGAAGAAGACGAGTTTGATATGTACTGGAAACGTTTCGAAGAATTAGAGGGCAAGAATCCAAATCTAAAGTTTGCTCACAATATGAATACCCGAGACAACTGCTTTAATCATCAAACGTATTACGCTATCGTAACTGATGGCCTGCCAAAGTACCACAAGTGGGTACCGAGTCGAATGCAAAGCCTTTTGTCCTCTGGCATTTATTGGCTGTGGGAAAAATGGAGCAAAATACGATTGAAAAAAACTAGTAGTGTGACGGCGTTTTTTAATGCAGTTAAGAACAAACGAAATGAACCCAAAAGCATGTCATTCTCGGATTCTGACATTTTTATGATATTTTTTGTTTATGGAATTGGAGTAGGATTGTCTTTTCTTTGGTTTTTTATGGAAATGTGCTTTCTACATTCCGAGTTGAAATCCTCAATGTAAAATCATAACACGCCAAGGCGTCGCATCTTATGGAAGATAATATGTGTTAGCGTAGCCTATGCATAAATTTTAACAAATGTATATTACATACCGTATTACAGTGTAACTTATTGCAGCGTTATAGATTCTGCGTTATTTAATTTATTTATTAATTTCTTGCGCCTGAAAGCGCTACACTCATTACTCTAACTAAGTAAACATCTTTAAGCTAACAATATTTAACAGCTGCAAATTGAGCATGTAATTGAAGATTGTATGCCTATTTAAGAATGATCTTGGTGGTTGTGGGCCCAAAGTAGATGCTGAGTTATAATTTAAATGACATCTTTCCTCCCCAGAGTTAAGTAATGGCATGAGAGTGAGGATATAATAAATAGGTGACAATTTTGTAGACATCATTTATGTACCCTCCCCTGCAAGTTAAAGTGATGGCAGATATGAGGAGACATATCGCTGGTTGAGAGGCAACATGGCACAAGTCCAGTGGGATAACGTGAGACTTGTGCCATGTTGCCTCTTCGCCAGCGATATGTACATAATATATTCAATGAGTAATAATTTTTTTGATATAATTTAGATACCGCCCCAGAGGTAAAGTAGTAGCTCGGGAGCAGGGATAAAATAAATAGGTTAAACTTTTGTTAAAGTCCTTTATGAACCACCCGGGAGCTTGTATTTGGTGTATAATGAATAGGTATAAATTTTGTTGTCACCATTTGTAGACCACCCTAGAGTTGCACCAAAGGATGTCATGATTAGTGGTGGCTGCACTACTTAAGCACTAATTATACATTATGTTAATCGTAGCCGTTTACGTAGTATTATAGTTTTGACATTCATTGAAAATGTTTCCTGTCATACGTAATGTATCTGGGAGTAACTAGGCCAAATTTGACATTTTTTTGCTAACTAACATTAAGTCACAAGTTATGGTGATGTAAATAAAGGAAACCGATGTGTGTCCTTATTCTATCAGAACAGCCATTTTCAGCTTTTAATTAATTTCATGAGAACTATGTGACCCCTGGAGGTCAACTAAAGTTTACATGTACATAATAACTAGTTACCATTTAAAAATAATTAACTCGCCACAGTAGCCCCGTGTTGCAGGGAGTAAACCCCGAAGGTATCGAATAATTTCTATGCTACTCTAGTGGTTTGCGCAGCTTATATGCTTTAACAAGAGATAATATAGAATTAATGATTTAATAATTAAATTCATTCTTTTTTGGTCAAGCTGTCAACTACAATGACGATTTAAACACGCATTATTAGAAGCCACTGTATAGTATAGTGTATGATTTGCAGTTTTTGTAATGAATTTATCTATGGATATGCATTCAGTAGTTACACAAGGAATTTGTGCGCTACTTTCAGGTTTTATTACTACCTATCTACATAATTTACGGGAATTTTGAAAATTCTGCAATCCTGGACCAATTTCATCGAGCCATATATCATTGGAAAGCTAATCACCAGTAAAATTCAAATAACGGAACGCGCCTCCATTATAACAAAACGTTTTCAAAATAACGGTCATTTAAATTTTAAATGCCGCCAAAAATGTGTTGTATGGGTCACAATCAAAAAACAAAAAAAATGGTGTCTGCTTATTTTTGAAGAGCTTTCAAATGATATATCACTCGACACAATCTGTTAACTTTTTTTAATTTGCAATTAAGTTTTTTCGAAACCATTTTAAAAATAATAACGATCGTGCTTCCACACCATGTTCATTACCTTTGCCTAATTGTTACCTTTCCAAATATATATCATTTTAGTGTTACTTTATTGACTGACCGGTCGAAATCTTAACTTTTAACACAATATATTAACTATTGGCGGGAAATTCAAAAATTTTCACATCAACATGAAAAATATAGATATGTACTACGACAAATTAACACAGCTAATTTAAGTTTCAACACACCCACTCAGTTGCAACATAAATAGGGGTCTCTTTATTTTTAAATAGCTTTCCAATTATATATTACTCGCTCAAATCCGTTTACGTTTTTTAATTTTCAATTATGTTTTTCATTACATAAATATAAATGCATAAATAATTATTACTACCAACTGGATAAGAAAAATGCGTACAGTGACGTAAGTATTGTATTATCCCCACACTGCACTGCAATACACTACTAAATCGAATTAATTACCTATCCATAATATTAGTTTTGATCTTGGACTGGGATTTTATTCTGTCAATCTAGAATAGTAAATTCGTTCCTACCTATCTACATAATTTACCGGATTTTTGAAAATTCTGCAATACTGGACCGATTTCATCGAGCCATATATCATTGGAAAGCTAATCGCCAGCATAATTCAAATTTAGGAACGGGCCTCCATTATAAAAAAACGTTTTCAAAATAACGGTCTTTTAATTTTTAAATGCCGCCAAAAATGTGTTGCATGGGTCACAATCAAAAAACGAAAAAAAAGGTCCCTGCTTATTTTTGAAGAGCTTTCCAATGATATATCACTCGACACAATCCGTTAAAATTTTTTAATTTGCAATTATGTGATTTCGAAACCATTTAAAAACTAATAACAATCGTGCGTGCACACTAAGTTATTTACATTTGCCAAATTGTTACTGTTCGAATAATATATCAAGTTAGTTTATTTTCATTGAGTAACCGGTCGAAATCTTCATTTAACACTATTTTTACAACTTAAGCGGGAAATTCAAACATTGGAATTTACAAATGGTAATTGCACATACTACCACTATTGGTCACCAAAAGATGCAGTTCAAAATAATGATAAAATAAAATTACACTCGCTCCACGCCGTCCACTGCATACCGATTTTAGCATTAAAGAGTAATACCCCATATTACTGTTAAGGCTACCAAAAAACAAGGGCTTTAGCCCTTGTTTTTTTTTAAAATGATTTTTGCAAATTTTAATTTCCCCCCTATAAACTTATAAAGTGCGGAAAGTAGAAATAGCAAGTAGAAATAGGTAACTTTTAATTTATTACAATTAAAATGAGCCCAACTCTTTCACGACAAGCAACTTTTTGCAAAAAAAAAACATCAAATTAATAAAATAGTAAAATTTAATTTGCGAAATTATCTTTTCATTAGAACATTCGTTTCCATCGAGTGTTTGCACATCTAGTTCAAACTTTATTTTCTAGATATCATTTTTGGATTCTTTATTTAGTAATTTATGCCATGCAAATAAGATATATTAACAATTATTCACCTACATACCACAAATATTAGCTTTTAGTTATTGTTTTTAATTTTTGAGAAAATGTGCACTTACAATTAGATCGCAACCAAAGGTTTTGGAGTTGCATATTACAACTAGCGATAAACGTAGATTTCTAAGGACAAAGCTACATTCCAGCAACAATATGGATTTTATTTGGGTTCATTTTATCTCTGTAGCAAATATTATTTTAAATATTTAAAGTTCGTTTTTCCTGCAGACGGCATGCTTCAAGCTTGCAAATCCTTTAGTGTTTCTAAACGTCACACATACATGTTGAAAGCGTCCACCTTGAAAACTGCTACAAATCTCTCATTTTGCATCCTCTTGTGGTGATTTACAGCCTCGACCTCTCTCTTTCCAGGTTTTTGCATCTTATGCTAGTTACTTTCACCACTGACTGAGCACCTGAAAAGATGAAAACGTAATTTGACAGCGACAAAAACTTAAGTAGCGTCCTTGATCACAGGACTCTATGATAATGACCGTGATTGTGCAAACATTAGTTGCATTGAATTGAAGTAATGTTTGAAGTTTTTATAATTATATTATAACGTTCGCTGCAACATTGCAACTATAAGTTTATATTTTCTGTATTATTTTCCTACCATTTTGTTTCTGTAGAAGCTTTCGGTTGGTCAGTAATAATTTTTGAAACGTATTATGCATTTACAGTAAACATAAAATGTATGTCCACGTTGACTAGAAGCCATGTTTTATCGTTAAAACATCCCTATACAAAAATTACTTACAAGAAATGTATATTTTTTGGCTTTATGGCATAAAAAAATTAGGTAACTTATAACATTCTATACAATAAGCATTATTATTTTAATACAAACACCCTCTTCTAGGAAACCTAACCCATATATGTAATTATATGTATAGTAGTAGTAAAGCCTAATTTGCCTAATGTTTTTCGTTTCAAAATAAGTTGTTTCCTTCGAGTGTCCATACGTGTTGCAAGTGTTGCTCAAGTATACTTTTCTGAGCATCTCTTAAAGATTTTGAATTACGTAATAAAATTATGTCTTAAAAATACTCACTTTAGGTACCTAATCATTTATATACATATTACAAACATAACTTTGAATTTATATTTTCCCATTTTAAAGAAAATGTATACTAACGATATGATTGCAACCTAAGTTTTTTAGTTGCATATTGTAACAACCATAAATACACATAGATTTTTAGAAGCAAGTCTACTTTACTAAAAATCATGCGTTTTTTCCTGGCTTATCGTATTTTTTTAGGCATTATTTTGCAAATTTTGATTCTCCTCCGTTTTGAGACAACAAGTTTGAATTTGTCAAATCCACTCATTTTTCTAAACGTTACAAACATTGTTGAGAGTGAACATCTTAAAAACTGCTACATTCAGTTTTTTAAGTTCGACAATACACCAGAAATTCCAAAACTGTCTTTTCCTACTGCAATCCAAACATTTATGAACAACAAAAACGTGTCATCTCTTTATAAAAATGATTCTTTAGATTTTCAAATGCGAGCAACAAAGTGCTATTCTCTCATTTCTATCGTTCACAAGTGCAGTCAAACTAACCAAATCAAATATTTGGCCTTCAAAGACGCTATGCTGGATTTATTAATATTTCACTAAAATGGTATATCCTGCTCTTTAATAAAGATTATGCAAAAATACATGAGCAAAGGTGTGCTAACGAGGAACTAACAAAATCTTCTGATTCGCCAAAACAATATTAGAAGATTGCAGCGCTCAGTTACAATGCGATGACCAGAATAGGCATAGCTGACTTTTCTAAAGCTTACATTGATCCTCAAAACTTGAAATTATTTCAAGGAAAATTTCAGAAGGACTCACATGCTAACTCTTACTACAACTGTACTGGTACTAGTATTTGTAATTTTAAAAGTTGTTTTGACAACGCTGTGTATAATTAAGCAACTCGTTCAAATGGGAAAACAATTTCATTCAGAAAATGTTCCAAGCTTAATAAAACCAAAGCGCCCTAACAGAATGAATGACGCCGCTGTTAAAAATAATCCTTTTGACCAGCAAACCCAACTGCCTCTGAGTGAGCCGAGCAACGTTTAGATTTCTATCCGATTCTGAAACCTTAAACGCTTCAAAAAACTCAAGTAAGTTACAAACATCCCTGTTTGAAGATTTTGTAAACAGAATATTTGTGTTTAAGGAACATACTACACCAAAACCAACGCTACTGTATCCTGTAGGACGAACTTTTTCATTTAAATTCATCTTAACACACAACGTAGGCAGAAATCAGCAAAAGTCTCAGACCTCATTCCAAATATTTTCGAAACCGTTTCCCGCCTCTGTCTGGCTCCTGATTTTAGCGGCCACAATTACGTTATCAATTATCTTGGCAATCGCTGCACATTTTGAAGATTCAGCTTTACTTATGTTGAAAGGTTTCTTTTTGAATTTTGTTAGCAATTTACTTCTTGTAATGGCATCCCTTGAGGAACAGCCAGCTAGTACGCTGATGTTGTCACATATTGGTAATGTGCCAGCGAAGCTCGTCTGCGCAGGACTTGTCACGATTTGGCTTTTCATGGCAATCATTTTATCGAATGGCTACAAGGGTTTTCTTAAGTCAGACTTGACCATTCCTCATCCATATAAAACTAATTGGACGTCAATTTCAGAGCTGACCAACTTTACATTCTTTGCTTTTATAAGCGAGGAGTTGTTCAATGATGTAACAAAGAATAATTTAGGCGTCATTTACAGCAAGAAATTTCGACCCTGGGAAAGGCGCAGAGGGAGCCTAATGCTGAATTTTGAAGTTGAAAAATGCAATTTAGAATATGGTGAGTGTAAATTTTACGCTGAATGGATGTCAAAGTTCAAATAGGACGTCCAGCTGTCGAAATCTCATAACATAGGTTCGTTTATATTTGAACAGGGTCTCACGTTTAGAACAAACCACATTTGCCCCAAACATCTACCTGGAGTTGTAGAGGAGCTGAATTTAAACAAGCAGTCAAATGTTGCGTTTGTCCTGGAGAAAGACGAGTTTGATATGTACTGGGCATTATTTGAAGTGCTGGAACGCGGGAATCCAAATTTAAAATTTGCTCATAATATGAACACCAGGGATGAATACTTTAGCCACCAAACTTATTACGCTATAGCAGAGCGTATTGATTTGAATAGTGATGGTTTTCCCACCAAATCTTTGAAATAAAATTGGAAACTTCCGCACCGTGCCACTGTCAGCAAAGAAACTTGTCGTTTATCGCAGAAGCATTGTTTATTAAAGAGACAGATACGAAATATCAAAGAAATGCAATTATAGTTAGTTATATCTTTAAAAATATAATACATAATATACGTTTCTAGTGTCATATATTATGCAGAATGGAGATATGTAGACAGTATGTGTGTGTTTTTATTTTTACTTTTAAACTTAAAAACATCTTCATACCAAGAACTAAATAAACAGTAGAAGAGACAGACACCGCCCAATCCCATTCTGTATCTATAATAAAAAGTAAATTAATATTATGTTCTTAGACTTACTTTCAGGTACAATACTGACTCACTATATGGTTAGTATTTAAATTTTACTAAAATAACAATATACATATATAGTAGCTCTCCTTGCATGTGGTCGTGGTATTATTGTAAATCACCCCCAACAAATTCATGTTGGGTATAGGCACGGAAGGCATGAAAAATATATAGTAAACAAATCCCTTAAAAAATATGTATCGATTTCAATAAGGTAAGGTCATTCATTAATATTGGGAAAGCACAAAAACGTAACTTGGCCAAACTTGGTGCTCATTTTCCGGGGTATATTGGGTGATTATTTTTGGAATAAAAAACTCGCAACTTCAATCGAGTCAATCGTAAGTCGAGGGAAAATAAGTCATATATTTTACATATAAATGCATAAATTATTTATTTTTGTGGATACGTTTGTTAATTCTATAATACAGTAATATAAAGTATATGCTTCCGTTTTAAATCATAAAGGGGTAAGGAGTTTACAACGTTCATGTTACTCAAAAATAATTATAAAACGTATACTTAAATAAGAGATATAGACAGTCATGTTTTCATCCATTAAATGAGATAAAAACGTAGGAAATGGTCTAATTCAAAAATATAATGCAACCCTCTGTAAGAGCATTTGCTGTGAATCGGACGTTATATAAAGTATTTTTTTATGATGCAACGCAATGGTTCTAAATACTTCATTGAATGATAGTGTATATAAAGGAGGTACCTACTAATTTGATAATCATTATTAATTACGTACACTGTTTACGGACGAAACCAGGAAAGGCAAAGGCCAGAATGCAGGAGAACGTCGGGCTTTGGCCAACTTGTATGGCTTTTCTTCGGCTGGATCATCTCATCACATCATGTTACCTTATTGGGGGAAGGGGGAGGGGGTTATGCTGTTTTAAAATTAAAGCTCACTTACGGATAATGTTTTTAAAACTGAAAATCCAGAACCATCAAATGAGTCCAGCATATGAATAAAAATCGGATTAACAGAATCATCATCTGGATCCCCAGCTTGAACGGTCCACTTACTATTAGGTAGTTCTAGCAACTTATTATTTTGCTTAACCATTTGGTAAACGTCTTGGTCACTATTAATACAAGGGACCACTTTGATTGTTTTATTGATCTCAGTAAATAATCTCTTCTTTGGCGACTTCCTTTTTTGGGGTTTGTCATAATAACATGGAAGTGTGTCATTCGAAAACTTATAGGTATAGCCTTAGGATCTAATGTCCACCTTTGTAATACAGGGTTTTTCACTTTTTCACCATTTATAGTAATAAATTCACTATTTTTAATTATATATCGCTCCTCAAAATGAAGGTAGCACACTCGATGTTTAATAAAGTCAAACGGAATTTCTCTTTTTGGTAAGTTTTTTATCCACTGTTGCTTATCAGAGTGCTTCTGAGCTCTAAATAAGTGTGATCTGTGGCCTGTATAGCCTGAACGGCAGCCTACTACAAATCACCCCATTTAAAACAACTTAATTATATCACAATTAGTGATAAAAATAAAACTTAAGACTTAATGATTCAGCCAAGCCGTAGCCGTAGCACGTGAATGCACATGAAGCACGTGCTGGCTAAAACGGAATCACAAGTTTCTTCGACGACAGCGACATGGAAATATAGTTTCCATTTTTATTTCAAAAATCTTGCCGCCATAAAGGGTACTTCCACCACTATTCAATCAATACGCTCTGGCTATAGTAGCTAGCGGCCTCCCAAAATACACCCAGTGGGTTCCAAATCGAATGGAAAGTCTTTTGTCCTCTGGTATTTATTGGCTGTGGGAGAAATGGAGTAAATCACGATTGGGAAAAACCAGTAGCGTGACGGCGTTTCTTAATTCAATCTGAAACAAACGAAATCCGCCTAAAAGTTTGTCATTCGCAGAGTGAAATTTTTACAATATTTGTTGTGTATGGAATTGGTGTGGGTTTGTCTTTTGTTTGGTTTCTAATGGAAATGTGCTTCTTAGATTCTGAGTTAAAAAGGTAAATGTAAAACTTTAAAATATATTGTCGGTGAAGAATCAAAATGACTCATATCCGTTATTAGATAGAAACAAAAATCCACTAACTACAAAAATAAGGAAATACATTGTGATCTTGAAAACGTTCAAATAGAACGTTTTGCACTATTCAAAAACATGAATTACATATTTTGCACTTTTTCAAAACATGTAAATTGAATATATTGGACTTATTAAAAACTTGTAAGTAGAATGTTTTGCACTTTCATAAAACATGTAAATACAACGTTTTGCACTTTTAAAAATAACTTAATTAGCTCTAACGGTTTTTTTCAGTTCCATGGTTTTACATGCTCATTTTGACTGTAGCTTAAATCACGCCTCTTCATCGGTGAAGCGGTCACCGAACGAACATGTAATAACCGACGTTCCACCGGTATGACGATACAAACCGAAACACCGCGCCAACCACCGGCTTGTTTGCCGCTGAATTTTAAAAGGAACATTTTGCACTTTTCAAAAACATGTAAATAGAACATTTTTGCAGTTTAAAAAATCATGTAGATATAACATGTTTACACTTTAAAAAAACATGTAGATAGAACATGTTTAGACTTTATAAAAACATGTAGATAGAGCATTTTTACACTTTAAAAAAACATGTAGATAGAGCATTTTTACAATTTGAAAAAACATGTAGATATAACATTTTTACACTTTGAAAAAACATGTAGATAGAACATGTTTACAATTTTCAAAAACATGTAGATAGAACATGTTTACAATTTTCATAAAAATGTAGGTAGATAGAGTATTTTTACACTTTAAAAAACCATGTAGACAGAACATTTTTACACTTTGAAAAAACATGTAGATAAAACATTTTTACACATTTACAAAACATGTAGATAGAACAATAAATGTAGCAATGTGCTAACATAAAGTCAGCTATTTATGCCGACGGCGAAATACCGTCGGTTTAGCTATCGGTTATTCACCGGATCGGTGGTTTGCATGAAACTTAATTATCAGGTCGGTAACCGTGGAGAGGCGTGGCTTAAATTTGATATGAGTTATTTTAAAACCTCTCGCACGATATGTAGTAACAATATAAGCAATTAATTTAAAGTGTACGTATATTTTAATAAATTGAATAATTATTAGAGTTTAAATTGTAGTTACAAAAATATGCTATATTTACTAAATTATTGTGTAGGCTATTTTATGATTGTCAAGCCCAAACACAAGCTCGTGTCCAAATGTATCTTCTAATTAGTTTTCTTTTCAAATTCTAAAAGTTTAATTTAATAGAAAAATGTGTACAACAGAAGTAGCTTACAACTAGAATGAAGGTATACCTACCTAATTATATGTTACTCTCGAGAGTTATAATTCGTAGCTTATAAGTTTTAACAAGAGATAATATAAAATTAATGATTTAATTAAATTCGTTCTACTTTTATCAAGCCGTCAAGTAGAATGACGATTTAAATACGCATTATTAAAATCCATTGTATAGTAAATTGTATGTGTGTGTATGTAGTTTGATTTAAGGATATATCTATGTATATGCATTCAGTAATTACATAAGGAATTTGTGCGCTACTTTCGGGCTTTATTTTAGAATTATTTTTTCGAATTTACATTTTCCTCCTATACTTATAAAGAAAGTGCGGAAATTGTTCCAAATAACTACATGTGTAATGTGTTACGCTTTACGCAACATTACAATAATGTTCCAGCCTCTGATAGCTAATTATATAATAATATCTGCATATACTGCACACTACGTAATTTAATATTACGCTCAGTATAGCATACTGCTCCTTGTCAGTTGTCAGTTTTGGAATTTTCCATAGTTCCTGCCTCTCTCGCTTAGTTCACAGTTGTAACCAATATTCGTATATTTTTGCAATTTTTTTAAACTAATTCAGTACAATTTCACTGATTATTGTATAGTAGGTAAGTAGTAAGTTTTTGGTGATTTAGATGCAATAAACAATGGTTGCTAGTTATTGTTTTTGTATGCCTGGTTCATTATTTGATTTGCTAGTTTAGACATGTTAATAGTCATGGGTAAAAGGTCCTCATTCATTCTGATTTGGTAACGAATGCCTGAATGACTAACGTTAAAATTGGCTCTACAGGAATGTGATGTATTCCCAAGTACATAGGTAGGTAGGTAGGTTCACTAATAAATGGGTCTATAGTTTGTATCAGGGGATAATTAAATATGTGTGACGTCTGTATTTTCATGTCAATGGTTTAAATACCCAATTTAGTTCCACTTTTGCAAGTGTAAAAAAATAAGTTGAAGGTTAATGTGAAATAAGACGTTAATTAGGTAGTAGTAGTTACATCCCTTTAAGTTTTGCCGAAACATTGTTTTAGGTTTTTATGGAAATCGGAGCGAATTTGTAATTGTGAATGTTACCCATGAGACAACAAAAATACTATGATAATTTTAAGAATATATTTTTTTGTTTGACTAAAGAATCTGAATTTTTGAACTGCCTTTAACTGAAAGTGATGTGATGACTCAACATTTGTTTTTACAACAACATGTACCTAGGTACGTTGTATAGTAAATGTCAAAAGCAAACGCAAACGTATGTAGGTACCTAGTACGTGTATAGTATTCATTGCCAGTTTACATAATTACCTAGTAACTACATAATATGTTACTATTAGACTCACGGTCAGCTTTTTGGAATCATACGCAAAATATCCATCTTTTATATTGTTCTTGTGTTTCTCTCATTTTTCATTTCCATAGATTTTCATTAATAATTGTGCATGTGTATCTATTTCAAAAAATTTAAAATTAGGGTAAATGTGATGTTCGATTTGTTTTGAAAATAATTATTACCTATTACAAGCTATGTATTACATTATGTGCGTCCTTTCAATTTGCTGCGTATTTACATAATTTACAGGTCAGTTGAATTACGCGTCCAATTTTAAGGAATTTGTATAGAGGAGTCGTTCTGAGAAATGCTTTAATTTTTTTAAACTCTTCCTACATAACGTAATCAGCAGGGCCGGACGAAGAAATTGCTTTAAGCCAGCAATTTGTTTCCATAAAAAAACCATTATTTTGATGTTATTGATGGTTTTATTTAGTAAAGCAAAATGTTGTAAATGATATGTTCTGAGAAAATTTTAAAATGTTTTATTTACATGTTTTTGAAATGTACAAAACAATTTATTTGTATATTTTTGAAAACTGCAAAAAATGTACCATTTACATGTTTTTTTGAAAATTCAAACAGCGGAGCCTGCCTGCACTGGTTGCATTATACTATACGGCCCTGGTAATCATAAATAATTAATTCAACGAGTTTTTAGCCTCATTAAAGACTTTTTTCAATTTAAATTTCAAGTTCGAAAGTGGCTGGTTTTAAATATTTAATGCGTGTGTTAAGCATACCATGTAAGAAACTCTATGTGCAGGTACTGCTACCTGCTAATAAGTTGATACGCACATCTTTTAATTATTGATTCGATTATTATTGAATTTGGGTATGGGTAAGTACCGCATATCATGTAATGGTAGTAATGGTACTCCCTGCCTGCTATTCTTGGGACATCTCAGACCCTTGCAGTGTTACAAACCCGGGTACTGCGATTTAATGCATAGTGTGATATATAGGACCCGCATACTATTTAAACAAGGGCCTCTCAGACCCGCGTAGTATATTACACACCCGCGCATTAATAAAGTGCATACGGTAACTAAAAGGTAATTGCGAATTTTTTATATTACTCAGCAATAATTGAGGAAAAAAAGGTTATTGCAGAGCATACCATTTTTGATGAGGACCCAAAGTCAACCTGCAGAGTGTACGCCTACAGATTAATTAGCACCTTTAAAAAAACCCAGACTCATCTGTTCGTCATACATTTTCAGTATATGTACCTGCACAAAACGCTAATTCTCATGTAAGAACTTATTTTGTGAAGCATAATTATACGTGGGTTTTGTACCTGTATGAATTAAAATTACCTAGCGCGAACTCCAATGCTATTATACTGCAATGGTCTAGACTTGTACGCTTTTACAGAAAATCCAATTGGATTACTTTGGTTTACTTTTCACTTTTTACCCTAACCTTTTTTTTGATGATGACGTGATTTGGATTTTCATTTCTAAGAAACAGAAACAGAGAGTGAGGTTATATCAAGGAAACCCGCGACAAAAAAAGTCATCCATCATTCTTCTTTCCACCTCTTTTTCGGCTCAGGTCAGCATCAGCTTTTTTGTAAGATTTGAGAAGGATTAATCAATAGTTTTACCTGGAGCAACCAGCAACCCGCACCACACCACTGACTACCACATACGACACACGTGAAGGTGAACTGACAAGAGCTGAGCTGTGAATTCTGTAAATTCATTGATTGCATTCGAATTAAGAATTCCTACCAAATTAATGTGGTGGTTTTTATTTGATACCTAATAATTACCATTCATCTTTCCTTTTCCTTTGTTGTGCATTCGTTTAGTTTCTACAGGGTGCCCCGTCATATGTTTTCCACCCATTGTATTTAGCCAATGTACATAAACATTTAAAAATCAAATGGTGCCTATAATTATTATGAAAATATCGCCTGTGAAAAACCAAAATTACCCATATTCATATTTAGTTTCAAACAAGATGCACTATATACAGAAAAAATAAAAATAGGATGCCGATCAAAGCATGTAAATAGAACCTTGTGCATTTTTCAAAAACACAGGTAAATAGAATATTTTGCACTATTAAAAAAACATGTAAATAGAACATTTTAACCGTTTCTAAAACCATGTAGATATGATATTTTACACTTTTAAAACAAGTAAATAGAACTTTTTGCATTTTTCAAAACATATTAAATAGAACATTTTACACTTTTGAAAAACATGTAAATAGAACATATTGAACTTTTTAAAAACATGTAAATTGAATATTTTGCACTTTTCAAAAACATGTAAATAGAACATTTTGTAATTTTCAAAAACATGTAAATAGAATATTTTGCACTTTTCAAAAACATGTAAATAGAACATTTTGTAATTTTCATAAACATGTAAATAGAATATTTTGCACTTTTCAAAAACATGTAAATAGGACATTTTGCACTTTTCAAAAACATGTAAATAGAACATTTTGCACTTTTTAAAAACATGTAAATAGAAGAGTTTGCTAATTTTAGAAACTCACGATTAGCATTGTAAGCATGTATCCTATTAATTGTATTTTTTGACATAGCTCATTTTAATTCTAGCATCAATTGCAAATGGGGCCTTATAGTTCTTCATGGACGACATAGTTTTTTTTATTACATTTTTACTCAATAAATATAAACAGAACAGTGGCGATAAGTAAGCAAGTTGTGCATGTTTGATGAGGTCCACCTTGTACGGTACATCACGATGGAAAGTTATGTAAAAACCAGTTTTTAAATACAAGCCAAGAATTTTAATTTACTGTATCAAAAATATTGACTATAGTTATTAAGTAATTAAGTGCGAAGCCCACATAGTGACAGTACAGTGGTCCATGCAGCTTAAGAGTCAATAAATTTTACTCTTAAAAAAAGATTATGTTTTAATAATAAATTCCAAATCTGAGCACAGTAATACACTATAAGCACATTTCTGCAATAATACATAAAAATATAATTGTATTTGCAGTCTGTAATTCAAAGGAATTAATACAAAATACAAGAATAAGCCAATCATGCTTTTATTTCTATTTTATTATTCCCTAATAAAATGTTCCATTCTTTGAACTGCATTGTAACATGTACCGTAAAGATGTAAGTTTAGCACTGAATGAACTGCATCCTGCAATCTACACGTCTTTTTGCTACTCTCTAACTCGCTGCCGTACTCGTGGTAGAAATTGAACTTGGCCTAGTTTAGATTTTAGCTATATTACATTGGCAGCCTGGCCGTGCCTTTTAGCAATTTAGCCGAACGAAATATCCCACATCCCGTTGTATGTATTTCCTACCCGACCGAAGTAGACGTCGACCCTCTTCCTATGGTTTAGGTGGTACTTATATTCCACAATTCCACTTAATGTATCGTGGCAGGATAGGAGCCGGAGCCGGTTGTTGGTTGCCGCTATGTTGTTGTTATTATGTCTCGCCGCCCGTCGCTTGTCGTCGAATATAAAAATAAACTGAGCTATTTAACATGTCATTTTCTCTCTTGTTGTATTTTCGCCAACGGTCTTTCCACTTGCAATTCTATAATTTCCGCAACAACAGAGTCTCAGCGACAACGACAACGACCATAAGACCAACGACTGGTACTGGTACTGGTATATAATTAGTGCTGGTATAGTTATAGGGTGCAAAAGTGCATAGAGAAACTACACAAATGAGTATTGCAAACATGTGGTTTGGTTTAAAGCTACGGTTAAAGTTGAATCTTTCGGTGTACGGTGTACGGATATTTCCCTGCCGCTCCTGCTTTGCTGCCACACATCTGACGATCTGACACTCTGACTCAAGTTTGTATGTAAATAGGTACATCCAGTTTTGTACAGCAGTCGGTTTTAGTTTTGAGCAGACCACAGCTGAAGGCTGAAAGGTAAAGGTGCAGTCAGAGAGTCATTTAATTCATTGCGAACTCTTCTCCAGTATTTACAGTTCACAGACTTCGACGGGAGGCTCACGTATTTTAGAATTTAATTTTAGTTAATTTTTTTCTGTAAAAATAAAACAAAGGAAGCATTAAAATTATATATAATTATCGTGCTTAAGCTCTATACTGTGTGGTTTAGGCTAATCTAAATTTAAATATGTAGTGACCGGAACTATGTATATGGAAGTTTGAAAGAAATTGTTGTGTTTATTTGTGGAGTGAATTTTATTGTGTCACCGTCTAATTATGTGCTTCAGTTTAGTTTGTGTTTGTAAGTAGCAATATTCCCCACCAAAGATTTGGAATTGGAATTGACAATTATTTTGGAGCTGTGAGGTAAGAGTGCAGTATGCATTTTTACAGTCTAATTTTCACTTGTAATAGTAATTGCTATGTATAGTGTGTATTTTAAAATGAAATGCAACTTGTAAGTTTTAAGTATATTGTTTCGAGCAATAGCTACATAGGTAACGACATTAAGGGATCGTCCATGAATGATGTCAGCGAAATATCCCAATTTTAAAACCCTGTATGAACCCCTTGTCATCAGCGTAATCATTGCGTAAACGGATATATTTAACATGGGATTTCATTAATATCCAAGTACACTCATTGGTTCTACATGTGACGGCATTTATGGATATCCCTAGTACCGTGGGTGAAGTATCAACATTTTTCAAAAATCAGGAAATTGATGCATATTTAATTTAGGCTAAAGAAGTAAAGTGAATTATTTGTAAAAAAAAAATACAGTCAATAAGATAGAAGCACATTTAATTTATGTATATTGTTTGAAATGTGCAAAATATTTTATTTACATGTTTTTAAAAAGTTCAAAATATTGTATTCAAATGTTTTTGAAAGGTGCAAATTATTCTGTTTAAATATTTTTGAAATGTACAAAATAAATGTGTTTGCATGTTTTTGAAGCGTGCAAAATGTTCTATTTACAAGTTTTTGAAAAGTGAAAAATGTTCTATTTGTATGTTTTTGAAAAGTGATAAACGTTTTATTTACGTATCCTAAAAACTTGCATAACATTTTATTGCCTTATTTTTTTTTTAAAGTGGAAAATATTAAATTTGAATTTTAGGATTAAGAATAGGATTTTTTGGTATATAGCGCATTTAAGCTTTCGTTAAAAATGACTATGGGCCATATTAAGTCATCACTGATGATTCAGTATTTGTTTTGGATTTTGCATGTTATAAATTTAACTTGTAGTACATATTAGCGCTAAAGGTATAACGTAACTGCATGCCCAATATCAATCCCAATTTGTAGTTAATTTGCAACAAAATACCTGGAATACCTTCCCGAAGATTACGTACCTAGTTATTATTTTTTGTATTACATTTTACATTCCTTTATTTCTTAATGCTTGCGGACTATGTAATTATTACAGCTGCAATTGTGAGGCACATTCTTACTAGTTAGATTCTTGCTAAGTTGTAGGAAATTTACTATCACTCAAAGTCAAAGTCAATTTTCCGCTGCTGAAGATGTTGTAGCCTTAAGTTGGATTGCTCAGCAGACAGATTTATATAAGCGGAAGGATTGAGAGAAAATTCGTAGGAATCTTGATGATTCTATTCTTTGTAATTCCATTCTGATTGTATTTTATGACGTATTCAAGTCGTACGTTAAATTCTGTATAAACTTCACCATAGGCTTCTGCTGCTACTGCACTTTATGTAATTTTTACCCTTAATTCTTACCCCTATGATCAAAGTTATTGGTACTACTTCGAGCATGTACTTGATCTTGATGCCAAAAATCAAATAAATAATTTATTTTAATGCACTTTTATAATACGTACTTATCCGAGTTCTGTTAGTAATATCCTATATTTTTGCAGAAAAACTTGCTTCTAATAATTTTTTGTCACTTACAATTAGACTACTGACCTGTGATATAGTATGTATAGCTATTAGCATACATACATATTTTTGGTAGAGATAAAAATAATATTTAAAACACTCCAAATTCACTTATAATACATATTATATAGTTACCGTATTTCCTGTAATACGTAATAGTGGATCACGTTTACGTCATGGCTGCCTTCATGGTATGCCCTGCGAAAGATTTTCCCTATATTTTTTTTCCACTCAAATATTTTGATTTAATACTGTTCTCGTTGAATATTCAAGAAATCCAAATCTCTAAGCCGTAAGCTAATTGTGAAAGGCGTTGATTTGTTACTAAAATGTTGAGAGTTGAGATTTTAGTAGTTTGAATTTACAAACTTGAAACTGAGGCTACTGGACCTGGAACTGAAGTTAAAACTATTCGTCTAGCAGGTTTTTAAAATTTGCAATCACAAGTCAACGATTCCACAGTTCTGTTTTACAATGTGTAATTACTGTAATTATCTATCTGCATACTACGAAGGGACGTATACACCTACTCACGTCATGCTATGGTGCTGGTACTGGTACTGGCATGTAAGCTAATAGAGAGTGAACATTATAGGCATTTAGGCTTACGCACATTGTCCCCTTTTTAACACAGATGCTTTAAACTGCATGTACTGTATAGGCCTTTTTGGGGGAATTTGCACGGCAAAAAATGATTGCATGACACCTGCATGTTCACAACTCCAGTACTACACTAGCTTTAGGGATCGTCCACAAACGACGTCACAAATAAATCTACAACTTTAGGTTTATATAATCCCTCCGTCCTCATCTTAACCGTAGAATAAATAGTTCTTTTTAAGATATGGGACGTTACCGGTATTTAAGTAGACCCCGTTCATACAAATGACGTCATTTGTGGATGATTCCTTACTTTACCTACCATTCATTTTGCCTTTATGGCATACGGTGGAGTGCTGACGGGCAGGCAGCTAGGGAACAAAAGGGAATTCTGCGTATAGAATTATAGAAAATGAAAAGTGCAAATGAAACCGAGGCGATTTAATGCGATGTGAGCTGTCTGATTCCGATGGTGTACAAACATAGTAGCATAAATAATGCATATCTTGTGTGAAGAATCAAAATGACCTACATACATATATCCAGTTTAAGCTATAGAGTCAAAATGATATATGTCATAAAAACAGAAAAACACTAGCTAAGAAAGACCCGCTAGATGTTAATTATGTGATTTTCAAAAGTAAAAAAATTCTGTTTGCACGTTTTTTAAAAGCGCAAAATGTTATCTTTACATCTTTTTAAAAAGTGCATAATATCTTATTTACATATTTTTGAAAAATACAAAATTTTGTATTTACACGTTTTTGAAAAGAGCAAAATGGACTATTTACATGTTTTTAGAACGTGCATAATGTACTATTTACAGGTTTTAAAAAATTTTAAAATGCCCTATTAAAACGTTTTTAAAAAGTGCCAAATATTCTATTTTTAGGTAGTGCAAAATTCCCTATTTCAACGCTTTAAAGATCACCCTAATATGCAAATATTTTTCCAGTTAGTGGATTTTATTTTAGCTAAAAATGTAAATGGCTCATTTTGCTTCTTCGCCGACGATTGTAGCTCTTTGCATGACTCAAAATGTGCTTGTGATTTTGATTTTGTTTTCCCGGCTGACTGCTGACTTCATGTCCGTGTAATCGTAAATGTTCGTCATAATAATAAATAATTGAGATTATTCATACTCCACTACTCACTCAGTCATCATCTACTTACGATACGAGGCACCTACACACACACATTTACTTACGAGGCATTTTTCTCATATGACTTTTCATTCCAATGTTTCGGCTTTACAAGGCCGAATGCTAAAAAAAGTGCCGATGCCGATGCCGAGTTATATGCCAGGCAAAATGTATAACATACCCTCAGTACTATGTTCCATGTTGGACTGGACGGTTCGACAGGCTCCACGTTCTTGACGCGAGTGAATTTAAATACCGACCGACGAAATACCGACAGAATAGAATTTTATTATTTATTGTTATCAATCCCTTCCAGTGACCAGTGATAGCTCTAGTGTAGCGATATGTGATAGTGTACAGATACCGAAAGCGATAGTCAAGATTCTAGATTATATCCGCATTGGTTTGCGCATAGTTTCTGTGTGTGTACTGTGCAGAGTGTTTGAAAGCATTGGAAATTCGATAGCGCACTTGCAAAAAAGAGTGCAAAAATACATAGAAGATTAAATTGCATGTAAGTACTTCAAACATTAAAGTAGCGTGAGCAAATTAAATACTTAAATATTTTTTAAATTTTTGTTTTCAATAGTATCACAGTTATTAATAGTAGACAATGCAGTAATTATTGAGAAATTATTATGTGAGAAAAACAAGAAAAATAATACGAAATTATTTGGTTAGAGGATTTTTAATAGTTTTAATAGGAGTGAATTTAAAAGGGGTACATGCTACGATTCGGATTTAATTTTAATACATAAGAAGATTTTAACAGTTGCGTTTCATGGAATTACGATTTTTAATGATCAAGCATTTTAATTTTGATTAAAATAATCGGTCATAATTGTCACGGATTTAAACTGATACACTATCCATATATCCATATCTATAATAATTTCAATTATGCAAAAATTGAACATGAATAACTCCACAATTATTTAATGACGCTGCACGTTTCCAAGTTTGAACGTCAAGTTCGACGTTTACGTTTATCTATGTATTTATTCACTACATGACTTGCTTTTAAAATTTTACGTTTTTAATACACCGTATATCTCATAGTAGTAGCGGGCGATAGTTTTTATTATAAATTAGAACACGTGTTTCTAATGTAATAAAGGGTTCCGTATGCTTTAACATAGGACATATAAGCGACCAAAATCATTAATTGTCAATGTAGAGCGGATGTCTGGTATAGCGAGGGGGGGTATACATATAAGAATTTTATAATACAAGGTAGGTCATTCTATTTTGTATTAGAAGATAAACAGTATCCGGAATTAGCTGAGTACTTTGCAATATTGTGATTGAAGTATCAAAACAGCTAATATCTAATTTAAATTTAGTATAGGCTATATGTAAAAAAACGCTTAATAAGATAAATATGCAAAGTTTTAATTAATTACGAGTTTTTTAAATGTGCAAAATGCTGTACTTGCTTCTTTATTAGGCGTGCAAATATTTTATTTAATCATGTTTTTTTTTAATTCTAAAATATTTTATTCACGTGTTTTGAAAGTGCAAATATTTTATTGTTGCATATTTTTGAAAATTTCAGAATGTTCTATTTACCTTTTTTAAAAGTGCAAATTTTCAATTTAAGCATTTTTTCAAGGTGTGCAAAATGTTTCATTTACCTGCTTTTTCAAAATGTTCCATTTATGTGTTTTTAAAAAGTGCAAAATATCAAATTGAAAATATCAAAACGTGTTTTTTAAATATGCAAAATGTTCTATTTATCTACATGTTTTTAAGATCATGGTACATTAATTTCCTCGTAGACATTGAATTTTGTTAAAGCTACAATGGAAATGGGTCATTTTGATTCTTCACGTACCATAATAGAATATTCTATAATAATGTTGGTGTGACAGGCTGAAGTTGTTTTTTTAACTGCTGTTCGCTTTATTTCTATATCAACTGATACTTGTGACATTTTGGTGTATATTTTTTAATAATTTCAGGCACACGTGTGACAAGACAGAAATCAGTGCGGAACATTTTGAAGGTTAACATGTGACATTTAAGTCGTTTTTTATTTTTCGTGTTATTTTTTTAGTATCTCGGAAATTAGGAAAAAATAAGCTCCACAATATTTGATACCATTCAATCATTTTAATTTTCCACCGCTGTTGTTTTTTTTTATATTACGTCACCATGTATGTGATATTTGTAGGGGTACATTGTGTGTTTTAAAGTGCGATCACGTGCTAAAGGCCTGTAGGTTTACTTCCTCGTGCTGCTAATTACCTAACGCTATGATATCCCTAAGTCAACGAAGCGCGACTGAGTCAGCTGTCCAGGTGAAGCTTAGCTAATTAGAAAGGACCGGCTGCCGGCTGTCGGTTGCGCGTACATAATTTAACGAAACAGGAAGCAGGAAGGTTTATGATTTTTAACTTCAACTGTAGGCATGAAAATTCACAAAAAGGTAAGTCTGTAATGCAATTTTAAACATCAAAGTACCTAAAAATATTATTCAAAGTTGGAGACAAAATTTAGTTAGGAAATAGTTTGGAATTTTTTAATTTTGTATACGAGATAAAATGACACTGTCTTAAATAAAGGAATTTACAGTTTGCACACAACCTTTTAAAATATCATACTACCATATATGCCACAGTATTTGCTGACAAGTTCCTTCCTCATCTATTAATTGTTTGGTTCAAGGAAATCAAAGTTTATTATGTGGTTGCGTCATCCAATGTTTTTTATTGAAATCAAAACATTATAACTGACACCAACTTTGTATTTCAGACAGCGAGGTACATAAGTAGGTAGCTACTATACGACAAAACTTCTGCGGTTTATAGCCTTTAATTCGTCTTATGTATGTTGTAAAAGTGTCAATGTTGAGAGAGGTTATGTATAATTATAGCTTTCAAAACAAAATATAATACATTTTACACTCACAAAACAATGTTTGCAAAACATAATGGATTTAAATTTCATAGTGGTGTATTTAAATATGTACAGTATATTTAAAGAGGCGTACTCCTAAAATCAAATCGTTTGTGACGATTAAAAGGACCTACCTAAATTCAGTTTGAGTTTTCAGTTGCAATTAAAGTAATTAAGCTATGTCCAAAAAATTATTACAAAAGATAGATCGTAAAAAGAAAAACAGTTCATTTGGATTTTGTGAAAAGTTGCAAAATGTTATTTTTTGCATGTTTTTCTTTAAATCGTGAAATGTTTTATTTACTGGGTTTTTGAAAAGAACAAAATGTTCTATTTACATCTTTTTTTAAACTGTAAAATTTTCTTTTTGCACGTTTTTGGTAAGCGTAAAATGTTCTATTTGTGTATTTTTTAAAACTGTAAAATGTTCTTTTTGTATTTTTTTTAAAGTGCAAAATGTTCTATATATTGGGTTTCTGAAAAGGACAAAATGTTCTATATTAATCTTTTTTTAAAGTGTAAATGTGGTTTTTGCATGTTTTTGAGAAGCGTAAAATGTTCTATTTGCATATTTTTAAAAGTACAAAATGTTTTATTTAAGTACTTTCAGAGGCTTAAAATTTTAATCTACAATTAAAACAGCTTAATTTTGAACGTTTAAAAACATTATAAATAACATTTTGTAAGATTAAAAAATATTAATTTTACCGTATTTTGCTTTTTGTTTTGTAATACGCACTAGTAGGTAATATTTGCATAAACATTGTATTTCCAAGTTTCAAAAAAGAGCAGATATCATGTTTTGTACATAAAAATAAATTAGTATACTTCTACCTATACCTATCTAGATACTGACTTTAACGTATTAATACAAAGTACCATTAGACAAAAAATAAACTTGTAATTGTAACTATAACAATATGAATGTAATATCTTACCAAAAATGTCGTGTATGAATTTCGCCTATTTATAATTATCTCTACAATTGTTGATTTTAGCGAAGCAAAAACCGCACATGGGACATTTGTTTTATTTTCTTGAGCGGCAGTGCCGGTGGCGGTTGAAAATTTCTTATTGTGTGGAGTGAAATGCAAACTTTGTATGTAAATGACACATAGTATGACCTTGAGTCATAAATATCACATCACATGAAGTAGGTACAAAAGTAAAGTAAGTGCTAACAAACCCCAAGAGACAAATTTAAATGTTTCTTTTCTTTCATTGATATTGCAATGTAATAAATGGTTTTGTATGGATTATTAATGCATAGTGTAATAATTACTCTGACGTCGCTCATCCTCCATGGTAAATGATACTTTGAATTCACAACTGATTTTTTATATGTGGGTGGTACTATCCTAGGCCTAGGCTATGTTCCACAGTTCCCAGTAAAGTACCAGTACCAGCACTACCAGCATATAGGGCCAGAAATAGAAAATAAATTAAATTAATGGTCTGTCGTATATGTAACTATACTAGTATAATTAACTATAACGCAACGAATATTCTATACACTTTACAGGCCAAGATTAATTTTCTATATTTATTTTAGACATCTCTTTCCTTCGAGCTGCTAAATTCGACGGGCTAATTATACACGTTATCTTGGTGGTGCCTACCTTTAATTATTTATGATACATAATATCGTGATTTCGTGTTAGAAGAACCAAAATGATTTATTTCTAATAATTTAAGATTTAAGTTTGAATTAACATAACCAGAAATTGGGATGCATAAGTTACGTGGTAGTAACGAATTTTGAAGAATGCAAAATGTTCCATTTACATGTTTTCCAAGAGTGCAAAATGTTACAGTTAAATGTTTTTGAAATGTGCAAAATATCGTATTTACTTGTTTTTAAAAAGTGTAAAATGATCTATTACCATATTTTTGAAAACTGCAAAATGTTTTAATAATTTCATTTTGAAAAGTACAAAATGATCTATTTACATGTTTTTGAAAATTGCAAAATGTTTTAATAACTTTATTTTGAAAAGTGCAAAATGATCTATTTACATGTTTTTAAAAACGTTACATTGACATGCGTTCAAAACTAGGATCTTCAAAGTGTTTGCCGATAGTGAGATTTCTTTTAACTAAAAATAGATACTGGCGATTTTGATTCTTCACTCACGATATAAATGCTGTCTAGCTTATTTCTATTTACAATTTTTTTTCTATATGCTAAAATGCCTTTATGCTGAAATCCAAATAAAAGCAAAGCCAAAGTCCAAACAACACTGTAGTTCCTAGTAATGTAAATCAGTAATTATGCAAAAATCACACAGCTCGCCATTCGTGATCTCTGCTAATATTTATTTATCAATCTAACTTAATTACGTCACCCTCATCGCCAAATATATATTTTGCAAGATCATTTTGTCTGTAAATGGAGGGCGTCATGCATGGTCAGTTTTGGTCATGCTGAATAAATATTGATAAAATAATACAAATTAAATAAACGTCAGAGACTGTCGTGGAAACTTCCATAGCCTTTTTTTCAGAGGCGGGGTATGGAAAAAATGTGTACATATTTAGTTTTCCTTTTCCTAATGTAGTACTGAAAAGAAATGTAAATGCACTTTTGCAAATTATATTTATATCGTCTGCGAAGAATCAAAATAACCTATTTTGGCATTTTTAGTTAAAAATAAAATGGACTCTCAGCGAATAAAATTATCAAACTCCTAGAAGCATATACCGTAATTTCTATAATGGTAGACCCGTCTGCAATTAAAGACCAGTTTTCTATTACAGGTAGGCCCATTCCTATTTCCATATATTAGTGTGTTATAAATAGACTTGTCTCTACTACTTAAACTCACACATCCCAAACCCGTCTACTATTACGCGCATGTCAATGGCACTGCTGATACCACGGTATAAATATAGACAAATTTTGTAAATTTAAAAAACGTATAAATAGAAAATTTCGAAAATTTTAAAAAACATGTAAATAAAACATTCTGCACACTTTTTAAACACGTAAATAGAATATGTTGCACCTTTTAAAAATATGTAAGTAGAACATTTTACGATTTTCTAAAACATCAAATAAAACATTTTGGACTTTTAAAAAACATGTAAATGAAAAATACTGCCATTTAAAAATACTAGTAAACGGAAAATTGAGCACATTTTATTAGCATGTAAATAGAACATTTTGTATGTTTCAAAAACATGTAAATAAAATATATTTCACTTTTAAAAAACATGTAAATAGAACAATTTGGACCTTTTAAGAAAAAAAACTAAATAGAATAATTTGAACTTACATATAAAACATGTAAATAAAAACTTGCATACATTCTAAGAAATCGTAAATGGAATATTTCGAACTTTTTCAGAACTTCGAATTAATATTTTGCCCATACATGCCTCTTTGTACTTTATTTTAAATTTACATATAGTCCCTTTTAATTCTAAATTCGATGTAAAATAAAATATAGGCCTACAGGGATTCATCAGTAAAATATATTTGCTAATATTGTATTGGTAATTATTTATTTTTGAAACCGGGCATTAATTTTACGTTTTTTGTCTAATGTTTTAATGTTTCAGCAAATTTTACCAGCAGATAAAATTTTTAATGAATAGTAGATCGCTATGGCGTGTAAAACTACTATTTAAGAAAATGAAAATTGAAAAATGCGGAATGACATAATATGGAAATGCACAGTGAACGGATGGAGAACACGGGACAAAATTGTTTGGAAAAATAAAATTGCCGCTTTTAGGAGGCATATACGTAGATAATTACGTATTACATAAATGTAAAAGTAATTACTATGATTGCACAAGGTATTAACTGCATCAATAAAAAAGTGTTTCATGAAAGTTGAATCCTTGTAGTATGCAGTCTGCGCTACACGTAATGAAATAGATTTCTGATATACTGCAATAATTTAATATCAATTCATATTTACGCGTTGAATATGCCAAGCAAGCACTGTGTAATTAGGTACATGGACAGTACAATGTACATGATGAGTAATTGAAATTAATGACACGAGATCAAACAAGAGGTCATCTGTCATCTCCCATACAAAAGGGCCGACATGCGTGACTAGCTGATTAGATTGATTTTACGATCTTTTTTATCTCTTCGTCATTACTTCATTACAAGTTCATTTTTCAAACACTTTTGCATATTCGGTTTAATTTATAAAGTGATTAGTTAGTTGTGGGATTCGTTCCCAAATGACGTCATCCGCATAGGGTCAATGGGTCTGTTTGGATATTATGATGACATCTCTTGTTATACATAGGCTTTTACGCAATTAGGTATTAGGCTGATGACAAAAGGGTATTATAGGGTGCTGAATATCGCTATATTTTGATGAAGTCATTTATGGACGATCCCTGACTATATAAACTGCGCTAACTACATAATATATATATAATTACAAAGCTTCTGTCAATGACTGGAGTTAAATAAAAAACATTACCATATTATTATAGTAACAAAAGTTGTTAGGGATCGTCCATAAATGACGTCACGGGTAGGGTCAGAGTCATTGTGTCTGTGTCTACATGGGTATATTGGTGACTAGTTGAATAATACACTTAGCGTAAATAATTTCATTTTTGAATAAATTTTTACGTGACGCGTTTTGCCAAACAACTCTTTATATATTTTTATTTAACAAAAATAACCATTAATTATGTTTTAAAAAAATACAAGGTGATTTTTTGTTAATTTTTTTTTCACAAATGATATCTTAGTATAGTTTAAGATTGTGTTTTGGTTGAACTCGAGTTTTGGACTTTCGGAAGGTGAAGAAAAGGACGTAATGGTAATCGATGTAGAGGAAATTACTTGCATACAAATTGACTGCCTTTGTCACACGTTAGAGTTAGACAGAGAGGAGTTGAAAGTACTGTGATTGCAGTGTAGTGTATGCAGAATGAAAAGAATCGTGGGTGTCCTCATTACGATTATTGTTACAGACGCCTTGAACATGACCGCGACCATGTGTCCAAATTTGTCAAGCTGTATTAGCAAATGCACGCTTTAAGTTTAAAAATACAGCACTATTAAGGCGGTTGACTATAGTTGCATAACGACATTGAAGAATCAAAGCAGCCCATAATATACAATTTAAGCTGGAATTGAAATAATTTCGTTAAAACTGCAAGATGCGTAAAATGTTAAATACAAGTTTACTTACACTGAAATATCGTCTTATTACACACGTTTTGGAAACGAAAAAATGTTCCAAATTACATGATATTGAAAACGTCAAAGTGTTTTATTCAAGTTATTTTAAAAAATTGCTCAATTTTTAATAAGACGATTTTAAAAGGTGCAATTTTCGTTCATAGATAGCTACACGTTTTGGTAATTAAAAATAGTTGTATGAACACGTTTTTAAAAAAAGTGCAAGATGTTCTAATTCCACGTGTTTGTAAAGTTCAAATTGTCCTAATAATAATTTTCAAAAATTGCAAAATGTTGTAATTTTACAATTTAAAAACATGCATGAAATATTCTAGTTACCTACATTCTTTTGCAAAGCACAAAATGTTTTATTTACACAATTTTAAAAACTGCAAAATGTTCTTATTACACAATTTTAAAACCTACAAAATGATCTAATTACACAATTTTGTAAAATGTTCTTAATACACATTTTTTAAAACTGCAAAATGTTCTACTTACACAATTTTTAAAAAGTACAAATTGTTCCGTTTACTTATGCTGTCAGGACCGCATATTTCAATAAATTATTAGATTGTTGGACAAAATAGTCATTTTGATTCTTCACAGACGATAAAATTATGTATGTACATACTTACTTTGATTTTTAATAGGCCACAAAAGACAAAGTGACATAGCGACGTTTTATAGAGCATCTTCTATCCATTGACTTGAAAAATTGCAAATATCTCTATACACTCTAAAGCGAATTACATAAATTACATATATTTTGTCAGCCTGTGTTAATATCTGAATCTGTTTGTATGAGGAAAAACTGCAAAAAATAATGTGACCACACCATTGAGGTACTTTGGCATAGGTGTGACGTGACGAGTGCAAAATGCAGTTTATACTTTAATATGCTATGATACTGAGGGACAAACAAGACTTGGAGACTTGGGTGCTTAAATGGCATGGCTTGGAGTAATAAAATAAACACAAAGTGCCGCAGTGGTGCGGCGGCCTAATGACAATTTGACGTATAGATTGTCAACGTAATTGTCATTGAGCCCTGCCTCTGCCTACTCTGCCATTTCGCAGAGCGATAATAAAGGAGATTTTCTAGGAAGCGACAAGCGACAAGTTGTACGTAGGTACACTATGTAATTACGTATGTAGTGAATTTAAATAATGAATGTTAATCCACGTTCTGTTTGCGAGGAAGTCATCCAGCGACTGAGGCACGTAAGGTAAGTAGGTAAGTACCTATGTTCATGCAATGTAAAGCAGCTAAACACGTTGAAGCCAAAGTCGTTGGTCGTTGTTGTGATTTCTCACGCATTTACCCCTATAGAAATTGCGCATGGCAATAATGATGATGATAATGGTATAGTCAAATGCATTACGGCTTTTGAGGCACACTGACTAAAAATGAAAACACAGTCTATACACTTCAGTATGTGGTCTAGTTGAAGAATAAAAACAAGCTGTGGAATTCCATGGCAACTTTGTTTCGCCTGAATTTTGAAAAACATGTAAATTTAGTATTTTGCACTTTTCAAAAACATGCAAATAAATTATTTTGCACATTTTAGAAATATGCAAATCAAATATTTTGCACTTTTTAAAAATATGCAAATAAAATGTTTTCCACGTTTTAGAAATATGCAAATAAAACGTTTTGCACATTAAAAAAACATGATAATAAAATATTTTAGCAAATTTTAACAGCATGCAAATAAAACATTTCCCACTTTTCTCAAAACATGTAAATAGAACATTCTGCACTTTTCTGAATCAAGTAAAAAGAATATTTTAAACTTTTTTAAAATAGTAAATACAAAATTTTTGGTTTACCAAAGAAAACCTTGTTGAATAAAATCAAAATAGTGGTTTTTCTAAGGAAACAAGTTGCTGCCTGAAATCAATTAACTTCGTCCAGCCCTGAAAAAAGATTTCTCACTCACGATTTGAAATAAATAGTGAACCCCCGAGTTCTATTAGAGACCCGCGTTCTAATACAGACCCGCGTTCTACTTAGCCCGCGTAGTACTAGAAGTTATACTATGTAGTTGCATTACTACAGATATAGTGGTAGTGGCTATATGCACGCTTTACATTGTCAAATACTTAAAACTAAACGCTAAATACTCTAGCTTATATGTAAAAATGAAGAATGGCTTGTTTTGCTTCTACAATTCAAATAAAATTAAACTACAAAGGGCATCATCAGTTGTACGTTAGTACACACATTGAAATTGAGCATTACAAATAAATGAATATTTATACATGTGTTCGAATGGCGATGGCCATGAAAGTGCAATTAGTTGCAATTAACATGTAGGTACTACCCACACCTTGTGAGACTTTGTGTGTAGATTTAAAATTTTCCTCGACAGAATTTAATGTCCATAGAATTATACGCTATACGGTAGTAGGTACCTTCTGCCTTCTGTACGAGCACCTTTTATAGCAAGTACCTCGGCTCGAAACCGGCACCATGCAGTCCAGACCGAGACATGTTTTTGTTTGTCGTAAATAAATTGTAAACTGGAAAACTCCGCATGCCATTCTTAACAGTCATAAAGTCAGAAATTCAAAATTCAACCACAACAAACCAATATCAGTAATGACTATTACACGGCCAAAAACTCTACTATTTAATTTCCATAACATTGCGTGTACACAACAAACGATGTTCACCTCTCAATCAATTTACATAATACGCGTATTAGTATTAAAATACAAAGGTAAATAATAACCAATCAGACGCCAGCAGTGGCTTATCCATGTCGTTGAAATATTGAACTATAAGAAAAATGAAATCTTAATATGTAGCAGTATTATTTTCTGTATTTAAATTAACAACTTACTTGAGGTTAAGAAGGATGAGATCTTTGGTTAATTTTCTTATTTTGCTTGTTGTTTCAGGCCAATTGACCAATTTAAACTGCGAGACAAACAAAGCCCACTGACGTCAGCAATATTTAATTGTACACAATTGTGTACTAAAAAAACTAACAGTCGACATGACAGTGACCTATACAGGTGAGTACTGGGTAATTACTGGTTTAGTGCTAATTAAATTTAAATTATTAATAAATTGAAATTTAAATGTGTGTGTTCAGACTGTGACAGTAATGAGATTTTAATTTATTTTTGCAAACTAATAAATCACAGCCCTATAATAATTATGTAACACTTTTGAAATCAACTTAAATTGATAAAAAAATTAAATATTTAAAATGACGATTTTGTAGATACTGTATAATTATTAAAGAATTATTTGATCAGTGTGTTGTAATTTGTATTTCAGCCGAAGTTGCTACCTGCAGAGGATTTGGCTGCTTCTTGAAGCTATTATTTCGGTAATTGTCAAATATTTTCCAAGTGGAAATCGATTTTAAGAATTCCGGCATAAAACAATTTGTTTTACTGTTACTGTTGTTTGTGGCCCATTTAATTAATGTCGGAGTTGACTATTATGTTTACCATATAGCTATAGGTATGTCACGCGTAAATAGTTTCATGGTAATTAATTTTGCGTCCATTTGCTTGTACAGATGGAAGGGGAGTATTTACAAGCTTGTGTGGCCTGATCTGATATTATTCCTGGGCACTTTCTTCTCCCTAAAGGTCATGTACCTCTTCTTCCTGGATGTAGAACAACAAAAGTAAGTCACTAATTTCTAATTAGTGGGCATAATAGTTAATAGGCGCGTCATTATATTATATTAGTATTGCACAATTTAATTGTCAACCGTTCCATTCTATAGGGGAAGGGGAAGTATATAAAATACATATAGGTAATATACTTGGGTGAGTGCCATACTCCCAGCGTCAAATACACGCCGTATTTTCATTTTCCGTAGTAATGCACCGGGGAAATAAAAATTCGACTTTGCTATCTTTTAATATACGGCCGGGATATAAGGCTTAGCAAAAAGGGGCAATAAGAGATAATAAAGCTATGTACCGTAAAGCTCCAAATAAATCCCGGGTCTCCAATAGATCCCGGGCCTCTAATAGATCCCGGGTCAAAAGCCAAGTTTAACGTATATCCCTCCCCGGGATGTACTTGGGTCTTTAAGGGCAGATCCCGGGTCTCCATTAGATCCCGGGCCTCTAATATATCCCGGGCCTAAGGCAAAGTTTCGCGTATATCCCCCCGGGATCTATTTGGAGCTTTACGGTAGGTAGGTAGGTAGGTACTTAAATATAATAACAAAACGAGGCAGTGTTTGGGAGCGTGCATAAAGTACGTGGTACGACTTGTTGGGGGAGTGGGGTAGAATTTCAATCTGCCTACCATTTTACATGGACGTACATACATACCAAAAAAAGGGGGGTAAGAGTTCCAAATTTCCAATTTTTGTAACACGTAATGTATGCACGCTTCCTTTGTATAAAAACATGATAGATATAATATGTATTGCATGTGAAGGTTTGAAATTCAAAATGACCCATAACTATTTTTAGTTGAAATCAAGTTGAACTATCTACAAGCAGTTAAAATATAACGATCCCGAAAGCTCATGTAAATAGAGTAGTTTGTACTTTTTAAAATTATGTAAATAGAACATTTTGCAATTTTCAAAAACAGTTAAATAAAACATTTTGTAGTTTTAAAAAACATGCAAATAAATCATTTAGTTCTTTTTTTAAAATAAAACCGTAAACACAGCATTTTGCACTTTAAAAAAGATACAACATTTTTGTACGTTTCAAAATTTCATAATTATTAAGTTTTTGTATCTCATCTAGTCTGTTCTTCAGATAACTCACTTTAGTTCTAGCTTAAATGGGATATATGCCGTTTTGATTCGTTATTGAGGAAATATTAATGTTTAATGTGTTATGCGTTACGTATTATCTACAATGTGTCACGCACTTCAAACTTTGCCTGTATTAACTACGCTTATTTTGTTAAATGAATAAGTATGTACACAATATGCTAATTGTAAAAAAAATATTTTCAGAGTCTTTGCAAAAATATCCGCACATTGTCGAGAATACGGAAATCTAATTCCCATCAGTTTTATTCTTGGGTTCTACGTATCTATTGTAGTAGGTAGATGGTAAGTATTTAATTATTTATAATCACGCTAATTAACTCCTCTATATCGTTAGTATATGTATGTAGCTACCTGCTGAATTTTTTAGAGGCCTAAGCCTAAGGCATAAGTACATATATTTAATTCTGACATATTAATTTAGGTGGGATCAATTCATAGCAATTCCAAAGCCAGATTCCATTGCTGTATTTGTGAGTGCAAATATTCATGGACAGGTAAGAATTTCTCAATCAGTTTAACACGTGTAAATTCTTTTTAAATCCCTCTCCAAAATTAAAAGTTGAAATTTTGAAATTTAGGATGAGAAAGGGCGTGTGATACGGCGGACAATCATGAGGTACGTCTGCCTCTCAATGACCATGTGCTTTACGATGATTTCACCCCGAGTTAAAAAGCGGTTCCCTACTCTGGATCATTTAGTGGATGCAGGTAACTTCCTTTTAATAACGATTTTGAATTGTAATTATTCGAGAAAAACAATATTTAGCATATATTCAGCATTACTATAACTTTTAATTTTTTACTTGTGGCAGGTCTTATGCTAGATAACGAAAAAGAAATAATTGATAACATAAATCGGAACTGTCCCTCTTACAGTAAAGGCTGGATCCCTATTGTATGGTAAATGGTAGTAATGTTATTATCAAGTAATAAGGCGCGCTACGTAAATGTGAACAAACGCCTAAATGTGATTAATTCAAATAGTTGAATCAAGAGCTTTTACAATTTACCTCTTCCGGATGGAAAAAAATTTAAAAATTTGTAAAGCTGTGTTCACATTTACGCAACCCGCTGTACTGGTTAATTAATCTTAAATTAAAAACGTCGATAATAAAAATGTTTTAAAATAGAACAGTAATTACATAATCACTAATCATCTGTTTTAAATCTGAACTAATTAATGTAGGGCATCTAGCATTGTAACCCGGGCACGAAAGGAAGGGAAAATACGTGATGATTTTGCTGTGAAAACAATTCTGGACGAACTGAATAAATTCCGGGCACAGTGCGGCCTTCTTAATAATTATGATTGGATCAGCGTCCCGCTCGTTTACACGCAGGTACATAATTATTATTTTAATTTTAATTTATTACGAGCAATAAATCTATTTTATCGTTGGTATAGAAATAATACTTGATTTACATTTTACAAAATGGGAAATTTTAAACATGGAAAAATTGTTTGTTAAAAATACTATCAAACAATAAATCAAGATTTTTATTACGGGATCGCTCACAAATGAAGTCATGAAAAACTATTTTTAGCCCCTTCCCCTTTGTCATTAACTTAACTATTGACCAATGGCTATCTTTAACATGTTGTTTTGCTATAGTAGCCAGGTAAATACATCGACCTTAGCGATAAAGTCATTTGAGGACGAACCCTAATTATATGTCCTTGCTTTAAATCATTTCGAATGTTTGGCTACAGGTATGCACGCTGGCCGTGTACAGTTACTTTGCTGCTGCAGTGATGGGAAGTCAGTGGCTCAAACAGCACGCAGATGAGAAGCATAAGGAAGGAGAAAGTATTGATTTATTTTTTCCTATTTTTCCAACTTTGCAGGTAAACAAATTATGTCACAATTTCTGTACAAGTATTTTCAAAACTTATTTACTGCCAAAAACAGTCTTGGTTGTGGTTGTGAGACACATTGAAAATATTTCACTTAAAAAAAATGTAATTGCATCACTACATTAACTTGATGCTTAGATCTTTAATGATATCGATGACACTTTTGATTATTTCATTCAACAGTTTTTCTTTTATATGGGATGGCTCAAAGTAGCAGAATCCCTTATTAATCCATTTGGGGACGACGATGATGACTTTGAACTTAACTGGCTTGTAGATAGAAACTTGCAGGTAAATTCAACACTATTACTCAACTTTTTCAGTGAGTTTGAAGTTAAAAGTTGCAATAGGGGTACGTGCATAAATTACGTCACTCAGAAATTGGCAGATTTGACCCCCATAACCCTTTCCTTTATTTTAGTATGCACGCCTGGGTAAAAGGATAGAGTTTGAAAATTAAGTGCGGGGTACACTGTTTTAAAATTGTGGTAATTAACAATTTTTGATTTATTATGCAGGTGTCCTACCTTATCGTAGATGAAATGCACCATGACCATCCAGAGCTGATTAAAGATCAGTACTGGAACGATGTCTTCATCCCCGAGCTCCCCTACACAGTCGCTTCGGAGCACTACCGGGAGGAGCCCCCGTCTCATTCCACTGCAAATATTATGGTCACAGAAGACGAAGGGGAAATTGTGTCTCCGCCCTCCGTTAGACTTGATGAGATGCCGGACTATGCCGTAAGTCACACCGTATTTTTTGAGACAGTACTAAAATCATATTTTCATTTGTAATGGAAAGTTAATTACAAGTTTAATTTTCTTTCCCACAGGATGTTGGACGTCGAGTTTCTCGAGTATCCCTATCCCCCTCCAAAAGAAGTAGTTTCGCTCGACGTGAAAGAAATTCTAGTTTCCGCTCGAATAACCTAAATGCAAGCCAAAGCACACTTGCGGAGAGCGTGAGTGGAAAACTTAGTAGAGCTGGCTCTATTACGTCCGTCTTCAAGAGAATGTTTTCGCGGGATCGAGATCGAGACAGGGATTTGAGTTCTCCTAGTGATGGTATGTCCTACATTTAGTAGATGGAACTATATTTTACATTCCAGAAAAATTTAAAAATTTAGGCGCGAAATTTAAAATACATTTTTTGTTCTAAACTATTGCAGGGCGCCTTCCAGAATTTGTTATAGGAAGTACTGCCAACGTTCACAGGAAAGTTCACGAAGAGGCCATCCCTGAGCTGGATGAAAACATGACGACGATCATGTCCATGCGCGCGCAGGAAAAGCATCCTACAGTGTATGATATATTCGGCTCAAAACCGACTCCGAAAGAGAGCGCTGTTATCGGCGGCATGGATATTCCCACGGTGGTAACCACCACCCTCTATCCAGGTCCTATTGCGGGTGGAGGGGGAGGAGGTTTAGCGGTCCCCGCATCCGTTGGCCCACAACTTTCAACTTCAGCTCCCGCCGCTGGATTTACTCGCCCTAAATTCCTTAATTTTAGTGTGTCTGTACCTGCACCCAGCACAAGTAATCCGCTACAGACGCCGGATATACAAGTGGCGCCACCTTCCATGCCAAAAGCTTCATCCTTGGTTTTCGATTCTAAATTTATTGACAAGGCGAATGCTGAGTCATTCCCGAAAACAAGACCACCAACTCATCACGGGCATGGGTCAAATCCGCCGCCGCTAAGGATATCTACAGCCAGTGAGGATACTGAGGATGAATACGATCATGAGGACCTAGACGACACGATGGATGATCTAAATGTGAGGAAACGCTCTGGAGGAGGAACGATTTCCCAAAGAATTGCAAAAACTTTGGGATTTAAAAAAGATAAGGAGGGGGGCTCATCATCAGTTGCAGAGGGGGATGAGCGGGCAGAAGTGCATTTACTCAGTGATGTTAGTAGAGACAGTACAGACACAGACAAAAATAACTCAAGTGTTCAGTGATTACGCACATACCAAATTATTTAATACCCATGCAAATTTAAGTTTACAATGTATTTTATAAAATATCTTGGTAGATTGTTAGATCCGACAAAATCTGTAGGAACTTCTTTTATTTTGTGACGGTTTTTTTACGCACATTGTTGGCGCCTTTAAACCACGCAAAAATCAATAATTATTTAATAGCAAAATCGTATGCTTTCAGAATAGAAACGTTTTTCTAACGTTAAAAAGTGCAATTAACGAATCTATATGTACAGTCTATGTACAGTAATTTTCACTAACTTTAGGTGGCAGATACAGAATACATACTACAGATATTCAGATATACTGATATACAACTTCATCAAAGTACAAACTTACGATGCGCTACTTACACTTTTTCAATTAATTGCGAAAAATACATTTTACTATACTCCAAACTTTATAGCTATGTACTTGTAACTTTAAAGTTATGTAGAAAATAATTTTTACATCTTTTTTGATAAAAATACAAAGCCTTTCAAAAGACAATGCAAGATGAATTTCGGTTCTGATTTCGATAGTAAAGGAAAGTAGAGTATTAACTAGTTAGCATCCCTATAAAGTAATACAATAGGTTTATGCTGTAATGCAGATATAGTATATAGTGAGTGAAGAATCAAGATAGCCAGTATTCAGTTAAGTTTAGTAATTTTAGAATGAAAGCTAGAGCAATCGACGTCCCAAGAATGCGTTAGATATTATTTACGAGGTTTTAAAAAGCGCGGAATGTTTTTTTAAAGTATTTTTTTTTAAGTGTAAAATGTTCTATTTACATGTTTTTTTAAAAGTGTGAAATGTTCAATTCAAACTTTTTTTGAAAGCTGTAAAATATTTTATTTGCACGTTTTTTAAAAGTATAGAATGTTCTATCGACGCATTTTTTGAAAAGTGTAAAATGTTTTATTTTACGTGTTTTTATTAAGGCGTAAGTTGTTCTATTTACAAGTTCCTAAAAAGCGTAAAATGTGAAATTTACATGCTTCTAACAATACGATATTTTAATATTATTGTAGATAGTGCATTTTCTTCCTGGCTAACAATGGATATTGGTCACTTTGATTCTTCACAAACGATATTTACCTTTTTTATGCCCATTGCCTATTGCAAAACCTACTTAAGTACATCACCTCATCTCAAACAGTATAGCAATAATAATTATAGCGTAGTATTAGTAATATACATATTGGTTCATTAACTTAAAAGACAGTTACAGTTTATAATTAAGCATCATTCCAATTCCATCAAGACATTTACCAGTGCCAGTACTGGTCCCGATGCCGGTCACAACGGTATCAGTCCCAGTAAATACATTATAACTTATTAGAATAGAGTAGAAAGTAGAATTTTTAGTAATTTATGTGTGTACATTTTAATGTTTTGTAGACGTCCTTGGGAATTCAATACATTTTCAATTAAATTAATTATTAAAACCTGCCATGCACAAGTATATTTTTAGGGCTGCCTAACTGATGATTTAATTATGGATTTAGTATAGTTAATTATTTTATTATCACCATACTTCTACTGTACGACCATTTCCAGTTGTTTTACTCTAATAATTGTTTTTAATATAAATACGTAGATTAGAAAATTTAGCTCGGTCAAAATTTAGGCCACGTGTTGCAGGTGCTTTGAACGAAGCCCGGTGTTAAGTTAAATATAATTTCCTCGATAGAAATACAAAACTGCCCAAGAGCACCGCCCTGTCCAATCCTATTCCAATTCCAGCCTTTAAGTAACAGTGAAACGATATGTTTGTGCCTAAATATAGTTTTAACCAAGCTAATTGTATGTTCGCTAAATATATATGAGCAATTACTTTTATCATCGAGGTTCATCTCTGTCTGTGTTATTGTTGTTAAAAGACAAGCAAGCGTACTTGAAGTGATGGAGAGATTTTTAGTGCCTACCTATAATAGGCATATATTAATGTGCATACTACGGATCTATAATAATTGTATACAATTGTAAAGGTTTATAAACTTTGCTGTGAATCTGAACCTATACATATCCTATTTTATGCCAAATAAGAATAAAATTGAATTTTGTATGGACTGAATAAATAAAAAAAACTGGGACTATAACTTTGCGAATTTGGTGTTCAAATTGTGGTGTTATGCCGAATTATTTCAAAGCACTACTAGTTAGAAGTAAGAAGTAATAGTCGTAATCTCGTAATAGAAGTAATAGTAGTACAGTTGACAGTATGCAGTTATTTTTCATTCCAGATATTTGGATGCTGACTACTGATTCACTGGCAGCGCGAACCCTCGAAATAATTTTCAGCACTTTTTTTTCTTCATCTTCGGAAAATCGGAAATCGGAAATTTTCCTGAATTTATTTCCCTTTTCTCTAGTCAGTCATTCATAAATTCATATATTCATATCATGAAAATTACTGACTAAGTAAATTGTTACTATTTTAATTAGAACTAACTAATTCTCAATTTTCCATGGTTTGCGTGATAAGCTTAACTGTCAACTGTTGACTGTATGATATCGTTTTCCGTCAATTATAAAATTCTTTATTCAATGTCCTAGTGTCCTACACATTGCTTTTGCTCATATAGCATTGTTCATAGTTGTTACTATTAAATAGCAAATTTAAATATTTTAAATCAAAGCTGCTGCACATTGACTCTGGCTCTAGTAATTTGACTTTCCAAAAGTTCAAACAATGTGTTACCATAATGGAATTCGTGTCTCGTTTGAGTGTAGATTATGTACACAGTCTTTCGATCAAATAAATGATTTAATTGTTCACAAGAAGAAAAATCATTTTAAAGAATTTAATTATACTGCGTGTATTGTATTTGAAGAGAAGATAATTATCAATAGTAATGATTGTGTTGATCAGCCTGCTGGATATGGGTAAGTGATTTCATTGAAATACTGAGTGAAGGTAGAAATTAATTTATTAAAATATAATGTTGAATTCCAAAACAGTAATTATTCACAGTTGTGTAGTACCGATGACTAATCCTGAGAAATAATAGGCAACTAGCTTTACAAAAACTTGTGATTAAAAGTAGAGTACCTAATTATAACAATAAACCAGTACGTACTTAAAATTTTTGTTTTTACCCAAATTCATAGGCTGACACCATCCGCTCCAACAGTACAAGTAAAATTGGAGATTCCGGACGATTCAAATTTGAACTTTAAACAAGAATCAGCAGAGACGGAGAGATGCATTCTTGTAGAACCTAAATTTGAACAAGTTATTTTTGAATCCAAATCAGCATCAGCAGAAGATGCAATTCAGTTTAATTTCAAACAGGAAATTAAGTCAAAACTAAAGCCAAAATGTAAAAACCCATCTGTCAGGTTAAAACGACTCAGTTGTAAGGAAATACAAAAATTCACAAAAGATGCTGCATATCGAGATCGACATCGACATCGAGAAAGCGGTCGTGGTAACTTCTATTTCTAAGCAATATCAGCTTTAGACAAAGTTTAATGTGAGTGAAGAATCAAACTAACCCATTTCCATTGTTAGCGAAAAACAAAATGCACTGTTTACTTACACAAAATTTTGTCTTCAAGTATTGATCCTGAAAGTTTGTGAATAATATGTTAAATACTACAATTTGCACATTTCAGAAACCTAATTATGTAAATAGAAAAATTTGAACTTTTCAAAAACATGTTTTTAGAGAATTTCGCACTCTTCAAAAATATGTTAGAGAATTTCGCACTTTTCAAAAACATGTAATTAGAGAATTTTGCACTTTTAAAAATCAAGTAAATGGTATATTTCGCACTTTTCATAAACATGCAAATAGAAAATTTCGCAATTTTGAAAAATGTGTAAATACACAATTTGGCACTTTCCACTTTGTAAATAGAACGTTTTAAACTATTAAATATTTCATAGTGAAAATTTTCATACATGTTTCTCATTTAGTTTTTTTTAACTCTAATTTTAATTTTCTCTTAAATTGGATATGGGCCATTTTGATTTTTCACTATTTAAAATATTTTTAATTATTATATAGAATTTTTTAATAACCATTCGATTATTCTACAGAACCAAGCTTCATCGAAAATAATTATGCCGATATCAATGAACTCCAGTACCAGCCTACATCAACAAGAACAACCACTTCAGTCAACGGCAACGACTCCAACTCCAAATTAAGAATCAAATTTGATTGCAAATTATGCCGCAAAAGCTTTAACACGGACCAACAATTAAAAATCCATGTTCAGATCTGTCTCCTGTACAACAACAAGTCCAACTTAGCCTACTGTGTCCAGTGCAATAGCTTTTTTTCCAACTCTCAGGATTTACAAGTTCACTCTGCATTTTTCCATGGCCATAGTATCGCCGTAGAAATAAATGAGCAAGTTAATGACACAGCCCCTGCCCCTGTGCTTGGAAGCATTAGCAAAAATGGTCACAGAATTTCAAAAACGTCCATTATTGAATCTGATGCTGCATCAAATGACCCAACAGAAGCATTTGGGAGACTGGACCAACTCGAAAGAGTTCCAGAAGACGCCAACAACGGGTGCCTAGCTGAATATCCCGAAACACAAGATCAGGACCTGACGTACAGAAATTTCGATGTCGAAGTCGAACGACGCTCCAACTCAGGTGACTCCAACCCTTTCAAATGCCCAGAGCCCAACTGTCCCCGATCGTTTAAAGTTCAAGAAGGCCTAACACAACATTTAAAACGTCATACTGGTTTTAGGCTATTTAAATGTCAAGTGCCAGATTGTGGTAAAACTTTTATGTATGAAGGGACTCTGTACAATCACCAAATTGTTCATTCTGACTCCTTTCCCTTTAAATGTACCTATCCAAGCTGCGATGAAGCATTTAAGATGAAAATAAGTTTTTTTAAACATTTAAAATCTCATTCATAAAGCAGAGTGGACAACTCGAGCATTGTACAAGTTACATAATTACATTATAAAGATGTTGTACGTGCTGCTTTTGATTTACTGTGGACGTTTTTATTTTTTTGTGATATTATTATTATTATTATTATTATAGCAGTCTTGTAATATTCACCCATAGGGTATGATACACTGCACTTTTACTGTTTGGATTGATTCGACAGAACTACCCATGTGAGTAGTCTGTTTTTGAATCTTCCCAGTTTTTTCCTTAATTACCTACACTTGTAGTATTTGGTTTTAGTTACGTGTTCCTGTAGACCAGTTAGCAAGCATATATTTAGGCTGGTTTTCACCAGACAGTTAAAGCCTATATTTCCCTTTCGGAGGAAAAACACAACAGAGTATCTTATAGAATCGAGATGACGTTCTCACGGTCCCCACGACTCCAATACGCTCTGCCATGCCAACCCATCAGCGAGCAACTCTATCGAATGTCATCGGGTGGCGACGCTTGCAGTATATTTTTAGGAGAGAAGTGCTTCGAGGAGAAAATCTTGAGTTTATACATTTGAATGTACGAGAGTCAGGCAAAGTAGGTACCTACTATTAAGCAGCACTGAAACTCCGTCTCAGGTAGATAACTACCACGGATTTTTTCAGCCTGCACCCAACTCCCTTAAACTCTCACTCCCACCCCAGTTCAACTCCCCACCGACATACCAAGCTCTATCACCAACACCGACTCCAATCCAGAGCGCCACCGACTCCCCCGACCCAGCAGCTCAGTAGTTAAACCACTGGGCCGCCGAGCCGGGTTTTTTTGTGATATTATATTAAACTACATGCCAGCGACTACTTCAAAGTTACGAATATTTTGTCAGTCAATAAATTTCGAGATATGACATGGTTATATACAAGTGTAAACTTTCTCTAATTCACTATGAACATTTTTTCTTCAATTATTACTGAAATAATATCGTCTGTGAAGAACCAAAATGACCTATATCCAGTTTAAGCTACAATCAAATCGAGCTATGTCATAAAAACCTAATTAAAAACATGCGTAAAATGTAAATTATGAGTTCTTGAAAAGTGTAATATGGTCTATTTACATGTTTTTAAAAATTGTAAAATGTTCTATTTACATGTATTTGAATCGTGTAAACAACGACGAGAAACTACGAAACGACATCCCTCCCCTAATGAGGATCCTTCGTCCCAATTAAATTTTCCCCTTTAAGACAATAACTTCGAAAAATTAATGAATTAAACCAAATACCCGGTGAAAATAAATAGTCTCAAGACCCGCGGTGTTTACTTTAAAGATAAAAATTTACCTCCGTTAATAAAATTAAGACTTATTAAAATAATCTCTACGTCAAAATGTTATATATTTCATGATCTCTATGAAAAGTTATGTCTTTGTTTTGGAACGGCATTTGTATGGACTTAGAATCTCTACGTAAATTAGTTAGAGAAGTAGTAGTAGTAACTACATTTTTCATTTATGTTTCCCATTATCTCTTTTGATTTCAATGAATTAGAATTAGATGCTTAGAATAGTAATATCGCTACGCATTAGAAAGTTAGCCGTAGGATATTCCTTAGGCATACGTAGAATAGCTTAGAAAACATGAATTATCCGGTTAATTAACAATTTTTGCGTTTTCAAATGAAATATGGATTAACCATGAGAATCAGATCGCTATGCATTCCTAATTAAGTCATAGGGTCTTAGGAAAATTTGCCAATTTATTGTTTAATTACTAAAAATTAGTATTTCGTTAGAGAAAGTTTCGCTATGCATGCTAATTAAGCCATAGGAAGCGTATTAGATAGTCTCATAATTTCCATTCCAAGTCCAGTAAAATTTTATATGCGAATCTATGACATTAATGAATTTTTGCTAATTGACTAAATAAAGTTTATAAAAATGAGTTAATTCCAATATTCCACAGGTTCAGAGTTCGAAATTTTTATTCCTTCAGAAAATAAGTAGCTCCGAATTCCAAGGTCCATTCAAAATAATAATAAAAGTTAAAATGTAATTGCGTGCCGTGCTTTCTTTCCCAATCTTTTCAGACATACCCTCCGTGAGGACACGGAGCCCTACGAGGGGATGATGAGAAAGGAATCGAAATCACGACACGTCCTCCCACAGATTCTCCTCACATTCTCCAGACAGCATCGGCCATCTGACAGAGAGTGAGGAAGATCCATGGAAGGAGATAATAAAATAAATGAAACTCGCAGCCCTCCACCACACAGCGTCTATGAGCCACGAATGGAATTAAATGATGCTTCCCGAGGCGACAGGAGACGAAGCGAGGAAGGAGCGGAGGCGAACTAGCTAAGGCAGAATGAATCACGCCGCGAAGAAGAGAGGGTCTCCGACACGAATTCTTCCAAAAAATCCTTCGAAATCTTTAATTTCTTTTTCAATTTTCCCTTCTGGAGAATTGATAGAAAAATGAATAGAAAGGAATTGAGGAACATGGAGACTCCAAAAGGAATAAGAACAGCAAAAGGGGATTGTCCCCATGGCTCCTGTTGGTGCCATCAAAAAGAACCTAAAATCAAGAAAGAAAGAAAATCCGATAATTTCTATATTTTCCTATTCTTATTCATGGTGTTTACTGTGTTCGCGATTCCTCTCTACGAGTTCTTCTTAAGTTTGTTATAAATTAATGCGAGGTCAATTGGACCAAATTATATAAATTATAAAATACAAAATTATATATTGTGAATTACCTGTAATCAACCTGGAACCTGGAATCGGAAATCTCAGATGTCACGCCCGTGGCATCCGTAAGCGTATCAGTTATAAATCATTATCTTGTAACCTATTATATTGTAAATCATTTGGACGAAAACCTAAAAACGAAAACAAAAACAAGAACATTAATTAATAATTATTATTCAGTTGTGGCCCCCGACCATATGTCGGAAGGGAAATATTTCGGTTAATTTGAATTTATCCTTTTTCTTTTGATTTAATGATTAATATAAATATTTATCCGTTAAACTTACCTTCTCATCTTCGATCGTTGAGTGTTCTCATTTATATTGGCAACCTCCTATTGATTCTCATATCTTCCGTCATGGAATCTAGAATTAACAAACATAAAATTAAGTCGACATAATTTGCATCTTAATCATTGGCTCATTCCTTAGTCGTCAGCAGTGGTTCCCTGAACCCGCTTGACGTAATTTAGGGACTTCGGTTCATACATCAAAGTAGGCAAAAATCATTAAAAACATGTCCAAAATTGAGGGGAGACTGGGAGGTTCGAACCCGCAGCTCTTGCTGTGTTTTGCGGGTTTGTCCTCCAAGTTGGAGTGGACGGTGGAGCGGGGACACTGTTCGCCATTCCCTGCAACATGGCTTTGCCATCGTCTGCCCAACCTCCCCGACTAATCTAATTGGAAAAATTAACTAAACTAAATAAAACTAAAATCTAATTAAAATAAAAAGTAGAAATAAACAAATTTACCTGATTGGCATCCAAAATTCAGGGTCGTTGGTCGGCCTGGACTGGTGGTAATGGTGCGGTGTGTGTCCGTGGCATACCGTCCTCTGTGGCCCGGACACTCTCCACCGCACCTCTCCGTCCTTTCTGGGCTGGATGTGGTTGCTGGGCACGGAGTCAGCACCACTTCCCCAACGACCCTCCTGAAAAATAAACAAAATAAAATTAACCTAAATGAAAATATAAAACTCACCTTCATTCATCAAAATTCAGGACAAGTCGTTGCTGCTGAACTGGGATGGCGGGGACATGGAGCGCTTGCCGTCTGGAATGCTCGGAAATACAAGCGCTTCTCACAGTCCCTTGTCCGTCCCGTCCAGCGGCGTTGGAGCCGGGGACCGTTGGAGGATGAAGCCAATCCTCCAGGCCCGCAACCTTCACGCCGGCTTGTCCTCCTGCAAATGGAAGCAAAATATATAAGTCTTCTTCCTCTCCACTCCTCCTCATCATTGGCAGTAAAAATGCAATTGGCAAAAATTACCCTGGCAGACCGAATTGTCTGGGGGTCCATGGATCACCCGACCGTAAACTCGCTCCGTTTGCCATCAACGGTCGAGGTGATTCCGTAGTCCCTCAGGGAGTCGGGAGCTCGTGGTGGCGAAGCCATGGCCGTGGATGACATTATCCTCAGCCTTGACCTCAGCCACCGAGCTACACTGCCCTTGGAATTCTTACGCTCAAAATTAAATCATAAATCCTAGCTAAATAAATTATTCAGTAAAAATTAAAATAATAAAAATTTGCATTCTTACCATCTGTAGCTATGCTGGAGCGCTTCGACTGGAGTTTCAGTTGAGCCTCCCTCCCCCATCGTCATAGGTCTCCGGCCTCCTCCGGAGTGGTGGAACACCCCCTTTATTAATTTAAATACTACCATCTGACCCTTACCATCTTTCACACCCTCATTATTATATTCTTTAAATTATCAAAATTTAAATAGGGATTGAAATAATCCACAATTTTTCAGGCGTTTCATGGATGTTTATGGTGATGGGATGTGGTAAACTCAGGTATGATCTCCCTCCCTCACTCTTATTTAGGGAGGAGATGACCATACTCGTTTTACCAAGCTCTATCACCAACACCGACTCCAATCCAGAGCGCCACCGACTCCCCCGACCCAGCAGCTCAGTAGTTAAACCACTGGGCCGCCGAGCCGGGTTTTTTTGTGATATTATATTAAACTACATGCCAGCGACTACTTCAAAGTTACGAATATTTTGTCAGTCAATAAATTTCGAGATATGACATGGTTATATACAAGTGTAAACTTTCTCTAATTCACTATGAACATTTTTTCTTCAATTATTACTGAAATAATATCGTCTGTGAAGAACCAAAATGACCTATATCCAGTTTAAGCTACAATCAAATCGAGCTATGTCATAAAAACCTAATTAAAAACATGCGTAAAATGTAAATTATGAGTTCTTGAAAAGTGTAATATGGTCTATTTACATGTTTTTAAAAATTGTAAAATGTTCTATTTACATGTATTTGAATCGTGTAAAATGTTCTATTTACATGTTTTTGAATCGTGTAAAATGTTCTATTTACATGTTTTTGAATTGTGTACATAAAATGTTCTATTTACATGTATTTGAATCGTGTAAAATGTTCTATTTATGCGTTTTTTAAAGCTGCTCAATGTTCAATTTACATGTTTTAGCACAGCCAACTAGATATATATCTAGTTGGCTGTGGTTTTAGAAATATGTAAATTACTCTATTTGCAAGTTCCTCAGAAATGTAAAACCTGCAATTTACATGCCTCCAACAATATAATATTTTAAAATTATTGTAGATATAAATGCAGTCGGGTTACACCGGCCTGGGCTACAACGGTCATCTTGATACACAAGTCAAATTCAGCAGTCCCGGCAACAACCCTATGCTATGCAGTGTTAAAGTATAGTCTTACAACTGCCAATTTTACAACGGTCAATTTGATACACCGGTCAAAATCTATGGACCGTACAGCACTGTTAACATTATAATCATATAATATGTTACAACGGTCTCTGGTTTTCCCTTTTTTTTATTAACAAGGTCCATCTGTAAACCAGATAGAATAATATTTCAAGAAATAACTAGGCGGGTGGATACGAATGACACGAATTAGACAGGATCTAAGTAATAACACATAACAAACACTAGGTGTTTGAAGCTAGTAATTTTGCTAGCTTCAAATTATTTATTAAATTTTATCTTCGGTTGGCGTAGGCGATTTGTTAGCGAATGAGCATGGCTGCAATCACGAAAAGCATAGCAACCAAATGACATTGAGTGAAAAATTGTCAATTATTCATGAACTTAAAAGTAGAAAAAAAAGGTCAGTATTCCTGATATCGTAAGACCTACTATCAAAACTTACGCGAATTTTTTGAAACTTCTAACGCCTAGTAACGATTTTGTATTAACAATTTACTAAAAAAAATAATAATAAAAAATAATAATAAAATTCAAATAACGCTGTCCCTTTCTGTCCGCCCTTTCTGTCCGCCCTTTCTGTCCGCTGTCCTTCTCTTTTACTTTATATATCTCCTATGTACCGTAAAATTACTTTAAATGAGATAGGTTTTGTATTCTGAACAAAGAAATGATTTCAGACCAACCAATATCAATTTCAATACCTTGCCAAATGTGATTGTCAATTTTTTAAAAGCTAACATAGCGACACCGACCTGCAACATACTGTTCGATGGGGAATTAAATTCTGTATTAGGTGTGTTAAAATTTTGTGACATTGGTATTTAATACTGACTGTATGTTTAAAGAAACAACGCAAAATGAAGAATTTTTTAGTTTATTAGCTATAAATATGTCTAGATAAATGCTGTTACATTCCGTCCGTAGGACGGGTCGCGTTACTAGTATTATTATAGAATTACACAGGCTGTTAAACGTAAAATGTGAATTCTGCAGAACGGGTGCGAAAATAACTCAGCTTTTAATGCTGTGAGCAAAATTAAAAATTTTAGAACCTACATCAAACAAACTAAAGCGAAGCTTTTCCTTATTTTTTTAGAGTCTTGCAACGTCTAATTACGATTTTTTTTCTGTGGAACTACTAACAAAGAATAATTATACCTTATGTAAAATCAAAATGTTTTTCTAATCAAAATAGTGCAAAAAATCATATGTTACTATACAACGGCCAAAGACCATTGTAACTTTACAACGGACCTTTGATACACCGGTCAAAATACAACACCCCCTTGAAAGACCGTTGTAACAAAGTTTTACTGTGTTACATTTTCTTGTTAAAACAATGGATATTAATCATTTTGCTTCTTCACAAAAGATTTTTTAACTTTTGGTGAGAGGAAATATGCCCATTGTTGCGTATTGCAAAGCCTACTTAAGTAGTACTAATGCGCGTAAAGGTGATCAGGTTCATTTTTTTTCAACTTTGAAAATCTGTAACTTTTTACCTAGCCAACGCACAATGAAGAAAAAAAAGTTATCATTATACTTCTCCTTTAATCCTTTATGTACACAAAAATACTCAGTGTCGAAAATTAAAAGTTACAAGAGATACCAGGTCATTGTACGAAAAAACTGCGGAAAGTCTTACAACGGCCCAAGTGCCCTTAATGAGATCAATACATTTACAGTTAATGGTAAACTAGGGTCTTAAATGTTACAAATTCAAAAAAGTACTCAAAAATTTCATGATTTTACATAGCCAGAGTTTTTAAGGAAAGGAGCTGAAATCAGTAGTAAAGATAGTTGAGACTATAGGCTGTATGAATATTAGTCGCACAGATTTTTAAAGGCGGTAATATTTGAACGGCGGCCACTGATCACATTTAAGGGGTGATCACATTTACGCAACTTAGTACTACATGACCTCATCTTAAACTGTAAAGCAATAATATAGCGTAGTATTAGTAATAAACATATTGGTTCATTAACTTAAAATACAGTGACAGTTTATAATTAAGCATCATTCCAACTCCATCAAGACATTTACCAGTGCCGGTGCCGGTGCCGGTGCCGGGGCCGGTCACAACGGTATCAGTGCCAGTAAATACGTTATAACTTATTAGAATAGAGTAGAAAGTTATAAAGTAGAAAGAATTTTTAGTAATTTATGTGTGTACATTTTAATGTTTTGTAGACGTCCTTGGGAATTCAATATATTTTTAATTAAATTATTTATTAATTGCACATGTGCATTTTAGGTCTACATCACTGATGATTTAATTGTGAAAATCTAGCTCGGTCAAAATTTAGGCCACGTATTGCAGGTACTTTGAACGAAGCCCGGCTTTAAATTTAATTGCCTTAATAGAAATACAAAACTTTCCAAGTGCACCCCTGTTCAATCCCATTCCCAACAAATTTTAATTTTTAATTTCCATCCTGCTGAGGTTGTAGTTTTGTAGTTGTAAAGCACTGCTACTTACGTTAGAAGTAATAGTAATACTTAAAGTGTGAAGTTATTTTTTATTCCAGATATTTGGATCCTTTTGATGCGTACTGAACTGACTACTGATTGACTGGCAGCGGGAACATTCGAAATAATTTTCTGCAGTTCTTTTCTTCGGAAATGGGAAGTTTTCGTGAATTTCTCTCCCTTTTCACTAGTCAGTCATTCATGAATTCATATATTCATTTCGTATCAAGGAAATTATTGACTGAGTAAATTGTAGCTATTTTAATTAGGACTAACTAATTCTCAATTTTTCATGGTTTGCGGGATAAGCGCAATGTCAACTGTTGACTGCATGGATTTCGTTTTCCGTCAATTAAAATATTCTTTATTTAACGTCCTACATATTGCTCTCGCTCACATAGCATTGTTCATAGTTGCTACTATTAAATAGCGAATTTAAATATTTTAAATCAAAGTTACTGCACATTGACTCTGACTCTGGTAATTTGACTTTTCAAAAGTGCCAACTATGTGTTACCATAATGGAATTCGTGTCTTGTTTGCGTGTAGGTTATGTACACAGTCTTTCAAAACAATAAATGATTTCATTGTTCACAAGAAGGAAAATCATTTTCAAGAATTTAACTATAATACGTGCATCGTATTTGAAGAGAAGATAATACTCAATAGCAATGATAATGGTGACGATCAGCCTGCTGGATTTGGACACAGGTAAGTGATATGATTGAAATATTGAGTGAATTTGTAAAACAAAATGTCATTGAATTTAATCTTGAGTTTTAAATAATTAATTAATCAAAGATGACCATTCATCAGAGATATAAGTCAAAGTATTTATTATATTAAAGAATGAATTTGTACTTAAAACTCTTTTTTGTTTATAAAAACTCATAGTTTGACACCATCCGCTCCAACGGTACAAGTAAAATTGGAAATTCCTGACGATGCAACTTTGGACTTGGAGCAAGAATCAACAGAGACGGAGAGATGCATTCTTGTAGCGCCTAAATTCGAACAAGTTATTTTTGAATCCAAATCAGCATCAGCGGAAGATGAAACCCCGTTTAATTTCAAACAGGAAATTGAGTTAAAACCAAAGCCAATATGTAAAAACCCATCTCTCAGGTTAAAACGACTCAGTTGTCAGGAAATACAAAAATTCACGAAAGGTTCTGCATATCGAGATCGGCGTCGACATAAAGAAAGTCATGGTAACCTTAATATTCAATCAATACCGGCTTTCAGCAAATTTTATCGTGAGTGAAGAATTAAAATACCCCATTTCCAGTTTTAGCTAAAAACAAAATGCACAATGTACACAAAATTTTTAATGTCTTGAAGTATTGATCTTTAAAGTTTGTGAGTAGTTTAGTGGGAAATTTGCAAATTCTTAATTCTACTTCTGTACTTACCAAATACGAAATTTTCAACTAACGAGCATAACTTGTCAACGTGTAATCGAGTTTTCTCAGGAGATATTGTTTTTCGAAAAGAGCGTCCCAAAAAACTTAGAATGGCTTAACAACATGATGCGCCAAATGAGTTTCGGTCGATGAAGTATTTTTTTGAAAAATCAAAAAAGGCCTCAAAATGGTTTTTTAATTCTATTTTTAATTTGTTAAAAAAACATCTTAAGCACTATTTTTGAAAATTTTGTGCGGAAAACCATTTTAAAATATTCTGAATCCAAAAAAAAAATTAAAATTTCAAATTTTGAATTTTTTTATTTTTTTCGAGATTTTCTAGACACCTACCATTGTTCAGCCAAAATTTTGAAAAAAATAAAAAATTTCAAAATTTGAAATTTGAAATTTTTTTGGATTCAGAATATCTTAAAATGGTTTTCCGCACAAAATTTTCAAAAATAGTGCTTAAGATGTTTTTTAAACAAATTAAAAAAAGGATTAAAAAACCATTTTGAGGCCTTTTTTGATTTTTAAAAAAAATAATTCATCGGCCGAAACTCATTGGGCGCATCATGTTGTTAAGCCATTCTAAGTTTTTTGGGACGCTCTTTTTGAAAAAAATATCTCCTGAGCAAACTCGATTACACGTTGACAAGTTATGCTCGTAAGAGTTTTTCAAAAGTGCAGGGTTTTTTGTTAACATAATTTTTTAATGTGCAAAATCTTCTATTTACATATTTTTCAAAGCTGCAAATTGTTTCATTTACATTTTTACATGATTTTTAAATGTTTAAAAGGTTCTATTTACTAGTTTCTCAAAAGTTACCCGGCTTCGTGGCTTAGGGGAGCTTGCTCTGTCCTACATAGCTGGGCGCACTCAGCGAGTGGAGTGCAGCACTCCGCTCTAAAACTGCACTCCGCTCCGCTCCACTCTGTGAGCGGAGTGCGAGTGCAAGGAATTTAAATTGCACTCAAGGGAGCGGAGCGGAGTGCACCTTGACTGCACTCAGAGTCCAGCGATTTTTAAACTTCGCGCCACACCAAGGATGTATTTTTGTATGTGAATGTCTCAAAAGAGTTGCACTCAAAGAGTGGAGTGCAGAAAATATTGCACTCATAACGAGTCATTAGCTTGAGTGGAGTTCGAGTGCAAAATATTTTGGATGCACTCAAGCGAGTGGAGTTAGAGTGCACAAGATTTGACCTGCACTCGTAAGAGTGGAGTGCGAGTGCAAATCGAATGCCCAGCTATGGTCCTAAATAATCCTCGGCTAATTCTTTTTTGAATGCGCCGGGGGAACCGCAGCCGGTAGTCAGTTTAGACCCTCTCGCATGAGAATGGTACAGTGGTAATACTTGGCTTGGGGAGGGGGGTTTGAGAGTTGTTTGAATGTTCAAGGTATATGAGTTTGCTTTCGTTTATCTGTATCAGTTTAATACTGATGGAGACAGAGGCGTTAGCAGTAATAGACGACATGAGTCAGCTCAATGCCGAGCGTGAGCATGAACATAATATGACAACTCAATATATCTTTCCAATCCATTCTGTAAGTAGCTGCTGTTACTTTCCCTCGTGGAGGATTGGAGGGCTAACTGGCGGGGTGTGCAAGCGGGCGTAAGTATTTCATTTAGTCAGAGCGTGATGAACTCTGCCTACTTGATCGATACCCAACCGCTCCTCCTCGCCCAAGAGCAATCTTGGGCGGAAAGTTGAAATAGCTCCTGAATAAGGATACTAAATAAATTATCGCCAAGTGGTCCGCAGCAAGTAGCGACTTATCCAAATACTACAAGTGTAGGTAATTAAAGTAAAGTAAAATACGATGCGAAGCCCAATGCGATTTAGTATAATACTACTTCGCGGGAACTTCAAATCACCCAGTAAAGTTGAGTGGGATATAACCTCAGGTTGAAAATCTCTAAACTCATACATACATACTACATACATACTACTAGTTTCTCAAAAGTCAAAACTGTAATATATTATATTGACATGGTTTAGAAATTTGATCAATATTGTATTTCCTAGTTTTCCAAAAGTTTATATTCACGTATTTTTGAAATGGGATCGTCCATAAAAGACGTCATCCAGGGGGAAAATGTTAACTACGAGTTTTTTAAAACTGCAAAATATTTCATTTACAGTTTTTCAAAAGTGCGGGATTTTTCAAGTACCTAGGTACTTTCTTTACCAAGACTTTCTGTTGAATTGATTACTTAATTGGAATTTGAAAACCTAGAAGGTTTCTGTACTTTGTATTTAATCGCACAGTCTAACTTCTCAAGTAGTAGTTCATTTTAAATGCCGAACTTGGCAATTATTGGAATAATGGAAATCTTTAGTGTCCAATGGTTCGTAGGTAAAATACATATATAGATTTTTTACTAAAATAATGGGGGGGGGGAGAGGATACCTGTAGCCCCCCCCCCCTCTATTTATTTTATAGGGGGGCACGCTGCTCCACTTGCCTCCGTGGTTCCTAAGCGCCTGGCAAGTTATAATTAATAGTGACTGGGGTTCTTTTACAGAGGAAGCGAGGAGCAGTCCAAAGCATTCTCCACCGTGTAATCCATATTTGCGTCTGGAACGACCTAACTTGCCTCAAAAAAATCTGGACGACTTCCTGCAGCAACATCGGAACTTGAGATTGAAATTCAAACCGAGAAAAAAACCAAATGTACATGGAATAAAAAGTAGGGAAAAAGCAGCATCATCCGGAGGTAATAGTAAACCTCTCATATGCCCAGTATGTCATAAATCCTTTAAATATCCATGCAGATACTCCCTCCACTTGAAACTGCACACTGGCTCCAAACCTGTCAAGTGTCTTGAGCCGGGCTGCCCCAAACATTTCCGAGAAAACAGTGAAATGAAAACGCACTTCAATAGAGTACACTCTGTTAAAACCGAGGAAAATGGCGGGATTCCCCGAAAACGAAAGCGATCTCATGTGCAGAGAAGTGAAGTAGAACCGGATGAAAAATCCTTCATGTGTCAGATTTGTGGGCTGGCCTTTGCCAAGAATTATATTCTGAAAAGTCATCATCAGGTTGTGCACGAAGATGCGAGACCCTATGCCTGTCCTCATCCCGATTGCAACATGGCTTTCAAAACGCAAACTATTCTCTCCTCCCACAAAAGAATACACATGGACCCAGACTCGAGATTTAAATGTCATTATGCGGACTGTGACAAGTCCTTCACTACGAATTACAAGCTCAACATTCATCTGCAGACAATGAGTCACACAGGGGTGCCGCCGCCGAAACATTTAGTGTGTCATATAAAGAACTGCAGGAAGAGTTTTGACAAGCGGCGGGAGTTGAATCGCCATTTCATCACTGCTCACGGTATGGATGGTGAGTTGCCACGCCTCCCCTGTTCCTTCTGTGGCAAGATTTTTAACCGGAAACTCACGCTGGCCAAACACATAATGACCCACACGGGGCAGCAGCCCTTTAAGTGCACCTTTCCAGGCTGCAACAAAGCATACACGAGCATTACGCCCTTTAAGGACCACGAGCGGAAACACACGGGGGAGCGACCATTTATGTGCGACATGTGTGGGAAGGATTTCCGGACCAAGCAAATTTTCGTACGACATCTCAAAGCTGCCCATCCCACAATGCCCGCTTCAGATACACGTTTGTTTTCCCTTACTAAACATTCATTAAGAAAAGTGTAAAAAATGTGAGTAACTATTTTTTGGAAAGTAAAAAGTTTCAACTTGTTTCTTGAAAATTGCAAAAAGTGTTGAATCCGCATTTTTTTTTAAAAACACAAAATATTCTGTATATCTTTGAAAAGAGTAGAATTTTGCATTTACAGGTTTTTGAAACGTGTTCAATGTTCAATTTCGATTCTTTTAAACAGTGTACAATGTTCCATTGCATTGCATATTTTTTTTAAAGTGGAAAATGATGCCTTTCTATATTTTTGGAAAGGGAGGAATGTTGTATGTAGGTAGGACATAGATTTGGATTTGAAAAGTGGGAAAATGAATTTGGCTGGATTTGGGATAAGGAGAGTTGGAAAGTTTTGAATGGATGGGGAAGCACAAATGCCGTAAGAGGACTAGCTTGGATTTTTGGTAGAACCCTTGGAGGGTGGGATTGGAATGGAGACTGTTGGAGTATACGTGGAGGTGTGTCATGATTTTAGGAGCCCCATGTCGCCCATGTGTCTTTGGTGAAGTTGTGTATGCACGGCCTCTCCGTGAAAATCGATTTTTGTATAATTTGTGGGCGGAAAATAAAAAACAAAAAAACCCCATTGAAAATAGTCGCAAAATGTGCTATATGCATTTGGAAGTTGTGTACCTAGGTACGTTAGTTAAGAATCAAAACGAGTCATCTGGATGTTTAGCTGGAATCCAAATAAGCACAAGAGTCAATGGGGCAAAATGCTAACTACGAATTTTTTAAAAGTGCTCAATATGAAATTTAAAAGTTTTTAAAACGAAAAAAAGGTTCTATTTACATGTTTTTGAATCGTGTAAAATTTTCTACTTACACGTTTCTGAATCGTGTTAAATGTTTTATTTACATGTTTTTGAAATGTACAAAATATTATATTTCAATGTTTACAAGACGTGTTTTAATATTTTTGTGGATAGTGGAAATCGGTTTGAGCTACAAATGGATATGGGTCATTTTGGTTCCTCATTGACGATATACACATTAACTGTTTACAGGATCGCCCACAAATGACGTCACTTGTTGGGTCAATGGGTCTGTATATACTTGGAATTTTATGAAATCCCATATAATATTATGTTAAGCTGATGACTGGAGGTAGGTATGTGGTTATAGCTTCAATTCAATTCATTTAAATCCATTTACTTTTTCTTACAAATGCATGTTGTCCTTTATTACTGTGTCTTTATGTCATGCGTAATTAATTGTAGTGTGAGTTGCAAATAAATATTTAACGTCTCTCTTTCTTTGTTTTATTTAGAGCATTAGGGCATGTAATAGAAACATGAAGTCTAAAATAACTTATTTAAAAAATAACTAATTTGGAATGAAAAAATTTCGACAATTTAGGTAGCAAACATTAAAAGAAAGAAATTAAGATATAAAATTGGAAAAAATAAACAAAAATTAATAAAAATTAAATATCTCAAAACTTGTAGAGTATTAGAAATATTAGAAATTAGACATTAGAATTAGAATATACCGAATACCGACACTGAGTAAGTTGACAGTGTTGGCAGTTGTAGAAACTGGGCGCAACTATTTGAATTCGTGAAGGAATCCTTAATTAAATTTATCTTTTTTTTTCATTCTAAATTCTTACATCTTTTTAGAGCCTTTCTCGTAGAGAGAGAGAGAGAGAGAGTAAAACTAAAACTTTATTTTCACTGATACAATCGTACTTGCCAACTCGACACAGTAGAAACATAATACAATTTTTTAAATGATATTACAGGGTTCATATTTAGTAGGTATATTTATTTTAATCAATAATGAATTTGAAGCAATAACAAAGTCCTTAAAAAAATAAGTGTTTTACATACTCGCATACTCAGATTTTTGAAGTTGGAGTGGCATATGACTGCCTAATCTAATTTTAATTTCGGCTTTGGTAATAAATTAGGACTAAATCTGCAATTTTTACTTCCAAATCAATTTTGAAACGAAAAGGATGGAAACTAGTTCCTACCGAGTACTTGCTAGAGATGGAGATACAAAAGATATTGAGAAACAGAATATCAAGTAATTACAATCAAAGCTCACAGCTCACTATCTAAATTATTTATTTTACTTCAAATGTGTTATATGCTATTTCATAATTTCTTTCTGAATTTACTTCTGTATGTTTTTGAATTTACAGTATGATTCGTCTTAAAAACGAAATTAAAACCGAAGCTCAATTCAGCAGTGCACATGCAATTGAAGGAAGTACATTTAAAGCTACGATTAAGTTCGAAACCTTCAATGAGAGCGTCCTGGGTCTTGCTGCAAATGTCAATAAATGTGATTTAGCTGAACTCGAAATCGTAAACAATGTCATTACAGATAATCCCAATCAAGACGATCAGCTTACGACAGTAATATTCGAGAAAATACCAAAAATCGAAACAAAAATTTTCGGGGATGATAATAGTCACCCCATAAACAATTCTCCCAATGAAGCAGATGACCCCTGCAATAATCCTAGCAACAACTTGAGTGATACCGATTCAGACTTTGACCCAGAAAGTGACCCCTTTGGAGACGTTGACTGCGATCCAAGTTTTTCCCAAACTCCTCAACGTCAACTAATAAATGAGGGGGAAAATCATGAACGTTCAGGAGCCTCAGCTCAATCAGCAAAAATTGTCAAATTACCAAGTGCGCATACTTTACGTACAAAATTGAATTCTAAATTACAATGTGGATTATGTCTGGAAATTCAAAGTTCAAATATCCATCTACAATCTCATGCAAAAATGTGTGTTGAATCTCACATAGATCGTCGTCGCTTCTGTGTCCCCTGCAATAAATTGTTTTCCAGTATTCAAAACTACAGGAAGCACGCTCTTAAAATACATGCGATTAAAATTGCTAAAGAACGCAAAAGTGCTTGGTTCAAATGTAAATTCTGCCCACGTTCCTTCTCTCTAAAAGAATCTTTAATTTCTCACCATTCGGCCTCGCATCCTGAGGACGACTTCCAAACAGATAAAGACCGTTTGAAACTAAAACTCTACAGATGCAAAGAATGCACCTCTACATTTGGAAATCGTAGAAACTTATCACATCACATGAAGTCGCACAAGAACGAGCGACGATACAAGTGCCCTGCCCCAAATTGTGAGAAAGCATTTAACTTTAATAATGTTCTCACGAATCACATGCTACGGTTCCATTCCGATGACCGACAATTCAAATGTAAAGAGCCAAATTGCTCCAAAACATTTAAAACGAATGATGATCTTCAAATACACTTGGTCTGCCACTCGGAGGAGAGACCATTTATATGCTCGATTCCAGACTGCAAAAAAGCGTTCCCGAGTAAAAATAGACTCACTTCGCACCTGGCAGCTCACAGGGGTGCTCGACGCTATGGGCACATCACAGATAGACCTTTTAAGTGTGAGCAATGTAATAGCGCTTTCGTCAAGAACTGGCAACTAACTTATCACCTTAAATTAAAACATAAGGGCATATAATTGTATAGCCACAGCAAATTATAAAAGTGGCGCTTGTCTTGTAAAATAATGTCATATTGAATATTTCATACTGTAATCAATCTTACACTGTCGTAAAAAATGTGTTATTTTTACGCAACAGCTTTGATTTCACTTATCAAAAATTTTAAGTACAACTTTTTGCATTCAGCCACGTTTTATTTCGTCTAAATAGTTTTGAACTTTCTTTGTAATTAGTCGTATAAAAATGATGTTTTCATATTTTCGACTTAAACGAGAATACTTAAATCTCTTAAACGCAGTTTTGTTGATCAGAAGAAAGTCTACGTCCATCTGTACAAAAATAAAGATGAAAGTTACGATTATAATTTATAACTGTTTTAAATGTTTTAATGGTGTTGCTACATATTCAGGGCCGGATAATACGGCCAGCGCAGGCAGCCCCCGCTGCTTGAGTTTTTAAAACACGTGTAAATGGAACATTTTGACTTTTCCAAAACATACAAATACATTATTTTGCACTTTTCAAAATCATGGAAAATAAATTTGTTTGTACATTTAAAAAACATGGAAATAAAACATATAACACATTTCTCATAACATGTAAATAGAACATTGAGCACTTTTTTGAATCAAGTAAAAAGAGCATTTTTTACTTTTCAAAAACATGTAAATACAACATTTTGCTTTACTAAAGAAAACCATAGATGAAATCAAAATGGTGGTTTTTGTAAAGAAACAAATTGCTGCCCAAAACCAATTCCTTAGTCCGGCCCTGTACATATTTTGTGTTTACAAATTTTTGTTTACCTTTGGTGAGAAATACCATGCTGGAAAATTTACACACAAACTCGTGTAATTAGATCTTATTCAGGAAAAAGAGTTAGTACATAGAAACAATGCAAAGGAGGAGAAGGCTGACGTTACAAGTTGAAATTGGTTGCTACGCACACTGATCCCTGACGGTGGGAGTTTAATTCCTGTTGCCCAAAGGGGCGTAATAAATTTGTTAAAATGATCTGTTTGCTTGAGTCATTCTTATTCCACTAAACGTGAAGATGCTGGTGGCGAAGAAAAGAAAGATAATTGCAAAATGTGATTTATTTAACTTTAACTAGTGTTACTGCATTCCTTTGCATGCATAGAGAGGCATAGTGACCTAATATGCTTTGTATTAAGGAATCATCGTGCACAATACAGTTAATCAGCGGAGCATGTCGAATGACGATGCAATTAATTTGTAGTGGATTTATAATCTGAATTAGACGGATATGAAGATATTTGATTACGAATGGAATTTATAATTCATTTTCGTTTAAATCAACTTTTTCGTAACATTACGAAACCAAAATGTGACATCTTTTAACTTTGGAATGGTCTAGAAATTAATGATGTAAACAAACACACATGAAATCGCACAAAAACAAGCGACGATATAAATGCCATACTCCAAATTGTGAAAAAGCATTTAACTTTAATAAGGTTCTTAGAAATCACATGCTCCGCTTCCATTCCGAAGAACGACAATTCAAGTGTGAAGAGCTAAATTGCTCTAAAACATTTAAAACGAATGATGATCTCCAAATGCACTTGGTCTGCCACTCCAAGAAAAGATTATTTATATGCTCGATTCCAGAATGCAACAAAGCGTTTCCGAGTGAACATAGGCTCAAGAATCACTTGGCAGCTCACGCCGGATCTCGTCGGTGTAAATTTATTACAAAAAGACCTTTTAAATGGGGACAATGTGAAAGCGCTTTTGTCAAAAACTGGCAACTAACTAATCACCTTAAATACAGGCATAAACGCTTATAATTGTACAGCCAAATTTATAGATAATTATAATCCCGTCAGAATGCACGTTCCCACTTTTAAAACAGGTCGCATTTTATTTTCCAGAGCAAAACTTTTAAAAAGAGTAAAAATTTTTCGTTCAATGAGGGTACTCTATTTGGTTTTGATTTTACTTTAATCGTCAGTGATTTATTCATTTTGCATCAGCACTTGTATTAGCAATACACTTTTTTATTGCAAATATTGCAATGGTCCAAAATAAAACTATTTTAATCGGCATTGATATTTACTTCTAACAATTTTATTTTAATCAGCAATGATTTCTTTTTACAATCATTTCAGTTATTTATGTCATATTAATTAAATGATATGGGTAATAATTATAATATTTTCATTTTGTATTTTGTATAACACTTTACGATGAAGTGCATGAAATTTATAATATTTAATAATGATATCGTCAGTTTGAAGAACCAAAATGGCCTATATCCATGTGTGGCTAAAAACAATATTCACTATCTACAAAAATATTGAAACATGTCTTGAAAACATGTAAATAAAACATTTTAAACCATTCAAAAACTTTTAATTAACATTTTACGCATGTTTCTCATTTTGTTTTTATGACGTAGCTCATTTTGATTGTAGCTTAAATTGGATATGGGTCATTTTGGTTCTTCACAGACGATATAATATTTAGTCTTATTTTCCACAAGAATATCCGATAATATTTTTATAATATATTTATCTAGAACATTTAGAACATATTAAATAGTTCGCCAAAAGTTAAAAAAAAACCCCAGCGGCGACTGCATATTAAACGTCTGGTTTTGTTTTTTATGCTTGTCGGTCGCTTTAATAATTATACAGTCTCTCGTTTTATTTGACACATCATTCATAAATTTCTGATCAAGAAGTCTTACATTTATTAAACACTATTTTAAAAAATGTAGCGTTGTTTTTATACAGATAATATTTAATGTAAACTAAACACACATTTACATATTCAATTATAAAATAAACACAAGTACAAGTTAAACACTGAGTAAGAGTGGGTTATGCACTACGCATGCGAATGCATTACCAAAAGTCTATACAAATAGTCAACACAAGGAAAAAAATATCCCTCCACCTACTATATTTTTAAGGAATTTCTGGAGACGTCAAAGCAGTGTTTTCAGGGTGAAAGTCCTTCCTCATATGCGCCTGAGCACCGGCCAAACTTCTAAATCTTCTCTTACAGTTTGGAATTGAGCAGGAGAAGGAGAAGCGTTTCAAAGGATGCCTTCGGAGATGTGTCCTTAGAGCATGTTTATTAAAAAATGATTGTAAGCATCCTTTTTTTGGACATTTGAAGCTACGCTCCTCTGCATGAGCTGAGGTGTGGTACGCAAGACTAAACTTAGTTTTAAATTCGGCAGAGCAGTTTTCATGTGTGCACCGAAAAGGGCGTTCGCCTGAATGGTCCATAATATGTACTTTAAGATTATCCGAGGATTCATATGCTTTGTAGCAATCAGCATAAGAACATCGATATGGTTTCAAGGGAGAATGCCAAACGCTGTAATGCTGTTGAAGCGAAGGTCGAGTGTCAAAGGAAGCAAAGCAGTCCATATGGGAACACACTAAGGCTTTAGAATGGATATTCATGTGGTTCTTCAGACTCACCTTTGAGCCGGTCACGAATTTACACAAGGAACACACGGTGGAAGTTTCGCCAAGAGAGGGGTCAACATTTTGGTGATCAATGTTAGGTTTAAAGACGATGTGTCCCGCTTCGTTGAAATTCACTTCGTAGAGGTCGTCGAGAAATCTGCTTCCAGTTCCAGTACTGTTTAAAATAGAGGCGCCTAGTTCTCCCAAGTATTCGTCATCGTCTTCTTCCTCTTGATTTCTGCATGCCTGCAGCTGTCTTGCTATCAGAGGCAACGAATTATTCAATAAATTCAATTTTCCAGCTGCTGCATCTTTTATTTCCTGGGATGTCAGACGTTTTAGTGGAACAAACGGAGAGTAGCGAAGCAAAAATTCCTCATACGCAGCATCAATTCTTGGTCCAGTTCCTGCAGTGGAAGTTGAAGCAGTAATTTCTCCCCACGCTGCTCCGTTTACGTTCAGGTCAACGTCGATTTCATCGTCTAAAACAGTTATTTCAATTTGAGGCTCAATAAAAAAGTCATCGGTATCAGGATCAAAATTTGAATCACATTCAGAAAGCGTCCCCCCAAATGTACTGGATCTGTGGTCCCCCACTGCAAAATCGAAATTGCCACTGTTGCTGCTGTTTTTTTGGGCTTCAATGTTTGCCTTCGTTTGAGGGTTGGAATTGTCATGGAACAGATCAGAATTAGTTTTCGTAGTATCAGTTGCATAACAATTATTTACGTTAGTGGAACTAGCGCCTTGGATTTCTGCTGGATTAAGGCGTTTGACTAACACAAACGGATTGTAACGGACTGGAAAATCATTAGTATTGTTTCCAGGAACGTGCATGGTTGCATTTCTTTCGTGGCCTTGATCTATCTTCTCCGGTAGGTAATCAGTTTCCATAACTTCAACATCTTGCTCATCGTCAGCGCTGGAATCATCAGACAAGCTAACAGGAGCGGTGTGAGGATTGTTTTCAGGACTGGAATAGAATTCATTACTTTGGGATGCATTCAATTCTAAATCAAAGTCTGATTTTGATGGGAGGCCCCGCTCCAGATCTTCTTGAAATGAGATGTTTTCCTTGTCAAGGAGTTGGTTAGGATTAAAGTCTTTGATTTGCGTCTGCAATTTCGATTCAAACGAGTGATTTGAATTTGTTTTGAGAGCCGGAAATTTGGAACTCATACGTTGGATACTAAAATAAACAAACAAATAATTTCTTTTTTAATGAGTTACAAGTTTTTTTAACGGTAGTTTATTGATTAGAAATATTACCAACTATAAGCGAGAAATATATTGGTGATTTTACCACCTAGCTATTGTTTTTGACAACCCGCCTCTAATTAGGCGGATAAAAATAATCAGAAAAGTGAAATCGGTTTCGGTATGGAATTTAGTCAGTTATATGACTAAATATGAAATACTATACACGAATGCTGCTCATAACTCAGGTAATAGCAAAAATGTGGTAGTTTTACTTCATGATAAAAGTAGTAAAAATAATTCTGTTGCGAAAGCGTTCGTTTTACTGATGACTGAAATCCGGTCACCGGTTGGATTTTTTAATTATAAGGGTTTACTTAAAAAAGTTTTTGGTTTATTGGTGACAAACTAGTTCAAATTATATGGGAGTCCAATTGTCCGGATTCTGTCCGGAATAGTCTATTTGTCCGGATTTCATCCGCAGGACTATTTATCAGGAATAATTACAAATATGCATAACAAAATACTCAGAATCAAATTGAATATACCTTGACCTAAAAAAATTTCCAAAAAAAGTAGGGTTGACGGACTTGGAGAAGTTCTGACCGGACTCAAAAACCAACTTTGTAGAGTCTGTAAGTTCAGTTTTACCGCGTCGATTTTCAAACTAGTGGTACCAATCGAAACGCCTCAGTTAGTTCTAGGAATACAAATTATTAAAATTAAAAATTTCCAAAAAAAGTAGGGTTGACGGACTTGGAGAAGTTCTGACCGGACTCAAAAACCAACTTTGTAGAGTCTGTACGTTCAGTTTTACCGCGTCGATTTTCAAACTAGTGGTACCAATCGAAACGCCTCAGTTAGTTCTAAGACTACAAATTATTAAAATTAAAAATTTCCAGAAAAAGTAGGGTTGACGGACTTGGAGAAGTTCTGACCGGACTCAAAAACCAACTTTGTAGAGTCTGTACGTTCAGTTTTACCGCGTCGATTTTCAAACTAGTGGTACCAATCGAAAGGCTTCAGTTAGTTCTAGGACTACAAATTATCAAAATTAAAAATTTCCAAAAAAAGTAGGGTTGACAGACTTGGAGAAGTTCTGACCGGACTCAAAAACCAACTTTGTAGAGTCTGTAAGTTTAGTTTTACCGCGTCGATTTTCAAACTAGTGGTACAAATCAAAAGGTCTCAGTTAGTTCTAAGACTACAAATTATCAAAATTAAAAATTTCCAAAAAAAGTAGGGTTGACGGACTTGGAGAAGTTTTGACTGGACTCAAAAACCAACTTTGTAGAGTCTGTAAGTTCAGTTTTACCGCGTCGATTTTCAAACTAGTGGTACCAATCAAAAGGCTTCAGTTAGTTCTAGGACTACAAATTATCAAAATTAAAAATTTCCAAAAAAAGTAGGGTTGACGGACTCAAAAACCAACTTTGTAGAGTCTGTAAGTTCAGTTTTACCCAAGCGATTTTCAAACTAGTGGTACCAATCGAAAGGCCTCAGTTAGTTCTAGGACTACAAATTATCAAAATTAAAAATTTCTAAAAAAAGTAGGGTTGACGGACTTGGAGAAGTTCTGACCGGACTCAAAAACCAACTTTGTAGAGTCTGTAAGTTTAGTTTTACTGCGTCGATTTTCAAACTAGTGGTACCAATCGAAACGCCTCAGTTAGTTCTAGGACTACAAATTATCAAAATTCAAAATTCCAAAAAAAGTAGTGTTGACGGACTTGGAGAAGTTCTGACCGGACTCAAAAACCAACTTTGTAGAGTCTGTAAGTTCAGTTTTACCGCGTCGATTTTCAAACTAGTGGTACCAATCAAAAGGCCTCAGTGTGCTAGGGAGCAAAACATTTAACAAGAGCTAGTTGAAATAAACAGTCAATTCAGAAATGTCTTGCCCCCCCGCCCACCCGATTTTTACTGCAAGAATAATATTTTGAAAAATTAGTTTTATAAGTTAGTTTATAACTTATAACAGAAATTATTTTAAAATGTAATGTGTCGTTTATATTATTTACCAAATAATACGTTTTAAAAAATTTTTTAAACCGCAAAATTACTTTTTTTAAAAATTTCCTGCAAATTACAAAACTACTCTTTGTTTGTTTAAAATCCGACGAAAATTGTAGGAGCTACAGGGTGCCAAAAAGAATCAAAAATTCATTTACGGGTCAAGTAAATACGGCGCCTGTTTAATTTCCATTAGCAAATTCATAATTTATAAAATCTGACCTGGCGAGTCAAAATGCCCATTTGCATCATGTTCATAAGCAAATCTAGTTTTTGTCACATGCTCTTTTAATAAAACATCATACATTACGAATTTGGCGTGACCACCTCTGACCCTTCCTAATCAGTAAATAAAATAAAAACAATTAGTCATAAACCAGCTGACATCAGGACTTCATTAATATTTTACATTTAAGAACAATAGGTACGCAGTATTTGTTTGACATACACAATAATTCATATAAAAAATCTGTTTCTGTATCTCGATTTCAATTTTTCCAGTAACGTTACATGAATGACAGAATCAAATGCCTTTTTGAGTTCAACAAACAGCACAGCAGTGAATAGTTTAGCCTCAATAGCCTTAAATATCTGATCCGTTAAATGGACTAAGGCATGAAACGTTGACTTGCCCTTCCTAAACTTAAATTGAAATTTAGATAGGAGTTTGTTGCTTTCAACAAAGCTAATTATTCTATGGGATATAACAGCTTCAAAAAGTTTTGCTAGAAAAGAAAGAATTGAAATCGGCCGATATGATAATAAAGAGTGCCTATTAACATTAGGTTTCAAGATCGGAGTTACGACCGCCTCCTTCCAGTCATCTGGAAATTCAACAGAATTGAGTGCATAATTAAACAGCTTTACAAGGACAGGGGCAAATGTAGCCGGACATAACTTTATAATTTTAGGCGGAATATTTTTTAACCCAGCTGTAGAGCTGCCCTTTGTAGCTTTAACAAATTCAATAATATCCTCTGCTGTGACAGGTAAGAAATCAAGGTCAGTCTTTAATGACTTAGCAAATTCACTAATCTCAACATTATTTTTAGAATAACTTAGTACAAATGCACTTGCTAACGCATCAAAAATACCGCTAGGAGTAGACAAGATACCTTGTTCTCCTTTAATTTCTGTTATTTTAGTGGTTTGAACATTGTCACCTGTCAGCGATTTGAATGCACTCCACGATTCTTTTGAATCCTTACAATTATCAAATTTAGCTTTAAAATATTAGACTTTAGCTTTTTGGACTATATAGGTAACATAGTTTCTTTGCTTTTTGTATCTTACTCAGTCATTTAAATTTTTATGTAACACAGCTACCTTCTTTTAATGGTTTTTCCGATGAATGAGCTTCTTAATTACAGCCGTCAACCACGGCGCTGGTCTAGGCCTAATAGTACGACGGAGAATTGGAAGTCGACGTTCAAGAATGCAGTGAGTCAGAGATTCGAATACATACAGTTGTTCATTAACACTCTGAAAACTATCCATAATACAATATTTCGTCTTAACTATTTCAGATTCAAATTCTTTAACATTTAAATTACGATAGTTCCTAGTTTTAATTACAAGTGGTGCAATGAACTGTCTATTTTTCTTTCTAACAACATAAACAATATCATGGTTCTAGAGCCCACATTGTAAGACACCACTATCTTTTACATTTCGCAAACTACTAACATATATATGATCAATTAGTGTTCTGGTTTTGAGTGTAACTCTCGTTGGAGTTTTGACTAACTGTTGCAAGTTCATACTAGCTGCACATTGTGCCAGCGATTTAGACTCAGCGTCACGCTGCAGTAAATCAACATTCAAATCACTAAGAATAAATAATTCCCGAGGAACATTGCGTGCATATTAACAAATATTAATATGCATAATTACCACACCTTTAGGTAGGCATGCTATCTCAAATGAACTCAACAAAGGTTCATAGGAATTATTTGTAGGCAAGAAAAAGGAATCATTATTAACTTGGAGACGTTGGAACCACTAATTTGAAAATCAACGCGATGAAACTGAACTTAAAGACTCTACAAAGTTGGTTTTTGAAACCGGTCAGAACTTCTCCAAGTCCGTCAACCCTACTTTTTTTAGAAATTTTTAATTTTGATAATTTGTAGTCCTAGAACTAACTGAGGCCTTTCGATTGGAACCCCTAGTTTGAAAATCGCTTGGGTAAAACTGAACTTACAGACTCTACAAAGTTGGTTTTTGAGTCCAGTCAAAACTTCTCTAAGTCCGTCAACCCTACTTTTTTTAAAAATTTTTAATTTTAATAATTTTTAGTCCTAGAACTAACTGAGGCCTTTCGATTGGTACCACTAGTTTGAAAATCAACGCGGTAAAACTGAACGTACAGACTCTACAAAGTTGGTTTTTGAGTCCGGTCAGAACTTCTCCAAGTCCGTCAACCCTACTTTTTTTTAAAATTTTTAATTTTGATAATTTGTAGTCCTAGAACTGACTGAGGCCTTTCGATTGGTACCACTAGTTTGAAAATCGCTTGGGTAAAACTGAACTTACAGACTCTACAAAGTTGGTTTTTGAGTCCGGTCAGAACTTCTTCAAGTCCGTCAACCCTATTTTTTAGGAAATTTTTAATTTTGATAATTTGTAGTACTAGAACTAACTGAGGCCTTCCGATTAGTACCACTAGTTTGAAAATCGACGCGGTAAAACTGAACTTACAGACTCTACAAAGTTGGTTTTGAGTCCAGTCAAAGCTTCTCCAAGTCCGTCAACCCTACTTTTTTTAGAAATTTTTAATTTTGATAATTTGTTGTCCTAGAACTAACTGAGGCCTTCCGATTGGTACCACTAGTTTCAAAATCGACGCGGTAAAACTGAACTTACAGACTCTACAAAGTTGGTTTTTGAGTCCAGTCAAAACTTCTCCAAGTCCGTCAACCCTACTTTTTTTGAAAATTTTTAATTTTGATAATTTGTGGTCCTAGAACTAACTGAGGCCTTTCGATTGGTACCACTAGTTTGAAAATCGACGCGGTAAAACTGAACTTACAGACTCTACAAAGTTGGTTTTCGAGTCCGGTCAGAACTTCTCCAAGTCCGTCAACCCTACTTTTTTAAAAAATTTTTAATTTTGATAATTTGTAGTCCTAGAACTAACTGAGGCCTTTCGATTGGTACCACTAGTTTGAAAATCGACGCAGTAAAACTGAACTTACAGACTCTACAAAGTTGGTTTTTGAGTCCGGTCAGAACTTCTCTAAGTCCGTCAACCCTACTTTTTTTTGAAATTTTTAATTTTGATAATTTGTAGTCCTAGAACTAACTGAGGCCTTCCGATTGGTACCACTAGTTTGAAAATCGACGCGGTAAAACTGAACTTACAGACTCTACAAAGTTGGTTTTGAGTCCAGTCAAAACTTCTCCAAGTCCGTCAACCCTACTTTTTTTGGAAATTTTTAATTTTGATAATTTGTAGTCCTAGAACTAACTGAGGCCTTTCGATCGGTACCACTAGTTTGAAAATCGACGCGGTAAAACTGAACTTACAGACTCTACAAAGTTGGTTTTTGAGTCCAGTCAAAACTTCTCCAAGTCCGTCAACCCTACTTTTTGTGGAAATTTTTTTAGGTCAAGGTATATTTAATTTGATTTGGAGTATTTTGTTATGCATATTTGTAATTATTGTTGATAAATAGTCCTGCGGATGAAATCCGGACAATTGGACTTCCATTCAAATTATTCACTACGTTCTAATCATACGATGTACGACAGTCAATAAAAATATAACTACCACATACAACATACATAACAGCTAAGGGTTAAGTTAACAACTATTTGTATAGCTTACCGTGAATGTTCCAGGAGAGTCAGATCACAGGGTTTTCCAGGTTTTTTTTCCTCAAATAGGATAACTTCCGTCTTTTGAAATTCCATGAAATGATTCAGTCTTTTATGTTTAATGAAATCAGAAACACTTTCAAAAGAGGCACTGCATGATTTACATGCGAACAGTACGATGATACCAGTTGGGCACATTCTGACTTTTGGTAATTGCAATTCAAAGAGGAATTACACAAGTTTACATAACATTAGTAAGTAACAAAATTACGGGGTTCGAGTCATAAACCCGTTATGATGTCAACAAATGATAATAATAGTCAATAGTGGTCTACACAACACTCAATTTTTATTGAATCAAATACCTTTGACCTTAAAGAACGAAGAACCTGACTAAAGTTGAAAGCAAAGACGATTTTGGTTTTTATATGAACAACCGGCAACCGGCATACGGCCAATGCCAATACTGCTAACTGACCGGACCAACCGTGAACCGTATAAAAATTAGAGTCAGTCAAAATTCAAAATGGAATTGTTTTTAAATAAATTATGGTTTAGATTTTCTGTCTTTTGTTCCACTATTTGTATTCACGAGGCAAAAGTACGTATCGGTCTCCATGTCCAGCCGGAGGTACTTTTCCATTTGAAATGCGAGAACGTGTAGCTTACGATGTGTACAGTTCGCAATTTACGTAGTTGGAAACTACAACACTAAAGCAGAGCTCAATACTGCAATTCAGTGTGAACGTGAGTCGGCTTGAAGTAAGACATTCATTTTTTTTGGTTGCTCTCGAAACAAAGGGAGACATTGTAGACTTTTGAAGTGGTTCTATGTAGTTGGCATCCGAGAAAAAGCAAAAGTGTGGGACGCGACATGAGAGTATTTCACATTTGTTTTGGAGTGTTCAGCGTTTTGGATTTTAAGAATTGAAAGGCATTTTTGGAATTTGGGATCTGTGGTATCTCTGAAATTCAGCGGATCAAGACTGTTACGTTTGTGTAGACATTAGTGCAGTAGGAAGAACAGATCACGTAGTCGTACTTAAGTCCGTTTTAAGTTTGGACGTGTCGGTGTGCTACGAAGTAGTAGTCAGTTGCGTTGCGTGAGTTAAACTCAGTCGAGGGCAGGATCTCCATATCATCAACTCAAGAAGTTTAAGATATCGCTACTATTATGGTGTATAAGGAGAAGAAAAAGAAGGGAAATGGAAAGAAATCACCGCTTGGGTAAATTTTTTATTGTCAACATGTTACGAGAAACGCTCGTAATTAAATCGCATTTGAAATAGCGTAGGTCGTAAATCTTATATGTACAATAATATCATGACATTCTTATTTTGGAAGCGCCCATTAGCCTAAAGAAAAGGTTGACAACTTACAAGTACCCATAACAATTTGATCTGTCTCAGTCAGTGGGCAAGCTTTAGTTTTAATTCCCAAATTAGGTCAACTACGATTTAAAATGTACATCTACATATGAACGACGATGGTGTTGTCCCTCGATTTTCATAAAAAGTTAACGCGGTCAATCCGTTCCCTGGTTGGTCCGCTGGTTTGAACTTATTGGGAATTCGCACGACACAGAAGTGACCATCAGATTTGTCTTCAATTCACTCTTGCTCCCATACTGATCATTGCCTCGGCCTCGACCCAGATGATTTTGTTTTGGAAGTTGACATTCGTAGATGCCCACTTCTAGCGTAAGACTGCGTAGCAAAAAGAACCCTGTCCTTGTCAGTTCATAATTGTCGAGACCAGCATGGGTGGAACAGTGTGAGACTAGCCCGTGACGGGTCTACAACAATTGCATAGAGCCGAATCCTGAGTAGAAGTAAGGGTGAGTTTCGGATGATCTCAGTAGAGCCTAATCGTAAAAATGACAGCACGTGCAACTCCATCATAAGATTCTTCGTCTCGAGAGGCTCCATTGGTTTCGAAAAATTGAGACGAACGTTGGTCAGGGTCTCAGGCGGGAACTCTATTTCTCGCTTATTGATTTGAAATGCAATAAATGATTATGCTAGAACAATTTGATAGTCTGTAATGACGGCAGACAGGTTTAAATCCGTGAAGGAACAGCGGGACCATAAGGACACTCCTGTCAAAGTCAGTGAGATAATAATATCGTCATGACTTTGACTCCAATTTAGGACCATTAGTTAAAATAACCGTGAATTTCAAGTGTACGAAGTCATACTCAGTTTCCGCAGAAATACTAGTGAATTTCGAGACTGGAGACAACTCTGCTGGGAATATGTCACTGTATTGTGTAGACTAAAATTCAATTTTCTTGACGCTACCGACTTAGTTCCGGTTCTAGAGGCAGATAAGTTTTTTGTCCCTCGTGTTAGAAACGCGAAAACAGCTATGGTGGTATCCATAGTGATATAACCGTAGATAGTAACTGTATCAACTGCTGCGAGCCAACGTATTGTACCGGCTTAGACTTCGTCACATTTTTTGCTGGACTGGACCTGATATTCTTGGACCAGGCTAGAGAGATGAATAGATACAAAAGATCTTAACAAGAATCTTGTACGCTGGGACGCGCAGCTGTATCAGTTAATGTTTGAGGAGAGTGTAGAAATCGGACAGTTTTGTGTGGCAGCGCTGGAATTTAAAAAAAGACAACTGCAAATATGTTGAAATCTACTGTAAATCTGTTGAAGCATTCATGCCAGGGTGTACATATGCTAAATTACTGGTCCTAAATATTTTGTGTCACTGGAGTGATTAAAGCTGAAAAGTACTTGGACGCTTACCAGTTGGAAAAATATAAGCGAATATAGCACGTAGACGTTAATGTGGAACTCTTTTTGATGACACTTTGGCATCAACAATTTAATTAGTCATCATCGGTCTACATGAATTTCAGTTTCTGATGTACCTATACGAGTGATGTATTAAGCCCACAATACATGAAAAGGAGAGTTTAAAACTGCATCATAATAATCTGGTCGTACAATAAGTGAGACCAACGCCGACGGCATGTGTGATACTGTAAATTTCGTTACAGCCTGAAATGCTAACCGCTCACCGAGCACGCTTGCTTATTTCGCAATATGGTAGTGTGTACACCATGAAAGGAATACGAAACAATAACTGCATATATTTGCATTGTTTACAGGTATTTCGAGGAATTTCGGCGGTCTGCCGCTGAATTTGGTGTTGCCAATGGGCGTATCGATAAAAGGTATCCACACCTAGAAGCTATTATCAGAAGCATCAACTCTGACGAACGCTTCATATCGCCTGAATTGAAGGACGAACCATATTCGCGTAAGTGCTAGATAGAAACTAAAAATAAGTTGGTACTTGCAGCTCTTGATTAAGAGCTGTAAATTTTGAATACCGTTGAACAATGGAAGCTGAATGTGTATTACGCTTCCATTGTTCATGATTATGTTTTCGCAACATAATAATTTTTTTTTGTGTTAGCAGCACTGCATCCACTTGCCTCAAAAATCTTCAGTTGGGTGCCTGAAGGCAAAGGGTTGTTTACGTCTCGAGACTATGTTGGTATTGGGACTGCTGTCGCTAAAAACCCTAAGATAAAATGGATTAGTACTGTACAAGAATTGGAATGGCTGATCAAGAAACTTGAGCGTCACAGAATAGTATACTGTGACATAGAATGCCACAATGTCTGCTCCTATCGAGGAGTAACATGTATCATTCAGCTATACGTTGGCGGCTCGGTAGTCTTCATAGTAGACACTCTGAAATTGTTTAACCATATGCGGTTACTGAATCAAGTGTTTATGGATAAAGGGGTAATGAAAGTTTTTTACGGAGCAGGCGAAGACATGAAATGCTTGGAAAGAGACTTTGGAGTATATGTAGTGGGGTTGTTGGACCTCCAAGTCCTCGTAAATGGTACATTGGACAGGAATAATTTGACCCATGGTTGTGGTCTCGAGGCGGCTCTGGAGAAGACAACGAAACAGTCAGTGTCGAAAAAGCTCAGAAATGCAGATTTTAGAGTTCGACCATTACCAAAGGAACTGGCCCACTATGCGTCTATGGACGTCTACGTACTCCCGCGATTAATGAAATACCTCCTGGAACTACGTAACAAACACGGACAAATACATAAGAAGAGCATTTTGAGGACAGCCGTATTCAACTCTCGCAAAGTTGCAATGCAGAGGTACATCAAAAGTACTAACTCGTCAGCAATTGTCTCGGGGGTTTCCTCAGATGTAGACATACTGGATTTCATGAGAGATCTGATTGGGAAAAACGAGGATATGCAACCAAAGTTTATCTTGCCCGACGCTGTCCTACAAGAAATGGCTATGAGTAAGTGGAAGTCCAACGCGCACTTTGTGGAGACGTTCACGGGGTTTTGCCAGCATCTTGATAAGTACATTCCATACATGGGACTGGTCCATGTGGTGTATGACAAGGATGTAGTTATTGATACAGCTATGCGGGAAATTAACAGATTCCTGATGCAGGTACGGTATTCAAATGTTTAAAGTTGCATATTAGTCGACGTAAAATTAGGTACGATATACTAAAAAAATAAATGTTTGCTTGAATGTCGTAGCCACCTGTGGATGTCCCCCTGGGGTCTCAACCGGGTGAAAATGTAGTGTCCATGGGTGAAGTAGTGGAAGAGGAGGATGTGGACCAAGACAGTACTGATGAGGATAGTGCATCAAGTGAGAGCGAGAGTGACTCAACAGCATTAAAGATGGTCGTTCCCGTCGTCCCCATGGCACCCGAAGCGGCACAAGTAACTGCAAACGCGGAGCCCATGGGTAAAACAATGGAAGAGGCGCATGTGGACCAAGACAGTACTGATGAGGATAGTGCATCAAGTGAGAGCGAGAGTGACTCAACAGCATTGAAGATGGTCGTTCCCGTCGTCCCCATGGCACCCGAAGCTGCACAAGTAACTGCAAACGCGGAGCCCATGAGTGAAACAGTGGAAAAGGCGCATGTGGACCACGGGAGTACTGACGAGGGCAGTGGAGGAAGTGAGAGCGAAATTGACAGAGTAGTTGAGACGGTCGTCCCCATGGCGCCCGAAGCGGTACAATTAACCCCAAATGACGAGCCCATGGGTGAAACAGTGAAAGAGGCGCATGTGGACCAAGACAGTACTGACGAGGGCAGTGAAGGAAGTGAGAACGAAATTGACAGAGTAGTTGAGATGGTCGTTCCCGTCGTCCCCATGGCACCCGAAGCGGTACAAGTAACCCCAAATGACGAGCCCATGAGTGAAACAGTGGAAGAGGCGCATGTGGACCACGGGAGTACTGACGAGGGCAGTGGAGAAAGTGAGAGCGAAATTGACAGAGTAGTTGAGACGGTCGTCCCCATGGCGCCCGAAGCGGTACAATTAACCCCAAATGACGAGCCCATGGGTGAAACAGTGAAAGAGGCGCATGTGGACCACGGGAGTAATGACGAGGGCAGTGGAGGAAGTGAGAGCGAAATTGACAGAGTAGTTGAGATGGTCGTTCCCGTCGTCCCTATGGCACCCGAAGCGGTACAATTAACCCCAAATGACGAGCCCATGAGTGAAACAGTGAAAGAGGCGCATGTGGACCAAGACAGTACTGACGAGGGCAGTGGAGGAAGTGAGAGCGAGAGTGACTCAACAGCATTGAAGATGGTCGTTCCCGTCGTCCCTATGGCACCCGAAGCGGCACAAGTAACCCCAAATGACGAGCACATGGGTGAAACAGTGAAAGAGGCGCATGTGGACCAAGACAGTACTGACGAGGGCAGTGGAGGAAGTGAGAGCGAGAGTGACTCAACAGCATTGAAGATGGTCGTTCCCGTCGTCCCCATGGCACCCGAAGCGGCACAAGTAACCCCAAATGACGAGCACATGGGTGAAACAGTGGAAGAGGCGCATGCGGACCTCGTAAGCATGGACGAAGGTGATGGGTCACGGGGAAGTGAAAGTGACAATGCGGGAGACGTGCTTGATATTGGGACGAATGATTTGGACGAGCTCCCACGTGGGCATGCATTGAATTCTCTGATCCGCGTAAGTCAATTTGTGCCTACATTGGACTCTAGTTGTAGTGGCTACCCCTATAGTGGCAACCTCGACGTAGTGGGGAATTTTAGAATCCCCGTCAAACCCCTTATGGTATCTGTAGGAAAATATGCCGATATAGTGGCGTTTGACCAAGTGACAACCTAGTTGTAATAGTGGCTGATCAACGTCGACTGAGCCACACTCACAAGCATATCGATGCCTTTATAGTGGCCATCGATTGTAGGGAACCACACACTCCGCTCGTATCACTACGCTGAAGGTACAAATCAAGGGCAAACTTTCAAAATGATTCGCTTCAACTTTTTCCGGTAAAAGCAAATTGGTGCCCTTCCATTTTTAGCTACAGATAGCCTTTATACGGGCATAACCACACAGGAACACACATTGCATGGTTTTATTGGGACGATGCATAAATGACGTCACACGAAGTAGGGGTCGTCGTGGAAATTTGCGAATTGTAGGAGCCCTATGATACCACTATCAGCGTTAGCAGCTGACCGTTATAGTAATGGCTGCCTACATCTTCAACGTGGGGTATGGTCGATATCCATGTAAACATATTTGCACTGCTTGTAATAGCATTTATGGACGACCCCGTACTACTCTAGTAGAACCCACTCATCCTCACAATACTTTAGAATTAAGTAAATGTTGATCTTTATCATGGACTATGCATATATCATCAACTGCGTGTGTCACAAAATGCACTATGAAAATGGTATCGCTGGGAAAGAGGAGCTTATGCTCAAGCCCATTCAAATGCAGTGTTGCTCCATATTATTGGCACACGATCAATCTAGATTGAAGAATCCAAAATAACCCATGTATAATTTAAGCTGCAATTTAAATGAGCTATATGTCAACAAACACCAAACTAGAAAGATTCCTAGAATGTTGTCATAGTGTTGTCTAAAATTGGGAAATGTTCTATTTGCATGAGTGTGAAACACTCGAGATTCTATGTTTAAATGATTAAAATGACTTAAAATGTTGTATGTACTAGGAAATTTTTTAACAGTTCAAAATGTTTTGTTACATGTACTCAAAAAGTTGAGATTGTTGTATTTACATGTATTTAAAAATTTTTTATTCATATTCTCCGACTTGGTCCCTTTAAGATCACGATAAATTGTAGTATTTTTGCACAAACTAAATTGTTTTTCTACCCAGAAATGAATATAGATCAATTTGCTTTCGATATCCAATGATACAATTATCTCAGTGTTGGCATTACTTTTAATTTCACAGGAAATGAGACGTGATAATGTTAAAATATTGATAGACAAGTGAAGCTTGTTGAGCTTTAAACGTGTAGATACTATACTTAATGCTGTATTGGTGTTGTGGGTATCGCGTTATTGTGCACTTTAAAAAAGCAGAAAGTACATTTTGTACACAGTTTTTGAATGCAGGACATACTTGGTACTGATGCTACTACATTAGGAATGTCTCGTAAGTCATTATTTAAAAATAGTACTATTAGGAAATACTACATACTTCCATAGTGACTTTATTTTCTGTAATTCGCAGAAGAAAAATCAAAGCTATCATAATATTATTTGTAATTAAAGTCATCCATTCAGTTATATGTATGGTGTACACAACTTCGTAGATGTTGATGTAAAAATCAAGCTGTAATTAGTAACTTGATTGTCTTTCAATTCAATATTATTTAGCTTTAATATTTGCTATTTGCGACTAAATAAGTGTAAAATTAGTATACGCTATCCTTCAAGGAAGAGGTGCCGTATGTAAAACCATTGTTGCATTTACCTACATTGGTATCAAAAACCATGTGTAGTTATATACAATTTTGCGTGACTACCACAGTTATATCAAAGATATCGTGTTTTGCTACTGCAAAAACCACAAGTTTTTAATTCGTTTTTTTTACGCTTTTCCGATCCGATAAATAAATTAACTCATTGTAACCTTATTAAATGATCATATCATAATCAATCACGTTTGTGTATGAATTTAATTTCCCCCTTCTTCCTTGCTTATACTTAACGACGTACGCTGTACCAAAATTACCAAGCAGAAAAATGTGTTTTATTTAAAATTACAGCATACACATAAATCAATAGTAAACAGTTGAGAGCTTCCTCACACCGGCAGTCGACTTTCGGCGACGTGTCTCAATTAAGTAGCGGTGACCGGCCAGATACAAGTTCTGGTAAACATTGTTTAATTAGTGATGCTAATAAAAATAGATTAGGACGTAAATTCACGGTGGCGCCTGTAGAATGTTATTGAAATTGATTAAAATTGAAATTTCTGGTATGTAATACATAATTAGTAATATTTGTCATACTTTAAAACTTTAAACGCAAAAATACTCATCTCAATTTACTTGATATTAATCGTTTATACATGCGTTCAAACCACAACATCTGATAATAGTGTAGACTCGTAGCTTTATGGATATGGAACGAAGAGATTAAAAAAAAATAAAACATTATGTTCTACTTACTAGTACGGTGTCGTCCACAAATGGCGCCATTGCAAGATATTCATTTCTATTACCCTGTGTGCGTCACGTCATGAGTTAAATCATGGCGTGAACGGCTAACTTTAGTGTAGAATATCATCAACTATACCTATGTAGTAGACCGATTGCCCCTACTGATGACGTCTTTTATGGTTGATTTTAGTTCATGATCATTACTTTGGCAGAATATTTAAAACTCAAACTATTTAAAAATTTAAAGATTCTTTACATAAAATGATATATATTTGTTGTAGTAAATGTATCATGCAATGTTTTAATCCCTTAAAAAATACATGTTGTTCTATAATGTAGCTCTAACCGTATACACCATGCAACTTTGATAAATCATTTAACTCTGTTTTGCTTTGCTTCTGCTAAATAATCTTAACAATTATCGACTTTTAGTTTTTAATTATTATTTCGTATTTATTTTAGTCATAATACCTAATGCTGAATTGTAATGGATTGTAATCCTGTAAGAAGTATTTTTAATTCTGTTACGTACGAAGGGTGTTATAATTCCATTCAATTAAGACCTGAACTTCTGTTTTGGGAGTTTGGGAGATACAAATGGGAAATTTGTATCAGCGTAAATCGATTATATAATGTATACAATAATGTTCACTTTGTTAGGTATATAATTAGAGAATCCATAAGTGTTCTACGAGTTCGTCTCAATGTTTAGTATTATAAATTTTAAAGCTACAAAATACTTTGAATGCATTTGTCTGAAGATACAAGAAACCTATAGCTTTTTGACATAGACATTTTGATGCATAAAAATGTGTGCACGTATGTATGTGCTTTTATGGGCTCAATTTATGTTTAACATTAGTGTGAAGGAGGTGGTAGGTCAGAAAATTGATTAAATGTAATGAAATTTATGAACGCTCCTTCGCATTCTGTTGCGTATGCTACTTAAATCCACGGCATCCGAAGAGTGTCGAACGTACAGTAAACGTGAGCTGCACGAACCTAGGTAAGTACTTACCTAGGTACAGAGGCAAGTACCGTATATCTTCCAATACAACGCGGGTCGCTGTAATAAAACTCAGAGGTTTACCCCCCGCGTTATATTAGAGACCCGCGTTGTATTGAAAATGTTGCATTTTCAACAACCTATGCGCAATGTTACAGCACAGCAAACCCCCGCGTTGTATTAGAGACCCGCGTTGTATTAAAACTTAGATGGTTACCCCCCGCGTTATATTAGAGACCCGCGTTATATTAGAGACCCGCGGTATATTAGAATATATACGTTCCCTACGTGTATATTTCATTCCAGGCTCCCGTTCCTGACAGCATTTTTTTTATTGCTCTTAAAGTTGGTCCATTTAACCTGTTAATAAGGAAAACTGGTCAGTCCTATGACCTCCAGAGGCCACTTTTCCATAACATTTGTGGTCGCTTAAAAGTTTAAAGAAAATCGGTTTAGAACTGTGACGTGTGGAGCATGACCAACAGACAGACGTAAAACAGGGCATGACCATTTTAAAAGAGGCGTAAGTTAAGGTCAGCATCTAGAAACAATACAGACCCACTGAGTGAGTGGCATTTGTGGTCGTGTGAAAGTTTCCTAAACGGAATCCGTTACAATTTGAGGCCTGTAAGTGAATTTAAAATTACTTGCTGTGAGCTACGTTTAATGCCCCCCCCCCTCCTCCCCTTTCTGCCCTCCCTCTCCTCGTCTATGACATTTCCTGCGTGTCTGACGTATAGCAGACCACTGTAGCGATGATTGATTGGGTTTGCACCAAAAAGAATAGTAGTAGTAGTAGTAGTATTGTACTTTTGCGTTTCGACCCTTGGTCATGGTCATGGTTATAAACAGTACTATTGCTATAGGCATAAGTTTTATATTTAGCAAGAAATATTAAACGTTTATGTAAATTATTACAAACGTATTGCTAGAGATCACGTTTTGAGCCTTTAAAATATGTATTAGACTTTTTGTGCTCTGATTAATAGTTTTAAGCTGTTTTCAATTTTTTAAACAGCTATAATCAATTACCCACAGATGGTTTTTTTCCTTATATAATGCCTTAATAACTACAGATAGCTTTCAATGTGTCATTTAATATGGACATAATTTTATTAAGTTCTAACTGCTGACAAAGTAAGGCATTTATTTAAAATGGAGAAATATTTAATTTACACATTTTTCAATATATACAAGTTTATAAAACTAATTGATTAATCTAGTAATACTCTTTAAACGTTAAGCCCTACATGTGCAGGCATACAACTTTGCGGTTTTGAACCTCATAAGAGCAAGAAATGTTAACATTATATATAAGATACAGGAAAGCTATAGTTAAGATACTATGTTCTAATCCCGTAGAAAATGTAATTATATTGTGTGTCTTTGGTTATGTTCTATATGAAAACTGTATAAATGATTTAACCTCTTTTGCTTCTATTTAATAACCTAATCAATTATCCGCGTATGGTTTTTATTTACCTCGTATATATGTAGTTTATAAATGGTTAACCTTATGTTACTAAACCGCCGTAATTTTGTACGTGTGGATAATTCTTCTATGTCTGGAGTGTAAAAATAATTGTTATGTTTACATATACATATTTGAGAGCTTTTTCTGCCCGCGACGACAGACTGGCGCCGACGGATGGCTTTAATTACTAATTAACTCACTAAAAAACTTAAAATTACTAATTGCAAATCAACTTTTTCTTCACATGATATTTTCAAAAATAAAATATATGGAGCCCATTTGGCGTGACCACTTCTGACCCTTCCCTCGTATAGGATGCACACCATTGACGTACAAAATGTGCATATGTATATCATTAAATATATGTATACAATATTTAGATGCTTTTTAATTCAAGTAACTTATAAAGCCTATGTAAAACAGTTCAGCTTAATACGTCGTAAATTTAAAATTAACTTGATTGTTATTCATATAAGATACTTGAATAGCTGACATATGGAACTTGACCATTAAAAGCATCAACGAAACCATTTATCAATACATGCGTTTTTTATTTGTATATAAACCTAACGTATAAGGTTTAAAAATTATCTTATAAAATAATTACTAGTAATATGATATACTAAATCTACAAATTAATTAACGTATTGTTGCCTACAAACTCTTAATACAAACAATGCAATGTGATATTTAATGAGGTATTTAGTTTAGTCTGTATCTAAACATCTTGGCAGCAACTAAGCATAAATAATTATTTATTTTACTTATAGAGAAAAAAATATTTATTTACAAATAACGCTTGCATTAAAGGTAGCATTTATAATAGATGATGTTGCGTGGAATATTTTCAAAAATGGGCGAAATCATGTTATTTAATTTACAATTTTAAACAGGGCCGGACAAATGAATTACTGTTAGGTGGCAGCAATTGGTATCAATATACAATAACCACTATTTTGATTTTATTTATGGTTTTCTTTGGTAGAGCAAAATGTTGTATTTACATGATTTAGAAAAGTGGAAAATGTTCTTTTTACTTGATTACGAAAAGTGCTGAATGTTTTATTTAAATGTTTTTAAAAAGTCAAAATATTATTTTACATATATTTTTGACAACTGCCAAAATGTTCCATTTACATGTTTTTTTGAAAATTCAGGCAACGGGGCTGCCTGCGCTGGCCACATTAGCCGACCCTGATGTGAGAAAACAAAACAGTGCATATAGAGTTACGTCGATTCACAGTACGTTTTAATTCTAGAATAAAAGCTTATATCAGTTGTGAAGCACCAAAATTACCCATATCCATTTGTAGCTAAAACCAATATACACTATCTACAAAAATATTGAAACATGTCTTGAAACCATTTTATTACAATAATGAGAATTTTTAAAATATAAGGAAATACAACATTTTACACATTTCAAAAACATGTACAGTAAAACTTCGTTACAACGGTCTTTCAAGGGGGTGTTGTATTTTGCCCGGTGTATCAAAGGTCCGTTGTAAAGTTACAACGGTCTTTGGCCGTTGTATAGTAACACATGGTTTTTGCATTTTTTTAATTTGAAAAAAATTTGAATTTAACACAAGTTATAATATTATTCTTTGCTAGTACATATTAAGTTAATAAGTTTATTTGACGTACATTCTGAAGTTTTTAATTTTGCTCACAGCTTTAAAATCTGACTCATCTTCGCACCCGTTCTTCAATATCCAAATTTTAAGATTACCAGGCTCTGTATTACTGTATTGTTAATAAATTTTTAATAAATAGATGCAACTAGACGTTAAAAGAGTAAAGCAAATTCGCTTAAGTTTTGATAGTAGGTCTTTTAATATCAAAATTGTTTTTTTATACTTTCAAGTTCATGAATAACTAAAAGTTTTTCACTCACTTACAAGGGGATGACGCGACATGCAACACCCAGATTTCACAGAGACCCATTTCAAAAAATCGGGCTACTTTTGAATAGCACAGATCCAAAGTAACTCCAGTACATTTTGCGTTGTTTGGTCACAGCGGCCCCCCAAAGTTTAAAAAAATTCAAATTTGAAAACTTTTCTGCCCTATAACTATTACAGTTCTTATTCGATTTTGATGAAATTTGATTTATTGTGATCTTCAGTTTGTATTCTACAAAGAAAATTTAGGATTTTGAAAAATTCGATAATTTTTATTTTTCTTAAAAAAATTACAAAAAATGTATATTTTTGAAGCCCAATTTTTAAACCCTTTTTTCAAAACAATGAAAATTTTCGAAGTTTTCAAAATCTTGAAATTTATTCATAGAATACGGACTGAAGATCACCAAAAATCAAATTTCATCAAAATTGGATAACAACTGTAAATTAATAGGGCGGCAAAGTTTTCAAATTAAAATTGTTTTAAACTTTGGCGGGCCGCTATGACCAAACAACGCAAAATGCACTCGAGTTACTTTGAATCAGTGCTATTCAAAAGTAGCCCGATTTTTTGAAATGGGTCTGTGTGAAATCTGGGTGTTGCATGTTGCGTCATTCCCTAGTTAGTGTCATTTGCTTGCGATCTTTTTTCGTGATTGCAGCCATAATCATTTGCTAAAAAATCGTCTACGCCAACAGAAGTTAAAATTTTTAAACAATTTGAAGCTAGCAAATATACTAACTTCTAAAACCTAGTGTTATTACTCGGGTTAGATCCTGTCT